>CM058040.1:74101779-74194636 GCA_030169165.1 Centaurea solstitialis
GCAGTTTTTGGTCTACAACGCTTGTAGCTGTTATTTGACCCACTGATCATAACTGCCCAAAAATTCACAATGACTTTAACACCCTATTGGGTTCCCACCACAGTAAGTTGTCACGGACAATTTTCGAATGAAAGACTGAAACTAGTCTCATTCCTGGATTACAAAACATGCAAAATATAAAAGCTAATTTAAGAGACTAATTTTTGTATAGTCCATAACACACTCTGTAATAATACTAAAATTAATAGCATCTCTTAATTACCTTTTTACTGTGTCTACTCAACATTTGTTAAATACTGGTCTAAATGAAGTATCACCTAACTTCAGTTTAAACCCTTTGATTAATGTTTACCAGTTTAATCAAAGTTATAACCAAAAATATTACAAGTTTAACACCTACTGATATTTTATACTTGTTTCAGCTAATTTTGTTTTGCAAACACTATAAGACAAAATCAGACTTCACTTTACCATATTTCCCTGAACTTGGGGATCTGGACTAACTCTGAGTTCACTGAATATGTAAAGTTAAAATTGCAACTTTCCTTAGTTGCAGTGTAGATGATCGTTTTCTATCTGAGAACAAATTTCTATTTACCACACTAGTAAATTCTATTTTAGCGTTTTATAACACTAAAAGCTGATTAATATCTTTATTAATTTCTCTAACACAATTATTGATTATTACTTTATACTGTTTCAAAGATATGAAACTATATTTTATCTCCTTTTAACTAAAAGGTAGATCTTAGATCTCATGAATTTATATCCTACCTGGATTATAATTCCGAAATCTATCTAACCAATAATTAGCATATTTATCTTTTATTCTTTATTCTTTATCACAAATCTGGATATAGAATGAATTGGGATCCCACTGACTTTTATGAAAACTAACTATTACTCAAAATTAACTATTGACTTAGTCAAAACTTGACTACTTAGTCAATTCTATTTTAAGTAATCAGAATTTTAGCGTTTATATAAAACTTAACTGGATCTTTTAATCCTAATTCCAAAAACTTTGGAATTATTTCCTAGTTTTATATATGAACTGATATTATCAACGATCCTAACTTCTTTAAGACACATGAGTGATTATCCTTAGATCATAAAATACTTTTATAATCTTTTACTCATGATTATTTTATTCAAAAACACATTCCTATAAATATAGTACTTCATGTGTTTTTAACAGTTTTCATTAAGGTGGTACAGTAATCATCATCATCTAGGATCTAAACTTGAATCAAGTCAAAACTTGACTTTATTCGTAACAAGCACAATAGACATTTCAAGGCAATAAATTTTTTAAAACTTTAAAACTTAAAACATTCAATTTAAAAATTCCCAAAACAATGTAACCATAAGTACTATCTAACTGTTTGAAATGCATAAGTTCCTTAAAATGAAAAAACTAAAAATGAAATGTCTTGATAATCTGATCAACTTTGTGCTTTAGATCCTCGCAATCTCGGGCATTCACTTCTGACCACCTGCAATAAGTATTTGCACTAGGCATCAGTATACTTGTACATCATACAAGTAGAAAGTGACAAACTAAGCAATCATAAATTCCTGAGGTTTACATACCTGCTTCATGACGCTTTGGGCAGTTTTGCCTCCAATGACCGACTTCATTGCATGTGAAGCAACGATTTTCGGTTCTTGATTTATTAGGCTTAACCTTCTTGCCCTTGCCCTTGCCCTTGATGTTTTCACGAACCTTGGGTGCACTCTAGGTAGTCTGAACTGGACCCTTTCCTTTGTTGGTGACTCCATGCCCATGCTTCTTCTTTACTCCTCCGTCCCTCACCATCAGCACATCCTTGTTTTTGTTCTTGGCCCCCATATTCAACTCAACAGTCTTAAGCATGGAGTGCAATTCGGCTATTGTCTTCTCCATGTTGTTCATGTTGTAATTGATCACAAAAGGCTTGTAATCTTCTGACAGTGAGTTGAGTATAGTATCCGTTGCTAGCTGCAACGGAACTGGGTGACCGAGTCTCTCCAGGTGATCCATGTGCCGTTTAATCTTCATGACATGGCCACTCACTGAGGTCCCCTTGATTATCTTGCACTCGTTAAATGCCTTCGTGGCATCGTAACGTCTGTGCGAGCTTGCGTTTGGAACATGTCCCTCAACTGGCGGATCATGTCATAAGCATTTGTATTTATGAGCCCTGTTTGCAAATCTGGGCTCATAGTTGCAAGCATGAGACAACCGACATCTAGCAAATCACCCGAATGCTTCTTGTGAGCATTTCTGGCAGCAGCCGGGGCATTTGCTGGAGGGGCCTCCCCTAGAGGCTCTTCAAGGACATACCATTTCCTTTCGTGTCTGAGCACAATCATCAGATTGCGCTCCCAGTCAAGGAAATTGGAGCCGGTGAGTTTATCCTTCTCAAGGATGGAGCGGAGGGAAAGATTGTTTGTGTTGGTAACTGTGTTTGCCATCTACACGTTTAAAATCTTTGGTTTTTAGCAATTGTGAATAGACTAATTTCCAATAAACATCAATAAACCCTTAAATGATCATTTTATTGGACTAGGATCCTTATTTCATACGCCCTGATGTGCGGAATGTTCTTGCTCCACCAGGCCCACGTATTATTTTGGTAGGTAAGGACTTTTACCAATCATATCTAACTGATATGACTCCTAGATCTTTTCGGGGCAACGGTAATCATCCGTACATGTTTCAGTCCCTCTAAGTGCTTTTTGGCCCGATACCACCCGGTGAATCTAAACAGAACCAAAACCGATCTCACCATTTCGGGACTTGGACACTTTACTCTGGCCGGAACCACCTGGAGACAATTCGCAGAGTCTTGTTAATCCCCTCCAGCTTCGGTTTGAACGTGGACGTTCAAGGTGTACTCACTTATAACGCCCACGTACCTTATGCCAGAGGTGTCCCTAGATGGGTTGCACTACTGATCTATGATTTAACGGGGTTTTTAATCAATTTCTGAAAAACCTTTTAAAGTCCAGTTATTTAGAAAATTGTAACTTTTGGAAAAATGATTGTTTAAACAGAAAAGAAACTGATGTTTAAATTAACTGTTTCAAACACACGCTGTTTTAAAACTAATTGTTTCAAAAGGCTCTTGCTAATTAAAACTAACTGTTTTAAAAGCATACTTGCTAATCAAAACTAGTTGTTTTAATAGCATACTAGTTGATCAAAACTAACTGTTTTATCAACAATCCATTTACAATTTTATAGGTTTCAAATAAAATCTACCGTAAAAGGTTTTGGAAAAAGCTGGTGACTTTGATTTTAAAAACTACTTGATCTCGTGATTTAATCTAGTTTTAAAAAAAACTCTCTCCTATTTTTTAAAACATATTTGATATCACGATTTAAAATTCAACCACGCAGTTAATAATTATAAACACACAGATAATTATAACAACCACGCAGTTTAATAATAACTAATTATAGGTTTGCCAACCTTATCCCTAAAGATCAATAATGACCTATTTTTCTAAAGGATTTCTAACACCTCGTGTAGCTCCCACAGGCTCCGGTATCTTCGTTAGGACTCCAGAAAAGAAAAACTGGGTTTTTCTTGCGTAGCTCCCACTGGCCTTCGGCATTCTCGATGGAACTCAAAAAGAAAAACAACTATCCTATGGTCATTATTACAAAGTGGTTGTAAATGACACGTATGCTTCCCCATATTTAATCCAAAAAGGTCTAAGTTGGCAAACTCTATAATAGACATATATGCAAACATGTATATTTACTCAAGCAACCACGCATTTATATATATTTAACGATATAATAAAGCGATAAAAACCCTAGATCCGTTAAAATATCTTGTTTCAATCTCTTTTAAAAGATCTGGTTTCAACTTATATATAAAACAAACTGTTTTATAAATCTAAATCTAATATTTTAATTTGAAATAAAATTCGAATCATAAAATAATAAGTAATAAATTAGTTTTACAAAACGGACTTTATTTAAAATATTAATTTGATTTATACGAAACCATTTGACCGAACGGGTCAAAGATAATAATAGATGGAAATAAAATCCTTTCAAAAAAAACTTGGTCCAAAAATTGGGCCTTGGGCCCATTACCAAACTGGTAATCATTGGGCCTAACGGGTTTTCGGACGTTTTCGGCCTAACGGCTTGCGGCACGAATCACCGGTTTTGGACGTTGACGACAGCAGCAGTACAAATACCAGCACTGCCGTCTTTCGCGGCACGAGCTGGTAGCCTCGCGGCGCAAATCTCGACGATGCATCAGCACCGCCATCACCACCACGCACCGCCATCATCATTATCGCCACTCACTCGGCGACAATGGCAATTGGCCACCGTCGCCGTGTGGCCGACTGATCGCATCGACACCACCCACCACCGCCTATTGGTTTGATCGGAGGCTCTCGGTCTTGGCCGATTACCACCGTAGCCCGGCGATCACCACCGAGCTGGTGGTGTCGCTTGTGATACGTCCGCAATCCGGCCAAAGCCGGACATGGGTTCGTCCTCCATCGCCTACCGCCACCACCACCAATCCGGTGACGCGGCTTTGTGGTTCGGGACCACGGCCACCACCATTGGGTGGTAACCGATCGATTAACCACGAACAACCACGGTCACCACCGCCTAGTGGTTCGGCCACCACCACCCAACTGGTGGCGTGACCTACGACCATCATCAATCGCTGACGATGGCGGTTCATTCACTACCACCGCAAACACCGCCATCGTTGTTCGGGATGCGGTCGATGCTTTCACCATGGCCGACTGCCGTGTGGCGATCGCCGCCGTTAACATCGGCCGACGACGAATGCAGCTATGATCACACCACCGCAGCCATCGCCGACGATCACCACCATACTGGTGGTGATCGAAACAAACACCGCCGCTGTCATTCGGTTTTGCAACCGGAAAGGGCCGGCTGCCACCACCATTCGCCGCTACCACCGATCTGTGGTGCGGCCTGGTGGTCGATGACGGCAGCCGATGCTGCCACTGCTAGCCGCGGTGTGGCCGGCGTTCGATCGTCGGGTGTATCCGTCGATTGGCCTGGCGGTCCGGTCGGCTAACTGCCGCCGTTCCACCACCAATCGTCGGTGTTATTTGATGATTAGGTTTTTCGTACGAACGATAAAGCTTTAACCAATAAAAATCAGTTTTTAAAACACGCCGATAAAAATTTAAATTTTTTAACACAAAGTTTTTGATACAAGAAACGATTTTTAACGGATCTTATAACAGTTAAGAACAATAAATTAAAACGAAGAACTGTGGCTCTGATACCACTGTTGGGTTTTTCTGTGATCCCCGAATCAAACTGATACGAAGAACACTAAACTGGCGGAAGCGATTTTGGATAAAAACCCGAAAACCACGATCGTTCGTTCTAATCTATTTAAACGTTTAATTTAAGAGGAATTTTTACCTGGAATGCTTGAGTTATAATCCACCGGTGATTGACCACACAAACGTTCCTCTAGCAGAACTCAAAAACCCGAGCAAACCCGAAAACCGAACTGGTTTGGGGTTTGACGGCGCCAAATTAAGAGAGAGAGAGAGGGAGATTTTTCTGGAAATTGATTAGTGAATATCAAATTGAATGAATGAATTCTAAAGCCTATAAGGCTTTATTTATAAGACTTTAAAAGGTAGTGTTTGTATCTAATCCAGTTTCCATAATTATTTGATTTTTCTCTTTTCCCTAAAGAAAGAATCTTCTAGATAATTATCTTTAATTAACTAGTTATTCTATTATATATTTATTTTCCTAATAAATATATAATTCATCTAATTAATTAATAACCCTCAAACTTTGGGATTTCTGACTGAAATTACCCACCTGATTTATAATTGACTATTATAAGTCCAACCTCTCCATTTCTGGGTTTTATTTAACCTATTCGATTTATAGGTCCTCACAGGTGTGACCCTCAAGTGTCTTGTAACATTGGATGTGTAATTACTGGTTTGTCAACTTATGCACATAATCACTAACATTTTTATTATATACTTGATTGTAGTTTTGTTGAGAAATAGATTGAAGTTTTTTGTTTTTTGTTATTTTTCATGTTTTAGATTGACTATTAGGTAAAAAAAATGCTAAAAATTTCAGTAGGGGTACAATGGTCACTTAATCAGTCATGTTATGTCCAGTCCTACCCTATCATGTCTTACCAAACGATAAACAACTGTTCTGTCATGTTCTATCTTGTCCTACCTTGTCATGTTTTGTCTTGTCTACGTACCAAACGCACCCTTAATGAGGATCAAAAGTTTGTAAATTTGTTTGATATATTTTTTTAATGAATTTGATCATTTTAAAAGAACTTTAAAAGTTTTTTGTTCAATCTTAAGAGAATTTTTCGTTTCTTTTTGTTGATTTTGAGAAGTTTTTTGTGTTTTTTGAATGATATCCTTCAATACTCGTCAAAGTTCAACTTCTACATCTTTCATACCTTAAAAAAATATACTTTCAAAGTTGATTATGAAAAAGCTTATGATAGCATTTGTTGGGAGTTTTTGTTTGATACAATGAGGTCTATGGGTTTTGGGGAAAAGTGGATCAATTGGATTAGAGCATGTTTAGAGTCTTCCAAAGTATCCATCCTCGTAAATGGTTCACCTACGAGTGAGATCAAGGTTTCCAAAGGTCTACGACAAGGGGACCCAATTTCCCCGTTCTTGTTTGTGATTATAGCTGAAGCGTTAAATGTAGTCATGAAAGAAGCAATCGGGAAGGGTAACTTCGAAGGGATAGAGGGAGGAAGAGATCTAAGGTGTTACTATCACATCTACAATATGCTGATGATACCTTCTTCTTTGGTATTGGTAACCCGAAAAACCTAGAAAATCTAATAAAAACGCGATGATGTTTTGAATGGGCCGCTGGGTTAAAATTAATTTCAACAAATCAAATTGATTGTCCTTGGTGTTACTGACGTTGAGGCTAAAGGGTGGGCAGAATCTATAGGTTGCGATTTAAAAGATCTACCTTTTAAGTATTTAGGGTTACCTATTGGATCAAGGATAAGCCTGGTTGAAAGCTGGAAGGGGATGGCTGAAAAATTAAGTTCCAAGCTTGCAGAGTGGAAGGCTAAATTGCTTTTTAGTGGCGGGAGGTTAACCCTAGTGAGATCGGTTCTGAGTAATATTCCTCTGTATTCGTTCTCTTTTTTTCGTGCTCCGAAAGGTGTCTTAAATATACTCGAGAGGGTGAGGAGAGAGTTTTTTTGGGGTGGTGGGTGGGAGAAAAAAAGGGATAAATTGGGTTAAATGTGAAAAAGCTTTAAATTCTTTTGGGAAAGGAGGGTTACAAATCGGTTCTCTTGCAGGTGCAAACTTGAGTCTTCTATGCAAGTGGTGGTGGAGATTCGGTAAGGAAGACAAGCTTTATGGGTTCGAGTTATCAAAGGGATCTACAACAAAAACGGAGGGATGAAAGATCAAGGAGTGGTAAGCAAACGAGGCGGTTCATGGGGAGGTATTATAAAAGCAGGTAAAATGGTGGATCAACTGGGGTTAACTTCAGCTCTTTAGTGGGAAAAAAGCAGGCAACAGTGAGACATTTAAATTCTGGCTTGATAGATGGTTGGGTCCTTTCCGGTTGTGCGATGAGTTCAAACGGTTGTTCAAACTCGAAGTCAATAAGGAAGCTACCGTAAGCGAAAGAGGCAAATTCGAAGGGGAGCAGTGGGTGTGGGACTGGAATTGGAGGAAAGAAATTAGAGAAAGAGAGCAGGAGAACTTGATACGCTAGTGGGCAGGTTGGGCAACATGAAACCGAGGACGGAAAATAAAGACTCGGCTTTTTGGTGGCTAGAGCCAAACGAGGAATTCTCAGTGTAAGGTTTACGACAGCTGATAGACGAGAAATTGCTTCAAGATAATTCGAATTCTTTGGAAACAAGCTGGATGAATGAGGTGCCAAAGAAAGTATCGGTATTTGTTTGGAAGCTGAGGCAAAAAAAACTTCTAGTAAGAGAGGTTTTAGATCACTTGGAGGTTGGTTTGCATTCTTTACTGTGCCCAAGATGCAAGGACGAGCTTGAGACGATAAATCATGCCTTGGTGTCGTGTGTGGAGGTAAAGGAGTTGTGGAAGGAAGTGTTCAAATGGTGGGGATGTGGGGTAGTAAATATAAATTCAGTCAAAGAATTATTGAGTTATCAGGACGTTTCATGGGGATCCGAGAGTGTAGAATTGAAGTGGAAAGCAATGTTGTGGTCGTTTCTTTATCTGCTATGGTGAAATCGGAACAGAGTCGTCTTTAAAACGGAATTAAGAAGGTATCCTTGGCTTTCCGAGAGTTTCAACAACAAACTTTCACATGGTTGCGTAACAGATCGAAGAAGAGAGTTGGGTCTGGGGCTGAATGGTTAAGTTTCACTTACTTGTTTTAGAGGTTTTTTGTTTCCTGGAAATGTTGGTGTGAGTTTTCGAGTGTTTGCTAACGTGTTTTAAAGGCCTCTTAGGGTTGTTTTCTCTTGTTTTGGGCCTCTGTTAACTTTGTATCTCACAAAGTTAGTGGCAGGTGAACTTTGTTTTTTCTTTGCTGGTAATGGTATGCTTACTTTTCTAAAAAAATATTTACTTACGAAAAATTAGTGGATGTGTACATTGATTCCTGTTAGTCTTCATAGGTCTGCCTTTTTTTAGCACTTCAACAATTTATCTTTCGGCGTGGGGTTCAAATTAAAACCCCTACAAATTTGAGGGTTGATTGTATAAAAACGAATATACCATTTGTTTATACAATGATAAACATGTTATAAAAGATGATTCGATATAACTTTTGGTTTGAAGTTTTGGGATGTGTGTTTTTTGACTGATTTATGTATGGATGAAACTAATTCAAACAATGGAAATGAAGGTTAGCACAAAACTATATTGGTTACATAGGTTATTATGGAGTGCACGCATATTAGAAGTGTGCAGTGCAACATATAGCGACACAACTCTGTTTTCCCTCACTTGTTTTTTTTTTTTTGTTGAAGATTTTAATTTTTGAGAGAGTAAGGTTTCCCATACCGCCCCCTCAGGTGAGGGGGTCGGGTGCCCTACGAGTGCCGCGGCACCGCTATGAGGGTAGCGGGGATGCCCAGCGGATTCCCCTCCTGGGTTCCTAAGCCCGCTCGACAATCACTCTCCCTCTCTTCCCGTTTCTCTTTTTTTTTTCAATGGTAACATTAATTAATAAAAAACGGCCATAAATGACTAGGTTTTAAAAAATATTTTTATTTTTATTTTTTCCCTTCTCATTCCCCTATAAATACAACACTTCATATGACTATTATTATTATTATTATTATTATTATTATTATTATTATTATATTGTTATTATTATTATTATTATTATACTTTTATTTGTACAAATGTAGGCGGTTTTTAGACATAAATTGAGATTAAGTTTCATGAAATTGTGAGTTGTGAAAGGTATCGAACATTTCATCAAATGAACACAAAATTTAAAGACTTGAACAAGTAGATCTCTTCTTTGGCCGACATCTATAACAACGTGGTCAATGAGAGAAGAAGCAGTCAGAGCAATGTCGATATTTTAAAAAGGGCACAGTCCAATACCGAGACGAGCATAATGAACATTCTTCTAGCAATGAAGTAACTTGGGAGCTCCTCAAAGCCTATCCAAAACGGAAGCCAATTCGAACGATGTCTGCAAATACATCATGGACTACAAGACGTAGCAAAACTTCTGGGTCTTTCGACGCTTGTTTTAATGTTCCTGGTGACGATGAAGATGAAGACGAGCAGGTCGAGATAGAGGAGAATCAACGGCCCATTGAGAGGAACAAGACAAAAAGGGGGGCATCAACGAGTACTACGTCCAAGCCGACTCTAGACGAAGGCATTGGTCAATTGTTGAGTCAAATAGGCTCATTCAACCCTCGAATCGACAATAGCATGGAATACAAATAAAGAAAGTCGAATTCGAACAAAAACAATTGAAAGTCGAATATCAAAAATAGTTTGATAAAGAAATCGAGCTCTACTGCACCCCCATGATCACCTTATGGGGCGAAGAAGGAAAGAATTAGACAATAACATAATCTTTAAATTAATTTAGATTTTAGTGTTTTGTGATTTTAAAACTTTATTTTTTAATAAGCGTTTTATTAATTTTTATTTTTATTTTTTATCTTGTTTTTTTTATTAAATAAATATGTAAATATATTATTTTATAAAAAATTGAATTATATAAATAAAAAAATTATAATAATGGGGAAAATGATTATAGTAGTTAGGGTATGTGGTACGTCTTTTTAGGGTATAAAAGAGATAATTTTAATGTGACACTGATGTGGTATCAGACTATCAGAGCATGCAGGGTATATCTTAAGGCCCTAAAAGAGTGTCCTATATGTTATTATTTTATGAATATTTTGTCATATTAACCGAACTTAACATTTATTTTATATTTAAATATATTTATTAATTAGTTGCATATTAATTTTATGTTGTAACTTGTAAGTAAGAGATCATGTCGAAAACAAATCGTAATTTACTATAAAAAAACTTATTGATGATTAAATATTTTAACTAATAGTAGACAAATAAAATGTGTGATATTTTGTCTGAAGGGGTAGAAAAGACAATAATAGCATATCAAGGGGTTTGTCTCCTTGTTTGGGGATTATAAAAATCGTTTACAAATGCGATATTTAATGATGATATGTCTTTTGCGGTTAATGATTATTTATATGATTGTTAATCAAATAGTAAATCCTTTTTTTAAAAATAAAATTATTTCAAACCGATCCTCTTACAGAAAATAGAAATGAAGAACTACAACTTATAATTATAAAAGTGAGTTTTGTTGTTAACCACAAATAGTGTGTTAATTTTGTTAACCCATTACAATCAATGAAATTGCTCCATTAGTTTTGGTCTTCGAATGGCATATTAGGAATTTTACCTCTAACACGTTTTAGGGTTCGCTCCACCACCACCACCACAGCGCCGCCATCCACCACCACCACAGCCGCCGCCTTCCACCACCACCTGATCTGCTCCGGCCGCCTTCCACCTAGGGGTGTAAACGAGTTGGGTCGAGTAGTGGGTTAATCGAGCCGAGCTCAAAAAATAATGTTAGGCTCGAGCTCGACTCGAGCTCAACTCGAGCTCGATTAACTTTTTCAATGTTGGGCTCAAGCTCGAAATTTTTTTGAGTTATCGGACTCGAGCACTCGAGCTCAACTCGAGCTCGATTAACTTTTTCAATGTTAGGTTCGAGCTCGAATATTTTTTGAGTTATCGGGCTTGAGCTCAAAGCTCGTTTATGGGTTCGAACTCGCGATCGACTAACTCGTTTATCTACTTGAGCTTGATAATTTTTATATATTTATACTATTACTAATATATATATAGAATTAGGTTCAAATAAGAACAAAACCAATTTGCAAGAATGAATGAACCAACAAAATCATACGTGATTTTGTACATGGACGCCCACTCGCGGCTCACCCACTTGCCTTGTCGGAGAGTGGCATACACACGCTTTTTCCATCGCAACACAAAATCACATGTGATTTCCTTGGTTCCTTTGTTCTTGCAAATTGGGTTGTTCTTGTATGAACCTCCCTCTCTCTCTCTCTCTATATATATATATATATATTGGGATTACTTCTTCAAAATGTATCCAACTATCCGTAATATACTATTGTATGTATCCACCTATAAAAATTTCTTTTGTATATATCAAACTTTATTTTTTAGTCTATTGTGTGTATTTTTTATACACATAATAGTATATTGGGGGATAGTTGGATACACACAATAGACTCAAAAATACGCATAATAGACTCAAAAATAAAGTTTGATATATACAAAAGGAATTTTTTTAGGTGGATACATACAATAGTATATTGGGGATAGTTGGATACATTTTGAAGAAGTAATCCCATATATATATATATATATATATATATATATAAATATAAGAACATGTTTGGGTCGAAAAAGGTATGCTCGAATGGTTCGGCTCGACTCGGCTCAAAAAATGTAATTGAGTTTTCGAACGAGTCGAGTCGAACATTGGTGTTATAAAGCTCGACTCGTTAAATTATACGAGCTCGATTATGTGTTTGAGATCGACTCGAGCTCGAGTATTATTAAGCTCGAGTTCAAGATAAACGAGCTCGAGCTCGAGTAGCTCGTTGACTCGCTTACACCCCTACTTCCACCACCACCACCAGATATGCTCTGCCTCCCTCATCCTCGATCCGGCGAGCAACGGCGGCGGCTTCGTCGACCAAAGTGCGCCAACGACCACCACCACCATCCCTTTCCCTCCCAACAGCCGCCCTTACATCCCTACCCTCATCTCCCTCACATCTACCACCACCCAACCCTACCCTACGTCTCCCTCCAGCGCCGTCCTCGCCGCCGCATCCTCCATCGCCGCCCTCGCCGCCGCATCCCGAATGTGTTCACCGGGTGGAGTAGTAAGGCGGCAGCGGTGCACATGTGTTCAACGGGTGGAGGAGGAAGGCGGCGGTGGTTGCACATGTGTTCACCGGGTGGAGTAGGAAGGTAGCGGATGCACATGTGTTCCCCGGAGTACACGCGTGTATTTTAATTTATTTGTGTTTACTGGATTTTTAATTTTAGAATTATTCAGAATTCCCTAATTATAAGAATTTAATCTTGACCTTACATTTAGATCATCAATGGTTATGATGGGTTACAAAGTTAACACAATATTTGTGGTTAACAACGGAACTCAGCCCTATAATTATAATCTATAAAGAAAATCACATTCGAATTTAGTAATTTATTTTATAAATTATAATATTATTCGTTATATTAAAAAATATAATATATTTAGTAAAATATATTTATTCTTTAAATTTTAATTTTTTTACTTTTCTTATAGGCGGAAATATAATTTCAAAAATTAATGATTGTTTATGGAATTTTTCAAAAAATTCTTAATTTTCTACTATATCATAAAAAAATGTCCGGTGGATTCAAATAAGAATGATATATATTTAAGAGAATACGAGAACGAACAAAATCATATATGATTCATGTACAAAATCATACATGATTCGCAGGACTTTGCAATTTGGAGTAAAAGTCATTTTCATTGCCTTTTCCAAAATTTAATGCAAAATCATCAATGATTTTTGTTGGTTCTCGTATTCTTTTAAAAAGATATCATTATCACGTGATCATTATATATATATATATATATAGAGAGAGAGAGAGAGAGAGGGGTAGGTTCATACAAGAAGAACCAACCCATTTGCAAGAACAAATGAACAAAACACAATCACATATGATGTGGGCCATGTGGGTCCCACATATTTAAAAAAATATATATGATTTAGTGGTGACATCTACCTGAATCATATATGATGTTTTAAATATGTGGGACCCACATGGGCCCACATCATATGTGATTGTGTTTTGTTCCTTTGCTCTTGTTAATTGAATGAGTTCTTGTTTGAACGCACTTCTATATATATATATATATATACATACATACATACATACATACATACATACATACATACGTATAATCTATTAAAACTTCTTTAACTTTTATAAAGGTTTCTAGATAAAAAAAAAATCTTGCATTTTTATGTACATTTTTGTTGGTCAGTTTGTTTTTTTTATTTGACTATGCGCTTTATTTGATTGTTTTGTAGAACGACTTATCATAGTTTTCACTGTATATGAAACATAATTTAAATAGATGTTTAATGATTCAAATATCCCGCAACAAAAGATAAATGAAACATAATTCTACGTAACTCACTACAAGAAAAGAGGCCTTAAAAAACTACGCTTATAGCAACGACATCATCATATGCATGCTTTTGAAACTTTCAAACACATGTTGTTCGTTATTCAATGTTTAAAGCAAATCATATATGACAGTTGTTACTGGAGCCACGGTGGAGATGTCAATGGTAATCCTCATTTGGGTCCACGTAGGATACTTTTAGCATGCAAGCACGGTAACATAATTTTTGTAATAATTTATTTCTTAATAAATTACTAAACATGTTGTGACGTGTAATCTTCTAATTTGTTTTACCAAAATCATTTTGTAATCAAATGAGAGGTCGAGGGAGATCCAAATGTCTAAATATGCTTTAGGAATTTAATGTGAATGGAGAAAGACTATGGTGGATAAAGTTTGACATTGAGGATCCTGAAAGATATTAGCCTCCCGACAACCATGATTTCATATTCACGAGTATTATTTGATCTTGCTCCAAATCGTATTGGGTCTCACTACTAACAAATTAGTGTCGACGTTGAACAACCATGCAAAGTTAGATGTAGGGATAAAAAGCCAAACAAAAACAATAACTTATAAAGAGTGTTTGTATGTCTAAATATAAACCGTAAAGACTATGATTATAAAATGATCGGAATTATTATGTTAGTATAATGTCACTACAGCTTGTGGGGGAAGTGGCTTGTTAACCCTTCTATCCCAAGTTCGAATCCAGACACTTCCAGATTGTGGCCACTGGGGATTAACTCAGGGCAGCATGCTTTAGCTGTTGGTGAACCTTTCCGGATTAGTCGAGGCAAAGCATCAGATACCCCTTTCAATAAAAATGTGTTAATCTATCGACTAGGGGATGTGAACCACATTGTATGAGGAACTACATGATCCAAAAGTCATTCGATCAAATTTAAATCGAGCACCATAATCGGATAGAATCGGATCCAAACATCCAAATTTGATCTTTTTGTTCTTGGATATTAAACCAAAATCCATTAAAATTGAAACGATCGAATTCAACGACCATTCGGTATGATAACCATCTATAGTTAATTACATTTTATGGTATCATTTGATATTATACATAGTGCTTTCAAATAAATTAAAAATATGTAGATAAATGTTAGGTTGAAATGTTTGATTAATTGGTTGTATTTTTGTTTAAATAATGGCTGGATATAATCCAATCTAGTAGATAAATACTAGCAATATTTAGTTGTTGGAATTGATGTGATCCAATCATCCTTTAGACATGATCGAATCACAAGTTCAATATTAATTAAACATGATCGGATGATAAAATTCAACGTCCATTATATAATTAAATCAGATCAAATTTACCTAAATTCCTTGGATATCAATTTATGAACAACTTTAGTATCAGTGTAACTCCACAAAGCAACAAATTGACCAAATAACTTACAACTTGGAATGCAACTTAAAACCATTGTGAAGTTATTTGTAACCCATAACTAATTAAGGCTTTTAAGAATCTAACAAATGCAATGAGATTGTAAGAAAATCATTCACTTAAACTCCTCCCGTCTTTGTCAAACATGTCCAGAATTTTTCTTCTTGTAATTAGCAATGTAGGATTCGTTTAAGATGTTACAAATTCATCATACCAATGAGGTTTGTTGCACCATCTTAACGGTACAAGGACTGGTTACCGTTTGAACAACCCAAAACTGATCCAATAACTTGGAATTCAACTTAAATCGATCCTTTAAACCAGATATAATTTTAATAGGAAGGAGCAAGTACACGTGTACAATAGGTGCAGTGCATGTGAACAGGGTACGAATCCTAAATATAGGCCAGCAACCAATTGGGGTTGGGGTGGGGATAGTGACGTGGCATGTTGTAAGTGGATGGACCAAGTTTGACTATAGATGATTGTACTATGTGCATGAATAGATTGTACGTTATGATGGGCATTGATTGGACCCTGGTTCCATAATAGGGAACATATGGTCGGCCCACTTCACATAACCCAAATAAAGTCCAACTTCTTCACCCAGCCCACGTGTGACTGTTGGCCCACTTTCACATTCATCATTTAATGCCTTGCACGTGTGCCACCTCATAATTATTTTTTGACAAAAATAAATCTAACAAAAATACAAATTTATTTTGAAAATATTTAATTTTAGAGAATGTATTGTGTTTTTTAACGACTAAAGAAAATAAAATTCTTATGTGTTTAGTATAGAGTAAACTACAAATTTGGTTATTATGGTTTTGTCTAAATAACATGTTTTATAATTGCTTACTAGACGATCACTATGGGCCATCAGGTCTTTGGCCTGGTGGTAGGGAGTTTTCCTTATGATGGGAAGGTCTCGGGTTCGAGCCTTCGTTGAGTGTTTCTTCCTTGGGGTTAGTCTCCTCTTGGGAATATTCTCTTGGAGCAGGTGTTAGCAGCCCTACCGAATTAATTAGGGGGGTGTAGTGGAGTGGATTCGAACTTGGGGCCCGGATCACTTGTTCGCAAGATCAACCGGGTTTGAATCTTGTGCCTCTACCGCTGAGGCGAAGCCATTCAAAAACAAGATGATCACTATGGTTTGCAAAAAATGTCTATCTGTATTTGATTATTCTATTAAACAATTAAAATTTTCATTAAATAAGTGACATTTTTTTGTCGTTTTATCAGTTTTTAGTTAACCAAAAAATACCAAGAAAGAAAATAAACCTAAAGAGTAAGATACCCTTATGTTATTGGAGGATTTTAAGATATTTAGTGTATATGAAGAAAACAACAATGAATTATAAAGCCATAAAGGTGAAGATCATAGTTTCGAAACCAAAAAGATGAAAATGTGATCTTTCTCAAATTAAAGGGATTTAATTGAATTAAAATCTGGACTTTCATTACACCATGGCATAACTGAAATGAAATCAAATTTCCAAACCGAAACCAACCCAAAAAATTCTTACACCTATACATTTCTTAGCAAATTATATATAAGTAATTTCAAGTTATCTTATTGAATAATTTTTACTAAATTTATTACATCATAACAAACATTCAAACAAATGGACATGTTTTTCAAATTCAATACAATTTATTAAATGAAATGGTACTGAGACCAAAAGGTACAACTAATGTTTCACAAGGTACAACAACATTATTGAAGGTGGGGTATGTCAAAAGACATTTTTATCCCCAAAGTACCTAAATTAAGTAGTGGGCCATGGTCTTCTTGTGTATATGGGCCCAATATGGCTCACATTTGAAGATTAATGAGCTGGGATATGGCCCATGGACTTTACTCGAATACAATGCGGGCCCAAGATGGCCCACTTTTACTTGACCAATCGCAATCCCCACATTTATATTGCCATTTATACCCCTACAATTAGATGCATGTTTGGCCTTAAATTCATTTGTTTATATATCTTTATGACATAAGTTGAATTATGGTTTTTGTTTTGTTATAAAATAAGAGGCAGTGAATTAATCAGATTAAATTGATAGGTACAAATAGATACGTGTTAAAATAATTTGGATTGATCTACCAATACTTTTTTTAACTTTTCAAAATTATAATGTATTAAATATAGTTAAAGTAACATTAAAGAGTGTTAACTTAGTTGGATAGGCAACATTCCTAGGTGTCGGGTGAAACTCACACTACCAAGACCCAATTCCCACAGGTGACATTTCTGAGATATCCAGACTTTGGATATGGTCCTTCGGGGCTAGGTTCGGGGCCGGTATGGGAGGATCCAGTCTATGAGATCCACTTCCCTACTGGTCGGGTTCAGCCATAGGCTGGGCCGGATTACAGCCGGTTAATGGGATTGCTTAATTGGATGCCCGATACCGCTAGAGTGTGTGTGTTTTAACTTGTCGTTGGCTGAACAAAATGATTTTATGTAAGTTCTTGAGTATCTTTTAGATATTATTGGATGTATTTGACCAAATTTGTTCGCTAACCTTGTATTCTAGTTATTTAAATTAATTGATCAACGGTGTACAAATTGTATTCTAGTTTGTTATAAACCATGAGATTTGTACAAACTGTATAAGCCAATCTCAATCATGCATGTAGATGATTAATGGTGTAGATTAATCCGGTTCCTAATTTTCTCTCAATCACATTTCATAACATCCTAAAAATTTGGGGATAAAAGAAATCAATGATTAAGATTAGGCTTGTATGGTTTGTAAGAATTTCATGATTTTTATTTGATACTTCCCATATATATATATATATATATAGAGGAAAGTTCAAATGTGAACCACTTTTTGGTTGTGAACGTGAGGACAACCGAGAGCGCGACACGTGGCGACATTGAGTGTGGTCCCCCTCTTTAATTCAATGCCCTCCCATGAATCGCGCCTAGTCATCCGCCGTGGATCTGACGTGGCGTCTAGTCATCCGCCGTGGATCTGACGTGGTGCCTAGTCATCCGCCACGTGTCGCGCTCTCGGTTGTCCTCACGTTCACAATCAAAAAGTGGTTCACATTTGAACCCACCCCTATATATATATATATATATATATAGAGAGAGAGAGAGAGAGAGAGAGAGAGAGAGTCAGGTTCAAATGTGAACTCATCTTTCATTGTAAACTTTGAGGTATTTAGAGTATGTCACGTGGCATATTCAGTTTGAATATTCATGTGTAATTCAAACTGAATAACACTGCATTCAGTGTTATTCATTTTGAATAACACTAAATGCAGTGTTATTCAGTTTGAATAATAAATGAATATTCAAACTGACTATGCCACGTGGTGCGATTTTAGTGGCCATCATATTCATAGTCAAAATTAAGTCCACATTTGAACTTTTATCCCCCCTCTCTCTCTCTCTCTCTCTCTCTCTCTCTCTCTTTCTCTCTCTCTCTTTGTATGTATGTCAAGTTGAAATGAAAATTCATTTTTGATTGCGAACGAGAGGATAGTTGAGAACGCGATACGTGACATATTCACTTTGAATAACTAGGTTATTTAGAGTGAATATGCCATGTTGTGTTATACATAACACTGAATGTTGTGTTATTCGCTCTAAGTTATTTAGAGTGAATATGCCATGTAGTGCGCTCTCGGCTATCCTAACGTTCGCAAATTTGAGTTTGTAGCCGAACTTGTGTGTGTGTGTGTGTGTGTGCGCGCGCGTGTGCGTGTGTGTGTGTGTGTGTGTGTGTGTGTGTGTGTGTGTGGAGAGAGAGAGAGAGGAATATTTAAATGAGAAGTGCTAAAAAATATGAAATAAAAAAGTGATCTCAACCAATGATACGGTTGAGATCAAAGTTGACTAGTCAAATATTGCGGCTTTGACCAATCAAAGCCGCAATCTTTGATTAGTATAAATTCGAATGGACGCGCATCTGTGAAGGGTATTTTCGTAAATGTTATAATCAGGCCGAAAAGGAGCTCATATATGATCTTTGTAATTCATATATTAAGATTCATATATGAATCTTCATATATGAACTATTTGTAAAATTTATTAAATTGCCCCTCTGTGTCCTACGGTCCTTGCTAGAAATTATTCGGTGCTTCGCAGTCAAAGCCGCATTTATTAACCAGACATGTTAGAGATCGCTTATCTACTTTATATTTTTTAGCATTTCTTATTTAAACCTATAATACTGTTAGGAATTATGTGCAGAGTTGACAAACCAAGTGATTACACATCCAATGTTACAAGACACTTGAGGGTCACACCTGTGAGGACCTATAAGTCGAACAAGTTAGATGAAACCCAGAAATGGAGAGTTAGGGTTTATAATAGTATATTATAAATCAATTGGGTAATTACAGTCAGAATTACCAAAGTTGGAGGGTTATTAATTAATTAGGATATTATATATTTATTAGATAAATAAATATATAATAGTTAATTAATAAGGTTTTTATATATATTAGATAAATATATATAATCATAATTATCGTATGCAAATTCTTTTCCAGCTAATTAAAAAGGAAAAAGGATTAGAGATAATTATAAAAGGAAACTGAATCTTATACAAACTGTATTTTTTCCTCCATATAAATAAGGCTTATGGGTTAAGGAAAAATTAAGAAGAAGCTTTAAGCAAAATCAGTTTTTCAGTTTCCTCTCTCTCCCTCTCTCTCCATCGGCGCCGACCCCCTCCCCCCCGGTTGGATTCCAGTTTTGTTGTTCGGGTTTCATACAGTTCAACTAGAAGGACGTTCGTTGGTCGATCACCGGTGGACTATCATCAAGCAATCCAGGTAAATTGATCTAACCTAAACTATTAGGTTTAGAACTATAAACGATTAAAGATCAATAGGCTTTAATGGGTTTTTAGCTTTTATCGCTTCCGCACGAATAAGATCGAAAACAGCGTGTTTTTGATCGCGTAGGTTTTATCAGTTTGATTAAGCTGTGTGATTTATCAAACCAGCGAGGTTCGTTAAATCTGTATTAATCCTCGAGTCAGTTTGACCCGAGGATACCCACAAAAACCCAACAGTGGTATCAGAGCCATTGTTAAAAATCGTTTTAGTTTTATCTGTTCATATCAGTTTATGTGTGATCCGTTAAAAATCTGTTTCTTGCGTAACAAGTTCTTTAAAAATTTGATTTTTATTCAATTCTGATTCATATAAAAATTCAATTTTTATCGTTCGTTTCGTTATTGTCTTTGTTGTAAAAAACCCTAATCAAACCCGAGGAGGCACCGGGCCGCACCACAGCTGGTGGTGACGGCACCGGCCGTTGTCCAGGATGTTGGGTTCTATCGGGTCGGATAAACAGATAAAATCTTACGCAGCGGATAAAAACCTAACCCGAACAATGATCCATCCGTAGTTTATTAAACACAATTATATCAAGGGGGTTTTCTCGCGTTTACCTTTAGACGATACAAACGATCATCCGGATGCTAGTGAGGGATACACCGCTACTGCACCACCGTGAGACTGGCTGCTAGACCGCCTAGGATTTGATCGGAAAAACCTCCCGGTGTGTGTGTGTGTGTCAACGCCGACAAGAGAGAGAGAGCGAGAGAGAGAGATTTGTGATTCTTGGTGAATAAGTTAGAATGAAATCAGATAATTATTGCCATCACCCTAACCCTATATTTATATAGGTATACATGGTAATGATACAGAATCACAAACCAAATAATTTCCTTAATTAACTATTCTTGTTAATCAAGAAATATGTCTCTCAAAGATTTCCTTAATTAATCATACTTGTTAATTAAGAAATATCTCTCTCAATAATTACCTTAATTAATTATACTTATCAATTAAGTAATTACCGATAAATAATAAATAAACAATTTATTATTTATTCCACACAATAAATCCAATAGGTCTCGGGTTGGGTGTGTAGCAGTGTGACCCACTAGTGTCTTATAACATTGGACATAGTGATCCTAATTACTGTCTTGCACATAATCCTTTCAGACTCCCACTTGTGCCAGACAAGTAACTTAACTGTCACTATTAGCCTAAGGAGGTCCCTAGCCAGACACTTAGGTTGACCAGGTTATAAGATCTCTTATAGCCAGAGATACGATTCATATTTGAATTGTACACAGGTTCATTCTTTTTACACACGATATTTTAAAGTGAGTTTTGACATGGAGCTGAGATAGTTCAATCATAAACTCAAGTATTTCCTGACTCTGATTTCGATTGCCTGCAGTAACGGATCTTCCAAATAACCCACTGTTATTCTATCCGAGCGTGGCCACGCATTTCTGCCAATCTTAACCGTCAGGGGGCCCAGAAATATCTCTCCCATGTGGGAGGTGTAAATCCCATCTTGACTATCTGCATCTACAACCACGGCTTCCGCTGCATCTAGTCATACCCCTTATGACCACCCAGTTACGGTGCGGCGTTAGAGCATGCTAAGAGTACAGTAGTCCTCATGATCATAGACCAGATATCTCAGGTCAAAGGACAACCTATCATCAAGTCAATGCTTATGACAAAGGCTCCATGAAGCAGACTTGAAACTGGTCACTTCCAATACTCAAACACTCTGATGAGTATCTATGAATGTTTGGCCACATCACTTGTGCTTTTACTCATTACGTTGAATAAACCACCAAACACTCATAATAGCGTTACAATCCTGCTAAGGTTCCCACCTTAACAAGTAGCTACGGAACTTTAGATTTTTCGAACTCGTGAAAAATCATGGATAACATTAAATATGCGAAAAGTAATTTTTCTTGAAACATCTTTAAAATAGTATCTCTTTATTTCCAACACACAGTGAAATAAACTTTCATAATGTTTCAAAAATTACATTGATAATCGATAACATAAACTAACTACTAGTATCCAGGTACTGCATTCCTATGGAACTAGTATGGCCCTCATGCTTTGCTCTAGCTAAAGGCTTTGTTAGCGGATCTGCAACGTTCTCATCCGTCGGAATCTTGCATATTCTCACATCTCCTCTTCCAATAATCTCTCGGATGAGGTGATATTTCCTGAGTACATGTCTCGACTTGTGATGTTCTCTGGGCTCCTTCGCTTGCGCTACTGCCCCAGAGTTATCACAGTAAATATCAATGGGTCTAGAGATACTGGCTACAACTCTTAGATCCGTGATAAAACTCCTGAGCCAGACAGCTTCCTTTGCCGCATCTGATGCTGCAATGTACTCTGCCTCTGTAGTGGAATCCGCTATGGTATCTTGCTTCGAGCTCTTCACCGAGATCGCGCCTCCATTTAGGGTAAACACATATCCTGACTGTGATCTAAAATCATCTTTGTCGGTCTGAAAACTAGCGTCAGTGTAGCCTGTGACGCTAATCTCATCTTCAGATCCTCCAAAGACCAAGAACATTTCTTTTGTGCGTCTCATGTACTTGAGAATGTTCTTGACAGCCACCCAATGGGCTTCACCTGGGTTCTGCTGGTATCTGCTCGTAACACTTATCGAGTAAGCAACATCGGGCCTTGTACATAACATGGCATACATAATTGATCCTATCGCTGAAGCATATGGGATCAATTTCATCTTGTCCTGATCTTCACTAGAAACAGGACACTGTGCTTTGCTTAGCACTATGCCATGCTGCATTGGGATAAATCCTTTCTTGGATTCCTCCATCCTGAATCTTTTCAGGATTTTGTCAATGTATGTACTCTGACTAAGCCCGATAAGCCGTCTAGATCTATTCCTGTAGATCTTTATACCAAGTATATAGGCGGCTTCTCCAAGGTCTTTCATTTGGAAACACTTGCTTAACCAAATCTTTACACTCTGTAAAGTTGGTACGTCATTTCCAATGAGTAGAATATCATCTACATATAAGACCAAGAAGGTTACTATGCTCCCACTGAACTTTGTGTAAACACATGGTTCAAACTCACTCTTGGCAAAACCAAATTCTTTGATTCGCTCATCAAAGTGTAAGTTCCAACTTCTAGATGCCTGTTTTAATCCATATATGGATTTCAACAACTTGCACACTTTATTAGGATTCTTTGGATCTATGAAACCTTCCGGCTGTTCCATATAGACGTCTTCTGTTAACTTCCCGTTCAGGAAGGCCGTCTTAACATCCATCTGCCAAATCTCGTAATTGAAGTACGCTGAAATGGCCATCAAGATCCTAATAGACTTTAACATTGCTACTGGTGAAAAAGTTTCATCATAGTCAATACCATGAGTTTGCGTGAAACCTTTTGCTACCAGTCTAGCTTTAAAGGTGTGCACATTACCGTCCATGTCAGTTTTCTTCTTGAAAACCCATTTACGTCCAACAGCTCTACTGTGTTGGGGTAAATCTGTCAACTCCCATACTTGGTTGTCATACATGGACTGCATCTCAGCCTTCATGGCCTCCTGCCATTGTTCAGACTCACTGCCTGATACAGCTTCTCCATAGGAGGTTGGTTCATTCAAGTCTCCATCATCCTGAGAGACTAAGAACCCAAGATACCTATCTGGCTCTTGCCTTATCCTAGTGGATCTGCGAAGGTCCTGTGTTTGCACTTCCTCAACCGTTTCCGGTTGAGTCTCAACATATTCTTGTTGAGCAACTGGCTCAACTATCGGTGAAGTGTCATCTTCCTCTACCTCCTGTAGATCTACATCATTCCTGGTATCCTCTTGGTTGAGGAACTTATCCTCCAGAAAATCACCTCCCCGAGCTACAAAGACTTTGTTCTCGGTAGGATTGTAGAAGTAGTATCCCACAGTAGTCTTGGGATATCCTACGAAGAAGCACTTGTCTGATTTGGGTTTGAGTTTTTCAGAAGTTGGTCTCTTGACATATACTTCACAACCCCAAATCTTTAGAAAAGACAATTTTGGTTTCTTGCCTGTCCAAATTTCATATGGTGTCTTTTCTACCGATTTAGTTGGCACTTTGTTCAGTATGTGGGCCGCTGTTTCGAGCGCATGTCCCCAAAATGACACTGGTAGTGAGGAACGACACATCATTGATCTTACCATATCAAGCAAGGTACGGTTTCTCCTTTCTGACACACCATTCATCTGGGGTGTGTACGGAGGTGTGAGTTGTGAAACAATCCCACATTCTATCAAATGATTGTTAAATTCCTGACTCAGATATTCCCCACCTCGATCTGACCTTAGGAACTTGATTTTCTTGTCAAGTTGATTCTGTACTTCACTCTGAAATTCCTTAAATCTTTCAAAGGCTTCAGATTTATGTCTCATCAAGTAGACATAACCATATCTACTGAAATCGTCAGTAAAAGTGATGAAGTACCGGTATCCTCCTCTAGCTTCATGACTGAAGGGACCACACACATCTGTGTGTATAATTCCCAACAAATCATTTGCCCTTTCATTATCTTTGTTGAAGGGTTGCTTTGTCATCTTGCCGGATAAACAAGATTCGCAATTGTCAAACGGTTTAAAATCGAAAGACCCAAGGAGTCCTCCTTTCTGGAGTTTCTCTATGCGTTTCTTGTTTATGTGACCTAGACGACAATGCCAGAGGTAAGTCTGATCCTCAATATTCTTGGATCGTTTACTTATATGATAGACTTCTCTATTTTCTTGTAGATTTAACACATATAGACCATTAGAGGGAGTTGCTTTGAAATAAAAGATATCATTTTTAAAGCAAGAGATAAGTTTATAATCATATTTATAGAAAAACCCTTGGTCTACAAGTAAATCGAAAGAAATAACATTTTTGATCATTCTAGGAACATAGTAACAATTTTCAAGTTCCAAAACTAGACCCGAGGGTAAACTAAGACTGTAAGACCCTATAGACTCAGCTACAAGCATCTGGCCTTCGCCGACTCTTAGGTTCGAACGGTCCTTCCCCAGCATCTCCCTTCTTTTGAATCCCTGTAAATGATTACAAATGTGATTACCACTGCCTGTATCAAGTACCCATGATTCATAAGAAGTGATCAAACAGTCTATCATAAAGATACCTGGTGCATCGGGTAAACCGATGTCCAGCTGGTCGATGTCCATCGAGTGAGCACAAATATCCTTGCTACCGCATTCTGGGCAACTCAGATCTCCCAGCTCGTCAATCCAATCCGTGTCCATGAGGTCAGCAGGTGCTGCAGTTTTTGGCTCCAAACTGGCCAAAATATCCTCATGAAGCTTTGCCACGTCTCTCTTTGGTTCTCCAATGTATGCACTAACTGTGTTACGTATCTCATCAGTGAGGGAGAACCACATGAGATGCACAAGTTCCTCCTGGACAACTTTGTATCCCATGCGTGACAAACTTTTAAAGAGCTTCCTCATCTCTAGGAGATGCTCTTTAACAGATTGACCCTTTTCCAGTTTCAGAGAATAGATCTCTTTCATGATCAGATACTTCCCACTCTTCTTATAGAAACCCACCTGGTTCTCTATATTCTTCACGACCTCATGGCAATATCTAACCCTCAAATCAGCAGTAAACTCGGGTGAGGTAGAAAAGGACAGAATCGACATTACATCAGATTCGTCAGCCATGAATTTGAAGTATTCAGCAAAGTCCTTTTCAGGAGCATTGCAACCGGGTCGTGAAACGGGTTTCTCTATCACGTACCGCTTACCCTGTGCATCCAAGACATTGTCAAGGTGCATTTTCCAGACTGGAAAATTTTGGCCTGTAAGCTTCCATTTCCCCATTATCAGGCGGAGAGATTCCTCAGGTGAATAAAAGATAATAGCAGACATCTACAGTCAAATATAAAATTCCGATTTAGTTATCTGATTGTATTTCTAATAAATTATTACCTTAGAACAATAATTATATTAGACTAGAATCCATATTTCACATGAATTGACAGGCGGTTTGCTCACGCAAGCCAATCCATGCTATTTCTGGTAGGTAATGCCTTATACCAATCGCATCTTTAAACGAAGATACGACTTCTAGATCGTCGGGACATCGGATACTTGAATCCGTGCATATTTAGTCCCTCTAGTGTGTTTTGGCCCGGTACCACCCGGTGAGTTGTAACAACTACCAAAATAGATCGCACCATTTTGAACTGGATGTACTCTGGTCGGTACCCCCCGATATCGCAGAGTCTTTTCACCCCCTTCAGCTTGGGGTTTGAACGTGGGGCTAAAGGTTCGACTCCTTCGAGCCCAACGTACCTTACGCCAAAGGTGTCCATAAATGGATCACACTAACTGATCTAAGATTTTCCTAAGGATTTAGCCAGTTTTTGGTTTTGAAAAAGACTGGTTCGAAAAACAAACTGTAATCGAACTCTTTTGACTGATTTCATAAAATTTTGTTTTTTATCTAAGACTAAGCAATCATAATCAACCACGCAGATAAAAACAAGACAGTGTCATAGCTTTTGCCCAGATCTATTGTCAGTCTCGTGAGCCAACACGAGAACTGACGGTCAAAAATCCTATGTGACTAAACAACCACAAGGCATGAAATCTTGGTGCTCCCACTGGCTCCAACATCTCCGGTCGTGCGAAGCTCCGTCTTCGAGTTTTACTCCTTTGGAACTATTCTATTTTAACTTAATACAAAAAATTGAGTTGCAAATGGCACGCAGGCCTTCCAACTAGACTATTTAAAAATTAAAGTACAAAAGGGTTGTAAATGGCTCGCAGGCCTCCCTTACCATGAATAGAATAATAAAACGATAAAAGAGCATTAAACACAACCATAGGTCTTTGGGCTTGCCTATGACAACAAAACTAGTTTAAAATAAACTAACTAAACTGATTTTGATAAAACTGGTTTTCCGTAATAATCTAAATTGGATTAGAATAAGATTTTAATAATAATAAAATTAAATTGATAACAATTAAACGATTAAAACCTTTATCCAATTCGAGAAATTATTACGATCTGATAACTATCCTAACTGATAATTACCAAAACGCGTTTATCCGTTTGTTTGATAATAAACATTATCAATCATCGGTATCGGTTATCTTGGACGATGATAGCAGTGAGGACGCCGCCACCACCGCCTTGCCGGCGATCAAAAACAAAAACAACCACCACCGCGGCTTCGGCCGTGGTTGTGATCGTGAACCACCATCGCCGCCAACATCGAGCACCACTGTTGATTACCGCCTTGGACAGCCGCCGCCACCACAGTAGCAGCAGCGATCGGCCGCCACCACCGTGGCGTGGCCGATCGGCGTTTAATCAAAAACGGCACACGACGGCAACGCCGAAGCGCAACCGCCGCCGCCCTCCTGCTGAACCGAAACAAGCCGCCACCGCCTCCACCACCGGCGACGGCAAACGGCGTCAAGACACCGTTACCGCCACCAGCGGCCGTCGACAGCAGCAGCGAAAACACCGCCGCCGTCCTCGCCTTTGCGGCGATCGTAAACGAGAAACGCCGCCACCACCGTGGCTGCCTTAGCCGATCGGTGGTGCGGCTGTGTGATTTGGGACGACCACCACCGCCATCGCCGTTGTGGCTTTGGTGGTGTGGTGGTTTGCGGCTTTTGCAGGAAACGGCCACCACCACCGTCGCCAATCTAGGCTTCGGTGGTGCGGTGGTTTATGGTGGCTCAAACCGAACACCACCACCGTTGCCGTTCACGGCTTCGGTGGTGCGGTGGTTCGCGGTTACGACTCGTCCGGCGATCGGCCCGGTGGTCCGGCCGGTTATCACCGCCGTTCCGCCGCCGATTGCCACGAGTTACCGGATAAACGATAAAATCAAATTTTAACACAAAAACGCAAAATTTTCAGATTTTATAAAACCTAAAAGCAATTTTATCAAAACCTAAACATCAAAAACAGGTTTGATAAACATACGGAAGTGGCTCTGATACCACTGTTGGGTTCTATCGGGTCGGATAAACAGATAAAATCTTACGCAGCGGATAAAAACCTAACCCGAACAATGATCCATCCGTAGTTTATTAAACACAATTATATCAAGGGGGTTTTCTCGCGTTTACCTTTAGACGATACAAACGATCCTCCGGATGCTAGTGAGGGATACACCGCTACTGCACCACCGTGAGACTGGCTGCTAGACCGCCTAGGATTTGATCGGAAAAACCTCCCGGTGTGTGTGTGTGTGTCAACGCCGACAAGAGAGAGAGAGCGAGAGAGAGATTTGTGATTCTTGGTGAATAAGTTAGAATGAAATCAGATAATTATTGCCATCACCCTAACCCTATATTTATATAGGTATACATGGTAATGATACAGAATCACAAACCAAATAATTTCCTTAATTAACTATTCTTGTTAATCAAGAAATATGTCTCTCAAAGATTTCCTTAATTAATCATACTTGTTAATTAAGAAATATCTCTCTCAATAATTACCTTAATTAATTATACTTATCAATTAAGTAATTACCGATAAATAATAAATAAACAATTTATTATTTATTCCACACAATAAATCCAATAGGTCTCGGGTTGGGTGTGTAGCAGTGTGACCCACTAGTGTCTTATAACATTGGACATAGTGATCCTAATTACTGTCTTGCACATAATCCTTTCACAGGAGACCACCACGGCCGCACCACCAGGTTGGTGGTGGCCGCGGCATTCGAACAACCACAAACCGCTACCACTGGCTTGGTGGTGGGGTTTTGTCTCTCGAGATTAGCGAACCGATAACCACCAGATTGGTGGTAGTCTAGCGGTGGTGGATGGCGGTGTTCTTAATCGTCGCCGCCGGCTGCCCTAAGGCCGAGCCTAGGCGGTGGCGATGGTTGTTCGATCACCAAGTAATGAAGAACGGCGGCGATTTCGTGATTTCTCCGGCAGACCACCAGTTGCGTGTGGTGGCAGCGACGTGAGGGTGTAGAACCAACCACCGCACCATCGTTTGTGGTGGCGATGGTATTCGATCGAGCCACCGAAGCCGGAAGCGGCGACGGTGGCGGTGGTGTTAATCAGAACCACCGATAGGCGGGGGGTGGTGATGGCGTTTGCGCCGTCGCTGCTGTTAACCCCAATCGGCCGCCATACCACCGAAGCGATGGCGGTAATGTCGTTTGTATTAACAACCACCGGAGACGGCAGTGGTGGTGGCAGCACCGCTGCTGCTGACGTTCTCCGAAAACGACCACCACACCACCGTATGTGATGGTGGTGGTGACGATGGTGTTTTTGTTTTTGGACCGATCACGGCGGCGGTGGTAACCCGGAGCTGCTGCTGTCACCGGTAGATTAGTGTTCACCGGATGCGGTGGTGGCGGCAATTCCGAAACCACCCGGCCACACCACCAGCGAGGTGGTTCCCGACGTCATAAACAAAATCCATCGGAGACATCTTTCGGCAGCTACCGACGTAGTATGTCAAAACACGAACCTCGCGACGCGAGAGAATCACGCAAAAGGTTCTCGTGGCGCGAACGAGACCTCGATCGATTTAGGATTTTTCGTTTGGGCCTAAGTTCGTTTATCAGGCCCAAAACCCAGTTCTTTGGACCACGTTATGGCCCAAAAGAGTTCGTTTGGTTTTAAGCTTTCTTATCCAAAAATTATTTTTCTGTTTAATTTATTCAAACCAGTTGAGTTGTTTTTCGGGTTTGATAAGAAATTAATTTTTTCACCGGTTTTTCGAATAGGCCTAATTTTATGTTTTTACTATTTAATTAAAACACTAAAGGCCAGTATTGTAAAATTGGATCAATAAAACCCGTTTGATATAATTTTTGGGTAAATGGATTGTTTTTAGATAAAATGGTTTTAGTTTTTGTAAAGTAGGATTTATTGTTTATAAACCTCAGTTTTAAGTAAAAACCATTTTTCAACCTAAAATATTTTTGATTCATAAAACAGTTTGTTTTTCGAATCGGTTATAAAACCAAGTTTTACGATAATTGAGACAAGATAATTTTAACGGATCCAGGTTTATTTCTCGTAATTATAATATTGCTTTTGTTATATTGCATACACATTTACGTAATTGCTTGAGCTCGATATATGGATTTCAGTTTGATTTTACATATATATATATCTATTATAGTGTTTTGCCAACTTAGACCCTTGACACATTTACGGGGAGGCCTACGTGCCATTTGCAACCCCTTATGTAATAATGACCTTAGGATAGACATTTGTTTTATTCTTTCGGGGATGACGAGGCCAGTGGGAGCTACTAAGATTCTTCATCCTACCGGAGTACTAACAAAACATGGCGAGGCCACTGGGAGCTACGCGAGTTTTGAAGCTTTTAGTAGAATAGGTCATTATTGGTCCCTAGGAAACGTTGGCAAAAAACTATAATTAGGTACTATGTGATTAATTATTGTTTAATTGCATGGTTGATTGATTATTTGTGATATCTTGCATGTCAGTAGTTTTAAATAGAGTTGTTACTTTAAAACTAGTTTATATCACAAAAGGAATATAGGTTTTAGTTTCGTTAAAACGATAGTTTTTGATTTAAAAACCTATAGATGATTGTTTTATGTAAAAGGCAAGTTGACAAAAACAATTAGTTTTAATCAACTAGGTGTGCTGTTAAAACAGTTAGTTTTAATTAGCAAGTAATTTTAGAACAGTTGGTTTTAAAATTACGAGTATGTTTGAAACAGTTAGTTTAAAACATAAGTAGCCTTTATAACAATCAGTTTTTTTTTCAAAATCCCGGAAGTAAAGTTTTTCAAAACCCCGAAAATCATAGATCAGTAGTGCAACCCATTTAGGGGCACCTTCGGCGTAAAGTACATAGGCGTTGTAAGTGATCACACATTCAACGTCTGTGTTCAAACTGAAGCTGAAGGGGTTACATAACTCTGCGAATTATCTCCGGGTGGTACCGGCCAGAGTATAGTGATCAGGTCCCCAAAATGGTGAGATCTGTTTTGGTACTATTATGTTCACCGGGTGGTACCGGGCCAAAAAGCACTAAGAGGGACTAAAACATGCACAGGTAGTTGCCATAGTCCCGAAAAGATCTAGGAGTCATGTCAGTTAGACATGATTGGTAAAAGTCCTTACCTACCGAAATAAATACGGGTCTGATGGAGCAAGAACATTACGCACATCAGGACGTATGAAATAAGGATCCTAGTCCAATAAATTGATCATTTAAGGGTTTATTGATATTTTATTGGAATCTATTTACAGTTGCTAAGACCAAAAGTTTTATTTTGTGTAGATGGCAAGCACTGTTACCAGCACTAACAATCTTTCCCTCCGCTCTATCCTAGAGAAGGATAAGTTGACCGGCTCTAACTTTCTCGACTGGGAGCGCAATCTGATGATTGTGCTCAGACATGAGAGAAAATGGTATGTGCTTGAAGAGCCACTTGGGGAGGCACCTCCGGCAAACGCTCCGGCTGCTGCCAGAAATGCCCACAAGAAGCACTCGGATGATCTCCTTGATGTTGCCTGTCTGATGCTAGCAACTATGAGCCCAGATCTGCAAGCAGGGCTCATAAACACAAATGCTTATGACATGATCCGCCAGCTGAGGGACATGTTTCAGACTCAGGCTCGTACAGAACGCTACGATGCCACCAAAGCATTCAATGAGTGCAAGATGGTAAAAGGGACATCAGTAAGTGACCATGTCATGAAAATGAAACGGCACTTAGATCATCTGGAGAGGCTTGGTCATCCTGTTCCGTTGCAGCTAGCAACAGACACCATACTCAATTCACTGTCAGAAGACTACAGGCCCTTCGTAGTCAATTATAACATGAATAACATGGAGAAAACAATAGCAGAGTTGCACTCCATGCTTAAGACAGCTGAACTGAATATGGGGAACAAGAACAAGACCAAGGATGTCTTGATGGTAAAAGACGGAGGGGTGAAAAAGAAGAATGGGCAAGCTAGCACCAGTAAAGGAAAAGGACCAGTCCAGGCCATCCAGAGTGCACCCAAGAAAGGCAAGGGCAAGGGCAAGGGCAAGAAGGTTAAGCCAAACAAAGCTAGGACCGAAAACCGCTGCTTTATATGCAATGAGATTGGTCACTGGAGGCAAAACTGCCCTAAGCGTCATGAAGCAGGTATATAAACCTCAGAGATTTATGATTGCTTTATTTTTGTCACTTCTTACTTGTTAGTTTACAAGTATTCTGATACCTAGAGCAAATGTTTATTGCAGGAGGTCAGAAGTGAAATGCCCAGAGGTTGCTGAGGATCTGAAGCACAAGTTTATTTCAATTTGAGTCAAGATATTTATGGATTTAAGACAGTTATTTCTATTTTTCATGTTTCAAACAATTTTTGGATGATTGTAATTTTTGGATTTATAATTCTATGGTTTTATTTTTCAAAAATTATTATCTTGACATTGAAATATCTGATTGTGCTTAGTGTTTGTATGATCCTAGTTGTTGCCTGTTATAGTTACTTCAATAAATTCTATTAAATTGAAGTAATTTGTATAAAAACTATCAAAACACACGAGATTCTATAGGAATGTGTTTTGAGAATAAAACATTTATGAATAATTGTTTTATGATCAAATTTTAAAAGGAGAATTCAGGATATTAACTCAGATAACGTTAATAACAGTATTTATAAAACTAGAAAGATTCCAAGTTCTGGAATTAGGATTTGACCAAATCCAGTTAAGTTTTATAAAAGAAATTCTCAGAATTAACTAATCAAATTTGATCAAGTTTTATTATTCAAATGTTTTAAATAGAGAATTTTAGAATATTAACTCAGATAGCGTTAATAACAGTATTTATGAAACTAGAAAGATTCCAAGATTTGGAATTAGGATTTGACCAAATCCAGTTAAGTTTCATAAAAGGAAATTCTCAAAGTTCATTACTTAAAATTAGAATTGACTGATCAAAGTTTTGACTAAGTCAATAGTAAAATTCTGAGTAATAGTTAGTTTTTATTAAGCAAGTGGGAGCCCAATTTATTCTCTATCTAGTCTCAGATAAAGAATAAAAGATGCAATTATTGATATATCTCGGAATTCGTAATCCAGGTAGGATAAGAATTCATAAGATATAATTTACCCTTTTAGTCAAAAGGATAAGAGTTTCAGGACCCATGAAACAAAGGTCGTGACTGACCTTAGAAATCAATAATTAAAGTGTTGGATTAAAATATAGGATTCCAGTAAATTTGCCAGGATTGCAAATGGAATCTGATTTCAGGTAGAAATCATTCATCTACACAGCAACTAAGGAAAGTTGCAGTCTTACATATTCAGGAACTGGAAGTTACTCCAGGTCTCCGAGTTCATGGAATATGATAAAAGTCTAGTTATTGTTTTTATAAGGTGTTTGCAAAACAATAATTAGCAAATACAAGTGAATCGTACTAACAGACTTGTATTATTTGGTTATCACTTTGATTAAAATGGTAAACTTTAATCAAAGGGTTTAAACTAAAGATAGGTGATACTTTATTTTAGACCAGTATCTTACAAACGTTAAATAGATGTTATGAAAGTTATTAAAGAAAAGATATTTGATTTTGTTATCATTACAGCGTGTAATGTGGACTATACAAAATTGATTTCTTTATTACTTTCACATTTTGCATGTTTTAATATATCCAGGAATGAAATTAGTCTCCGATTTTTCATTCAAAATATGTCCGTGACAACTTATCATTGTGGGAGCATGATAAGGCGTTAAAGTCATTGTGAACTTTTAGGTAGTTATGATCAGTTGCTGAATAACAGCTACAAGTGTTGTAGACTAAAAGTTGCACAGATATTTGATAGAGTAGCAAATATCGGACGTGATCCGCGGTTGAGATTACTTCTTGGAAGCAGTCATAAGTAAATCTCACAGTGGTTGTCCCTATCACCTGAGGTATCTGATTTGATATCATGAGGACTACTGAATTCTTAGTGCACTCAACCGCTACGCCGTAACAGGGTAGCTATAAAGAGTGTAACTAGATTCAGCGGAAGCCGTGGTGTTAAAGGCAGATATGCAAGATGGGATTTGCACCTCTTCTCAGAAGAGAGATATTTCTAGGCCCATCTTGACTGACTAAGTATACTGATGAAGTGCATGGCCATGCCCAAACGAACTGATTAGTTCTTTGTCGTTTACCTATCAGTGAAAGTCAGATAATCAAGAGAACAGAATCTTGAGTATTTAGAGTTGACACTTTCCAAGCTCATACTCACAGATGAAATATCGCGATGCAAAGGGAAAAGCCAAGATGTACCCAATCAATGAACAGTAGTTTCATAGATACCAATTCCTCACGGAATGTTTATATCACCAGTCTGGGTATAAGAGTTCTTGTAACCTGGTCAGCCTAAGTGCCTGTCTAGGGGCCTCCTTAGGTCAGTATAATCAAAGGTGGTATTGCCAACTTGCACAAGTGGGAGTCTGTTAGGAATTATGCGCAGAGTTGACAAACCAAGTGATTACACATCCAATGTTACAAGACACTTGAGGGTCACACCTGTGAGGACCTATAAGTCGAACAAGTTAGATGAAACCCAGAAATGGAGAGTTAGGGTTTATAATAGTATATTATAAATCAATTGGGTAATTACAGTCAGAATTACCAAAGTTGGAGGGTTATTAATTAATTAGGATATTATATATTTATTAGATAAATAAATATATAATAGTTAATTAATAAGGTTTTTATATATATTAGATAAATATATATAATCATAATTATCGTATGCAAATTCTTTTCCAGCTAATTAAAAAGGAAAAAGGATTAGAGATAATTATAAAAGGAAACTGAATCTTATACAAACTGTATTTTTTCCTCCATATAAATAAGGCTTATCCATATAAATAAGGCTTATGGGTTAAGGAAAAATTAAGAAGAAGCTTTAAGCAAAATCAGTTTTTCAGTTTCCTCTCTCTCCCTCTCTCTCCATCGGCGCCGACCCCCTCCCCCCCGGTTGGATTCCAGTTTTGTTGTTCGGGTTTCATACAGTTCAACTAGAAGGACGTTCGTTGGTCGATCACCGGTGGACTATCATCAAGCAATCCAGGTAAATTGATCTAACCTAAACTATTAGGTTTAGAACTATAAACGATTAAAGATCAATAGGCTTTAATGGATTTTTAGCTTTTATCGCTTCCGCACGAATAAGATCGAAAACAGCGTGTTTTTGATCGCGTAGGTTTTATCAGTTTGATTAACCTGTGTGATTTATCAAACCAGCAAGGTTCGTTAAATCTGTATTAATCCTCGAGTCAGTTTGACCCGAGGATACCCACAAAAACCCAACAAATACTATATATAATAGAATAGAAACTTTGACCACTTCCTCATCTGTATTTCCATTTTTACCCCTACAATTGAAGTCGTATATTTATTTGCAACCATGCCTATAAATACATTTTTAGACAATGAATGTGTTTATTATTCGGTTGTTCTTATGCATTAGATCCCTAAAAAAAGGTTTCAAATTGACTTTTATATTTGAATATTGGCCCGTGTAATACACGGACGATTTAAACATATTGTTTTAGTTTCTAATAAGAATTAACATTTGCATTATAAAGTTCACAAATAATTCACCACAAACCAACCGTAATATCCAATTAACAATATAAATATGACTTAGTTAATTGATAAAAGAAACATTAATGATTTAGTTTAATCATAACCATTTAGGAAATTATATATATAACATTGAAATTACTTAAAGTTACTTGTTGTTTCAAAATATATATATATATATATATAATATTTAAATTACTTTTCTTTCATTTTTTTATTCAAAGCTTTCTTTGAAATTGAGTAAGTAGAGAATTATAATTTATTAAAATAATTCTAATTAATCAATGATTTAAATGAAAAAAAATTACTCTTACTTTATTATTAAATATTTTAGTCATCTAATAGTTGTTAAAATATCTGAAATTCTTTTGTTGAAAGATTTGGATTTCGTGAATGATTCTAAAACGGGAGGGATTCTGAAATAAATTATATAGTGTTTTTGATTTGTAGGGTTTTAAAAAAATTATTATTTATAAACGATCTATAGAATTAGTAAGATTAAAAGGATGGAATCTTTAAATTTCAAGAACATCAACAATAGCGTTTTAAATAAAATAAACTTTTATTATTTATAAATAATTTATAAAAAAATTTAGATTAAAAATAGGAATATTTAAATTTCAAGAATATCAACAATAGAATTGTAATAAAATGTAAACAACTTAATTTATATCTATTCTTAATATTTACTAATATAAATAAATTAAAAAAATATTCAATATTATACTCATTTTGAAGGTATCGTCGAGACAATTATAAGGGTGTAATTTATAAAAAAAACAAAAAACTTAAATGGTTTTAATTCATATACATTATTTACCTTAATATGATAAGAATGTAAAGTGAAAATTGAAAAACTAAGGGGTAATAAGTAATTTAATCAAATAATTATAAGGATACAAAATGTAAATTATAAAAGGGAAACTAATAAATTAATGAGAAATTTTAGGTATGTAAATTTTGAAAAAAAACTGAAAATAGATTATGACATCATCATTTCATAGGATTTGTTTAATTGACCAATGAAATCACTCAATTTCATTTTGATGACATCAGCAAAAACCTTCTTTTAATATATATATAGATTTATTTGACAGACACATGGTTCGAATAATTGTTTAATTATATCCCAGATGTAATTTCTAAATACAGCTCCTTTCGAAAGATAAATACAATATTCTCGTCACCTCCAAACAACATTTTCAAAAATATTATATTTTTAAGATAATGTCAAATATAAATGCTATATTTTGAACTTTAATTATTAAAACAAGAGTAAACTACACTTTTGATCCATGTGGTATGATAAAGGTCACAAATTATTCTATAACCTTTTGTTTATTATATGATAGTTATTATAGTTTGTAAATCTTTACGATTTAGTCCCTCATGCTAGAGGTCGTTAATGGAGGTTGGTTAAGTGGCCTTATATGAGTCACATAAGAGTATTTTGATCTTTCTATTATTTTAATAAATACATTTAAATAAACACATGCTTAAACATGAATGTATTAATGCATCCTTACTAACACTCTCTTGCCAAGAAAAAAATTTCTTGCTTATTTTTGAATTCATCATCGAGACATTCCTTCGACCCCCACCATCACCCCCTTTCCCGTCATAGCCTCATTCTCTAGCCATTGTATTTGGGAAAAAGAACCACGACTTTCTCTTCATTGTGCTTAACAAGAAACAAGAAAAAGAGTAAAGGGCCATTTACTTGGTCTAACCGAGTAAGTACTGACCCGAGTAAGAGTGTTGACCCGGGTATGTGTTGTCCCGAGTAAGTGTTGTGCGGATAAGAGTGTTTACCAAATTTTTTTGGTAAGTGCTTACCAACAAAAAAACAGACTATTTTAACATTTTTTATAGTTAGACGTTAAAAGAAAGAGGGGGGAAAGAAGAGGCAAACATGGAATAATCAAATCTAACCTAGGTAAGCATCATTTTGGTTCTGGCCCAGTTAGAGCTCGGTCAGATCCTTGGTCAGATCTCAGTCAGCAACAAGTAAACAACCCCTAAGAATCATTCAAGTAAAGAGGATTAGCAGTGGACCATAATTAAACATTTGTACTAATTCCTCTTTAAGATGATATGCCACACAAGCACAATGGTACTATAGATTTATTACTTGTTTGGTCGAATATCATTGTCATATATTACTTGAACTTGACTTTGATTAGTTATTTTGCAGCCACTAAAACACGACTTTATATTTTGAAAAGATTCCAAGTTTTCCATGAGAAGGAATAAATCATAATATATCAATATTTCATATGAAAATTTCCACTAAAAATCAATCATATGAAGATGCAGGTAACTTATGGCAGTACCATATCGAAATTAGTGAATAAGTTAGAATGAAGTAACTTATAAAAAACTCTTTTATTACTAACGTCACATTAGAATACGTTGATAAACACTTTAAATAAATAATCCCAAGCACCCCTTAAAAACTAGTCCCAGTAAGGAACTCATGTAAACACCAACGCCACCATTGTTCATCGTCCAACAAGTGATTCCATCCTATTTCAGAGGTTCGTTAGGTAGTTACCAGATATATACAGGACGGGGATGGATTTTTGCGTCAGGGAATTAATTTATTTGGTTTTTGTCATTCCAAAAGCCTACATGATTCTAAATTAAAATATTTATAGATGAAAGGGCAAAATTTACCAAAATACCCTCCCACAACCAACAAACACTTAACTAATAAACTTAAGGTATCCACACCAAGCTTGCAAACACATATTGCAAGTGAAGTGACATTGCCACCTAAGAAAAATTCCTTGCAAAAATTTGCTAGACTTGCAAAAGTTGAAAACTCTTACATATCATAAAAGTAGGTCATTTTCATAGTTTTTTATTTATTTATTTTCTTTTATTTAATTAAACAAAATACTTATTTTTTTACTAATACAAAAACTAAATTAAAAAAATGATTAATGTTGCATTGATATAGAGTTTTATTGCAAAACTGATATGACACATTAAAAAAATTGGTATTGCATTAATGCAGATGATCTAAGGTATATTAAAGTATGAGGGATAATTTTATAATTATTAACACATTACAAGTGACTACAAATATAATAGACAAATCACAAATGCTAAATCCATAATCTCCACATAACAGAAGTACCAAAAATGTAATTTTCTTTAAAAAATTATATTTTGCTTTTTAAATAGTAATAAAAAAAAGTATTTGATGGTTGGGGGTTCCACCAATCAGAGTCCACACATGGGCAATGTCACCATCTTGGTAGACACGATGGGGGCCTCAATCACATGGTTTTCTTCCCACGGAATGGGTCCATGATCCAACGCTCAAGATTTGATATCCGGAAAGCAAAACATACAGCGAATCACAGCCGTTGGTTGGGAGGACCACAGGTTTTCATACAGGCTGTCTTGCGTATGTTCCCTATTTAATTCACAGGTGATCTAAAGATGCCGGCGATTGACCAACATCTCTCGGTGTATTATCTAACCCATTGTCTCCTCTCCTCCGTTGACAACTCACCGCCCACTCTCTTCTCTTCACGCGCGTCACTTCCAAAATTCAACCGAGTAAACTTCCGTCATGGCACCAAATCACGATAACTCAAGTTCGAAACCTCTCCAAGAAGAATAACCACCCCCATCATAACCATCCAGTTTCAATTTAAAGAGCGTCAATGCATCAACAGAGATTCGAATCTCACCCCTATCCCATGAATTGTGCTTTGCTACAAATTGATCTAATGCATCTCGATGCATGTCGTTAGTGTTGATCTTCAATTAGGATTAATCCAAATGTAGAAATCCTATCTAACCGTTCTTAGTTCTTACCATAAATTCCCTTCCTATCGGAACCTAATCCTATATCGTAGGAGAAAATAAGTTAAAGTGAGAATAGTAAGAAGGGATGTGGAGCTTTGACTCTAATCCCATGCCAACCATGAATTGCGATTAAAATGAGAATTAATATGATACATCTTATTAGTATTGATTTTCAATTAGCATTGATTCAAAGGTAAAGATCTCTCCTTATGTTCTCAACATAACTTCATTTATCACAGGAACCAACCAACCACACAAACACATACACACACACACACCTATATATATATATATATATATATAGAGGGATGGTTGGATTCTGATGAGAAGTTGAATTAGCAGGGAGAAGTGGTTATTAACTGTTGAATGCACCATATTAATTTTCATATTAAGCTCAATTTAAAAGTGGATTTGAGATTAAAATACTCAGGTTTTGGATCTATTCCTCATGACTCTCACATTAACACCATTTCTCACAGGATCATTCACATATATACGGTTATATAGTTATAGTCCTCTTATTTTACAAACTGTGTAACTTGTACAAACTTTGTAAACTAATATAAACCGTTGATTAGATAGGATTAATGGACATGATTAATTGCTGATAATTAGGGGGTTAAAACCAACCATTTGAAACCCACTCCTATAATTAATACCCTTACAAAAATAAACTAACCCTATTACCATAATGGATTCTGATAAGTGAAATCTTGGCTTACAAAATTTGCACAAATTACACAATTTGTAAAATAAAGAGACTCTGTATAGTTATACATATATGTACGTGTTTAATTTTTTGACGATGTTAAATTTATGGATATTTCTTCAAGCATTGAATGAACTATAGATATGTTTGCAAATGTAATAATGTGTTAGGATATTTTCAACAAATTTATTATAAAGAATAAATATATATTTTTTAAACGAAATAAAACTTCAACACGTTCCTTATTCCTATCTCTATATTCCATATATAACAACAAATTTACAGATATAATATCTCTATTTCATTTACCATTTTAATTTAAAAACAGACAAATATCTTAATACATATAATCAATATTCAAACTAAACCGAATTAAACTTTTTTCTCTCAATATATTTACTTTTATGTTTTAGTTTTCTAATGGATGGTCCAAAGATTTTCACTAACTTTTGCCTATTTACAAACGACGCCGTGGCCTGGCGCGTGAGACAGCCTGCGAGTGGGTATCAATATTCCAATGTTAGGAATTCCATACACAAATAGAATAAGTCAACTAAATGATGTCCAACCCTAAAATCTTTTATATAAAACTTAGGCTATCTTTCATCTCAAAACCAACCCACAAACCAATCTTCTTCTCTCTTTCTATTTCTATTCAAATCCACTCGTCGGAAAATCTAGAAACTCACCGGAAAATCAAGAAACTCGCCGGGCAACCATCTACCCTTTCTTCAACATCCCCTTTTTCCCGATTAATTTCTAAAAGCAAACTGATAATGGATCTGAATTTTGAAGCAACCGAGCTAAGATTGGGGTTGCCGGGATCAATCGACGACCAACCGGAGATTAAAGCGACATCTTCTCCGGCGAATACCAACAAAAGAAGTTCATCGGAAATGGGTTCGAGTGTCTCCGATGAAAACGATACGTTAAGATCCGCCCCTCCTGCCAAGTAAGTTAACAAAAAACCCTACACAATCTCATAAATCTTACACCTAAAACACACACAACATACTAGAACAAAATTGGATTTATACATGCCAAACGGTAAACCATAAAAGTGTTATAATAAGTTTATAGGTTTTTTTTCGGTGTCTTAATTAACAAACCTTTTATGACATTTTTAAATAAAGTTTCGTATAAGTTATTTTACGATCCATATTTTCCAAATAATGTTCTTGTAAAAACAAACGTCTTATAAAAAATAGTCTTATAGAACATTTTATTTTAAAATTATCATAAAAAACTTGTTAAGATGCCCAAAAATAAACTACAAAGCTTTTACAACACTTTTAGATGTGAAGATTTATCGTTTACCCATATAAAATCACGATCTATTAGCACACAAACATTATTGGCATTTTATAACACCGATTTTGTTGTAGTAACATATACACACACATAAACACATACAGATCTAAAATCCATATACTTACGTAAAACCTTAAACTATTTTTTCAGGGCACAAGTTGTGGGGTGGCCGCCAGTGAGATCTTACCGAAAAAACGTACTTCAAGGCGTAAAGAAGACCGAATCGGAGACGGGTTGTGGGATATATGTGAAAGTAAGCATGGATGGAGCTCCATATTTGAGAAAAGTTGATTTAAAAATGTACAAAAGCTATGAAGAACTAATGAAGGGGTTACAAACGATGTTTAAGTGCATTATAGGGTTGTACTCTGAGAGAGAATTAGGGTACAATGGATCTGAATATAAACCAACTTATGAAGATAAAGATGGAGATTGGATGCTTGTTGGAGATGTACCATGGGAGATGTTTCTAAGTTCTTGTAGAAGACTTAGAATTATGAAAGGATCTGAAGCTCTGGTGGGTTGATTCATCAATTAAGAGGGTTTTTATTTTTATTTTCAAGAGATGAAACCACCTTGAAAACTAATGTAAATATGGTCATGTAAGTTTTTACCTTTACATGTTTTTACCAAGGCAAATATATATATGAAAAATACTTGTTTAAATTTCAAGATTTGTTCTTTTTTTGTATTAATTTGTTCACTATATATATAGAGAGAGAAAAGTTCAATTGTGAACGCAATTTTGATTGTGAACATAAGAACGAATCTTAGCCCTCCAACCGGTCAATAAAGGCGGCTTTGACCGGGTCCTCTCCTTAAATAATCTCCACCCTCCTATGAATTGCATCAATCCTTGTGATCACATCCACCGTTACCGAAGATATGTGGCTGAGATTCGTCCTCACGTTAACAACCAAAATTGAGTTCACATTTGAACTTTCCTTTATATTATATATATATATATATATAGAGAGAGAGAGAGAGAGAGAGAGAGAGAGAGGGTTAGGTTCAAATGTGAACTCAATTTGGTTGTGAACGTGAGTACTACTAAAATCACGACACGTGACAATATTCACTTTGAATATCATACATTATTTAGAGTGAATAAATGTGTCTAAGTGTTATTCATTTTGAATAATGCATCATTTTCAGAATAAATATTGTTACATGACAAGATTTTAGTGGTCTCTACGTTCACAATGAAAAACGAATTTTCATTTGAAATGACTTATTAACTTATTGTTTTTTTTTCAAAAAGTTATTAAATTAAAAAAAAATGCTTGGTAAATTGAAAGTCCTTTTAAAACAAGCTCTTAATTCTATTGAAAAAAAGAGTTTTTGAAAAGTATGAGATATACTTTTTAATATGCTTTTGGCTTTTTTAGCTTTGTGCTCTATAAATACCCCTTTTTTTATTTTACCAAATCACTTTTTAAAAAACCAACTTGTTGATTTATTGACTTTTACCACTACAATATTAATCCAAACATTTTTTAAAAAACTTCTTTTTCCATCGTCATAAATCAATAAGCACTTGTAACCAAAAAAACCCTCTTGAAGTTCAAAAAACACTCCCAAACACCCTCTTATTATAAAATAAACATCCTATAGAAAGACGTTGTAATAAGTTTATATGACACTTAGTCTTAACAGGATTTTAATCACCCTTTTAATATAAAGCGTCATATTAGCCAGGGGTGACAATTTTCGACACGACCCGCTAACTCGGCACGACATGACACGAAGATAAATGGGTTGGGGTTGGGTTTTTTGACCCACCAACCCACCAAATTTCACGGGTTGACCCACTGGGTTGGCGGGTTGACCCGCAAACCCGTTTTTATTTAAATTAATTATTTTATATATAATAAGCTATGAATGGATACGAACATAATGGATATGAACATTCATGAAGACAAAAGGCAGGCTACGAATTCTAAAAAACTCTAAGTTTATTTGTATTTTGAACTTGTTTTATTTGAACTTGGAACTTGGTTATATTTGGTTGCTTTTGAACTTGGTTGTATTTGAATTTTTTTTATTTTAATTGTATGAAGTATGAACTTTGACCCGCCAACTCGTTTATTGACCCGCCAACCCGTTTATGACCCACCAACCCGCCACTGACCCACCAACCCGCCAACTCGTGACACGACCCCTCACGGGTAAGGGTTGAAGAACTCGACACGATTAACTAAATGGGTCGTGTCAGGGTTGAGGTTTCTGACCCGCCAACCCACCAACCCGCGAATTACCACCCCTACATGGCACTTAGACATTTTTAGCATAGATTATAAAGATTGTTTTGTTGTATTAAGTTGTGAATTTTTGCTTTGGATCTTGTGCGAATTAGACTCTAATTAAGGGCCTGTGTACTAAAACACTTACCGGAGTAAGCATTTATCAAGATCATTTAGCATATTGATTGAGCATCGCAAGAACCACAAAACTTGCTCAGTAAAAGACAAGGCATGGAGCCAAGGAGGCAATGACGAAGACTCTTACCATGGTAAGTGTGACAAATGACTTTTACCCAATAAGTACTTAGAGGGTTTAAAATGCTTAACAACAATATATCATTTTACAAGGCCAAAGGTGTTACATGATAAGGTAGTCGATGTAAACTTTTTGCCGGTATGCAATTATTGTGTAAAAGTCATCACCAAACATCTGGTCCTACAACATTGGTTACGTGTAGACCTCAATCTACTTCAATTTCACAAAGAAAATATGATTCAAGTAAGTTTCATGATTCTATTGATTGTAAGAGTCTGATGTATGAAAAATATTTTGATTTGAACAATAAAACCCTTATTTTCTCTATATTTTCATATAATTATTTCCTAAACATTCCATCATTCATGCCAAAATAAAGTATTTACCATTTAAGCATCCAGGTTTACATCATATAGCATCAAAATAACAAGTTTCTTTGTTTGTCTCATACTACAAAATTCTTTTGAAACACATATGAAAATATAGTTCGGCTAAGTCAATTCTTCGTAGCATTTCAGTGACCCCATACACTACAAGAAAACATATATTCGATTAAAAACTAGATATATATTATGGAAACTTTAAAATCCATAAATCCATAAATAAAATCCATCAAGGTTAATTAAGTTCAAGTGAGACCATATTTTTGGAACTTCACACCAAAACGCGGTTTTACAAAAATAACTTGGTCTCACATGCTAGTCATCAATCATCATACTATATGTGATAAAGATTTGATGCAATAGCTGGATCAAGACTCACAAGGGTCGGTCACTTGTCCCATAAATAACACGACTCCAGTCGTATCTTCTCTAATCACAAACATGAAAGGATGATCAGCTACAAAATCGACCTTATCATAATCACACATTAGATTTTCACACTTGGAAATGGCTGCAGCTTCTGTCCCTTCTTCGTTCATCTCCACCAAGCACTTCTGATGAATGCTTGAAACATATACCTTGCCACCCTCGACCATTTCACTTAACCCTTCTGCACCAGCCGAGAAAGGCAACACAACACCAGGGGCGGAACCAGACATCAAATTCAGGGGTCGCGTAATTTTTTTTTACCGTGCAATTATATAAATAAAAGAAAAAAAACACTATAATAAAGGAAAAATAATCTTAGGGGTCGCGAAAAATAATCTTAGGGGTCGCGAAAAATACATGTCAGGGGTCGCGTAGAACGAAAAACGTAAAAAAAATAAATAAAATTCCACTACCGGGTAAAAGTTCAGGGGTCGCGAGGGCTACCCCTGAACTATGAATAGTTCCGCCCCTGCACAACACCTAGTTCCTTCAACATCTTAGACGCTTCAAACTCAAACGAGATCTTAAACTTTGGGATCAAAAACCGTCTAGCCTTGAGCACTCGGTTACGAAGGTGTTTGTCCAAGAAGTCGGATCGCGAAACCATTTCTTCTATCAAAGATGGGAGACCGTCTTCGCATCCGGGAGATACAAGTACATTGTGAAACTACGATGTTCATCTTTGCCTTTTAGATAGGGAAGAGCCAGGACCTTGAAGCCATGATATACGCTAATGAAGGGTTTGTCGTACACCTTGGTGGACATGAAGGGTGTTTGAACCTTCCTCCCGTTGAGGAGATGGAAGTCATAGTGCTTCGTTTCTGATGGGTCAAACTGCTGTATCCATGCTCCTTTGAAGTAGACTGCATTCGCAAAGATGAGGCTGGTGGTGCTGGTAATTGCATCGACAGAAAGGATGTGTTTGATAACGCCATTCGTCTGCCTTTCGGCCCACGAGTTCACTTGTTCCACTACCTTATCAGCCTTGGTTTATCTCAATAAGCAGAAAGTTAGAATACAAGTAATCTATAACATGTACTTAACATAATATGTATCATGTATGCTTGTATAAAAAACAAAAACCAAGTTAATTTACTTGTATACGGTATATATATACAAGTGCATACTATTCATCTCTAGATGAAGAAGCTACCAAAGTGTTCCTCAGCTTTTCATTTATTTAAAGTTTTTCCATGAACGTGACCCTATATATATTTGTTTGATAATGTGTTTAATTTTCATATGTTCATATTGTAAACTAAAATACAAATAAACACAATCACATTGTAAAATAAATATATGTTAATCAATATATTAAATATTATTTTTATATGTAAAAAAATTATGTGGAATAAAATCATAAGGTAAATAGATTCTAAACAAGACCCTACAAAATTTGGGACCCAATTTTATATTATTTAGGACCTTTTATAAGTTAATGTATAACTAACTCTTTATCTTCTATCAAAAGGCAAAAGAAATACGTTTTATCATCGTCTCCATAACGTGTATATATATCAAAAACTTTAGATTGTTATTTCATTTTGCAATATATATAAGCAAAAACTTTAGATGTAACAGACTTTAAAAAGATTGAGGTTCATGGTTCGAGTATTTATCGCGTTTGGCTCTCATATCATAACAAATTAATAAGAGATATATATGGAGTAATTGTTTACTTTTAATTGATCAATGCACAAACTAGTTATACATGCTAAATCATATCCATGAATAACTAAGAAGCAAATTAATGCTAAAATTTACCACTGACCTCGGTCTGGAAATCGACTTGATTAGAAGTGGCGTTATAGACACGATCCACAATCTGTTTGAAAAAGGGTTTAAGAGGAAGTGTTTGGTCAACCCAAAGACCGTTTGCATACAATAAATGGGGCCCACCACTTTGGCTACTATCGGCAAACACCAACGACACAAGCTGCAAAGAAAGAGCGTTGAGGTCGTCGATGGTGGTTGTTTTGAGAAAAGAGAGCAACTGATCGAGTGTTTGGCCTTTGGAACCCACAGCGATCATGCCCAAAACAGCATGGATGGAGATCGGTGAGAAAACAACGTTAGAGGTTCCCAAACTCTTGGAGAGGAGGTGCTTCGCGAGCGCAATTGAGAATTGGGTACCCATTATTTCTCTTGTTGGGAGTAAAGGTTGAACTCTTTCTTGTTGTTTTATTGTTGATATAAGAAAAAAAAAATCAAGGTTTAAATAGAATGCCTAAAGACGTAAATAATTTCGAATCATCTATATAAATAGATGATTTTAATTATCTTTATATATTTTATTTGAATTTTGAATCCTATATCTTTTAGAAGCATCCATTTAAAATAGATAATTCGAAGTTATCTATATGTTATATTTATTTTGAACCCTTCCTAGTTCCTACGGTATCATTTAGGATCATCCAATTTTAATAGATGATTTTAAATGATCTTTACTTGTATATATACTTTGAAATTTGAACCTAGATGGTTTTCAATTTATAAATGATCTTTTATATATTTAAGAATTTTAAACCTCTTCCACTTAAGATCATTTAGAATCATCCATCTAAATTAGCTATTTTACCATGTACTCGGGTTATTTACAATCGGCTATTTTGACCTCTTTCATTTGAATCACTTGAAATTTGTGATGAGATGAGGACCGGATCAACCCCAAAGTTTTTGGGATTAAAAAGTAGAACCAAAACCAAACTTTATGTATTGGTTCAGTTTTGGTTTTTTAACAGAAAAATTGGTACAAAAACCACTTCGGACTGAAAATATGAAATTGTATCAGTTTTGCATCAATGTCAATCTTTTGATGTGTATATAGGGATAACAAGATAAAAATATGAAGAAATTTAGGTTATTTAAGAGTTCATATATCTTGATCACGAAAAGATAAGAATTAGTATTGTTGGAATTTGATATGCATTAGGTATTTAAAGAGGCATTTTCTTAATATTGTGATTTGTTTTCTTGGAAAATTTTCTTTTAAAAAATTCCAATACCTGATACCAATTTTGGAATCAAGCTGTTTTTATCATTTTGTTGCTTGATGAATATTACTTTGGCAATAAACTTACTTGATTATTTGGATAAAAACTTTAGGGAGTTGATCCGTACACAACGAATTTTTACCATCCACAACAATTTTATAGTATTAGACAATTATATCCTTTCTTTTTTTTAGTAAAATTTAATTCAATTATATCATTTCCTTTTTTTAGTAAAAATTTCAATTCAATTATATACTTTCCATCTTTTTTTTTTTTGTAAAATTTTCAATTAACCCCTTTTACTTTTTAATTTTTTTTAAAACCTCCTACACCAATCCCCAATTTTTATTGATGATTTATCCACTATATATCGAATCCTTTTTTTAGGCATTGATGATTTATATCGGCAAACATGCTTATGTTTTCCTTTTGAAATCCTATTTGGTTTTTTATTCTAGTTTGTAATTTTCTGCATCAAACGTAATTGGAGTTGAGTTTGGTTATTTCTATGTCATTATAATTTTTCAACAAGCCTAGTTTATTTCTGCAACAAATGATTCATCTTATTTCGTTTTCAATATTGTTTAAGTTGATGTAAATTTGTAAAAAGTAACTTAAGAAGAAAAAATGGATGGTGTACTATTTTTAGAATAAAGAATAAAAAGTCTAAAAAACATTGAAGTAGAAGTAAGTGGGACTACTAAGAATTTTAAAATTTTAGACTTACAAAAAAAAAGATGAATAAGAAATTAAGAAAATAAACGAAAGGTCTACTAGGTGTAAAATGTAAATATTTGAAGGTTAAAAATATAAAAATGAAAATTTGAAATTTGGTTTGGGGATGGTGTAGGGGTTTGAGAAAAAATTAATTAAAAGATAGAAGGGGTTAATTGAAAATTTTAGTAAAATATGGAAAGGATATAATTGTCTACTAATATAAAATTGTTGTGGATGGTAAAAAGTTCTTGTGTACAAATCACCTCCCAAAACTTTATAAGAGCTTAATGAACTTAATGGGAGTTATAGCTTATTCAATTAACTATATATAACTATTTGGTTGTAGCTTAATGTTATAGAAAGCAACTTTTTTAGTAAGTTTTAAGTAGATAATTTAACTTTTGTGTAGAATGTCAAGTTTTTTCCAAACCTACTCCTTTCGATGAAAACCTTTCCAGTCTATTAATCTATAGAGACAATATTATTCATGCATGACTTAATGTAAAATTAACCAAACATCCCCATTAATTCTTCTTAATGATTAATTAAGTATACATATGATATAATAACGGTTTTCTTTATAACAACATAATATGTTGTAACTCGGTTTTGTTTTATATGATAACGACAATGGATTTATTGGCACAATTTGAGTAGATACATCATCTATATACTAATTGTAACACTTTTACATATATAATACACTTTTTGTTTGGTTGTAAAAACTTTTATTTTATAAAATATTCTATTAGGAAGCTTACTTGTATTAGGTATTTTATAAACTTATTATTTGTATTAAGTAATTTTTCATAGTTTAATTTAATTTTGGTATATAATCAAAAATCAACGATCAGTGCGCAAAAAGTAGATGGAACTTCGCTAAAGAGCTTTCGGTGATTTGCTGCTGAATTCTTTTGTCGTTGAAATCCATCACAACTCTTTGGCTCATGGACTATCAACTAGAGATTAGAGCATTAATAGGCCAGTTTTGTAATGTCAAGTATACATACTTTTTTTTTTCTAACCCAATCACGTTTCTTATCACAGTCAAATATTTACCCAAAGTCCAAACAATGTATATTTACATATAATGTCACAAATGAAATATTTAACCAAAACAAGGGTATAGATTGAGTCATTCAAAACCAAAGATTTATCGAAAGGTACATCAAAATCCAAATACAACCATCATATGTGTGTTAAAGATCACAAACAAAAATCACGCAAGAGGGTCCGTAACCAGTCCCATACGATGAATGCTTGAAACGAAGAACCTTTGACCTACCATGGGGCAATCTATTAAGGATATTGGTCTCACAGAATCTTCACAGCCTATTTAGGAAATAATATTCAAATTATATGTATTTAATGTATAGCTATCACTACCTATAATAGTCCCAAATCAACGCATGTAATCACTCTCCTTCCATCATGTATTCTTCCTATATAAAGCTTGTAAAATAGTGAAGGAAATACAACAAATTCTTTTCCATTATATGGTATCAGAGCTTTACTGCTCCTTTGAGTTTTCGATCCAAATCTCCCTCCTCCTTTCTTCTAATCACCATGTCCACCAATATTGTTGAAGTTACTGAGCACACCCATTTTCCGATTAAACTCACTTCAAACAACTTCCCGACTTGGAGGAAACAAGTTCTTGCTACCTTGATTGGCCTTGGTCTGGATAGCTATGTAGACAGGTCATCAGAAGCCCCATCAAAGTTTCTTCCCACTGATGCCACAAAACCTAATCCATCCTATCTTCCATGGTTCCGTCAAGACGAAATTCTTCTCGGTGCCCTTCTCGGAAGCTGCTCCGACACAATACAACCCATTGTCTCTTCTACAGAGACCTCTCGTCAAGCCTTCAAGCGTTTGACCGATAGTTATGCAAGTGTTTCCAAATCTCGTATAATCTCCTTAAAATCGAAGCTCGCTAATAACCCCAAAGGTGCAAGACCAATTGCTGAGTTTCTTCATGACATGAAGACCATTGCTGATGAACTCGCATTAGCACAAAGTCCCGTAGATGATGAAGACTTAATTGTTCACATATTAGGTCAACTTGAAGACGACTACACACACATCTCTGATGCCTTAAAAATTCTTGACACGCCAATCACGTTTCCGGATCTATTTGATAAACTTATGGACCATGAGAGATTCTTGAAAGCAGTCCAATCGACACCTCTGATAACCACGGTCAACAACACTCAAAAGCAATCAAACCGCTACACTCCTTAGATTTGGCAACTCCAACCAGAACTCGAACACGTTCAACAACTCTGGCCCCAGATCTTCCCGGTTTCATGACCAACATAATGGAAACAACTTTCCTTAGTGCGACAATCGAAACTCCGCTTTCTGTCAATATTTTTATATACCGGGTCACGATACCAAAGATTGCAGAAAATTAACACGTTTTCTTAGAGAAAACAAAATTACCTTATCCATGGCTCCACCAACAAACCCGATGGTCAACACTTCTTCGGCTTGATCAAACTCACCAACACCACCATGGATGTTTGTTACTGGTGCGTCTCATCATGTTGCCTCCAACAGCTCCTCACTACACACCCTCTCGAAATACGACGGGCCTGATGAAATCGTGTTAGGGAATGGTAATGGTAATGGTCTTTCTATCTCTCACACTAGTCACTCCACACTTTCCACGCACTCTAGTCCATTAAACCTACAAAATCATTTATTTGTTCCTCAATTACGCAACAACCTTGTTTATGTTGCCAAACTCTGCAAATCTAACCAAGTCTCTGTTGAATTTTTTCCCTCTCATTTCTTGGTTACGGACCTACGCACGGGGGCGCCTCTCATACGGGGAGTGAACATTAATGATGTCTACTATACAGCCATCCATTCTCTTAGACGTCTTCCTCAACTCAACTCAACAACTTCATTAACCAAATCCATATACTCTTGGCACCACAAGCTCGGACATCCGTCAATCAAACTTGTAACGCCCCATTTCCTAAGTTATTTATTTAACGGTTTGTTAACTGTGGCTTAAGTGGTTGTTTATGTAATTTTCAGGTGATGCGGGCCGAGCTGTGGACGAGATGGCGTTGACGTTTCTGGAGGCCCATGATCGGTCCAACTTCAAAAGGGAATAACTTTCGCTCTGGTTGTCCGTTTCGGGCCTTAGACACGCGGTCTTAGTGCCGTTTTGGACTTTCGCTCCGGTTGTCCGTTTCGGACCTTAGACACGCGGTCTTAGTGCAGTTTTGGACTTTCGTTTTGGGCTTTTTGTTCGGCCTGTTACTTTTGGGCAGGCTATGATAGAGGAAAACTTGCGTCACAAGATTACCAATAATCCGGAATTCGAATTATTTCTATTTAGCTATTTTTATTATTTACTTTCCTTTTATTTAGGAATTATCTTTTGATATTTATTTGATTTCCTAGTTAGGTTAGATGAATAATTTCCATAGTTATCTTTATAGTTTAGGTTATAAATAGGATTATTATCATTAGTTGTAAAGCAGTTTTGAATTAATCAATTTTACAGAAATTTATTTTGTTCCCAATTCTTGAATTCTCAACTAGGGTTCAGGTTTTGAAGCCTAGGGTTTGGTATTCTTCGAATCAACAAACTTTAGAAGAGGTTAAATACGGTATTCTTTGAATCAACGTATTTGATCTGTGTTTATCCCATACACGCTACATCATCAGGTGTAGGGGCTTGGATGTAAATTCTATTTTTAGAGGGTGACAATTGACACTTGTGTATAGACTTAGAAGCCCCAAATACCCTTCTTGTGCCTTAGTCGAATTTGGAGCAATTGGGAGAAGGGTTTTGAGAGCTTGTGGTGAATAGAGTGTATTGGTGGTGAATTCGTTGTGTGGAGTGCAATTGATCGTCGGGGATCGATTGTTATCACGTTCCTAACCCAAGGTATGTGTTTATTGTGTTCTTTCACTAGTTGTTGGCTTAATTGGGATGGGTAAGGGTTAGGGTTCTAATAGTTGGAAATTCGGTCAATTGATGATCGAATTGAGTCGTATGGTGTTAGTGTCGTGTTTAGAATGGTTTAGCATGTGCTATTTTGGTATGGGGGTGTTCAATAACACCATTGTTGAGTTATATGGTCGTAAGGATGAGTTTTGGGGTGTTTCCCGTAGCCAAGTCGCGAAGTTCGTCAGGTCAGGAAAGTTGCGCGACCTGACCCCGCGACCTGAGGTCACGGGAGCAGGTCGCGTAACTCACTGTTTGGATTTTCAAATTTTTCGTGTGCGGTCGTTTTCGAGATTTGGCTTGGGGATTATCTTAGGGATGTTCTAAGATAATGTTTGGTAGAATTTGAGGACAATTGGGGTGGTCTAGCTATGGCTAAGACACACATTTCGTTTTAGGAGTTTAAAGTGTCATTTTTGTGCAAATGTTTATGTGTACATGTGTTGCTTTGATTTAGGTGATTGATAAACCTTCTGTGGTGTGTTTGACACTGAATTTCGTGATGATAATCAAGTTGAGTACATTAACCCTTATACGTGGCTTTATGTACAAATTGCATGTGATGCGTATGTGGTTATGAGACTAACATGTTTGTGTAATGGCGTACCCATTGTAGTGGTGGTGGCCACCGTGGGAATTGTCATTGTGTTAAACTGATCAGTATGTCTGTGGTTCTTACCGGCGTGTACCGTAAGGACATTGGTGATGGCATGTCTAGTTCTCATATGCGTGGTGGTTTGTATTATATTGTTGTGTGTTTGTGGTTTGTGCTCACTAAGCGAAAGCTTACCCGTTGTGGTTTTTTTTCCTTAGATGCAGGTCCGTCTGGGAAGGACAAGGGGAAGGGGAAAGCTTGAAGTTCCGATCATACTCAAGGCTCAGTTCATTTGGAATTAAAATATTGTTAAACTTAAAATTATGGTTTTGTTCTGTTTTAATACGGTTATATGTGATGAACCTCGTTTTTGAGGATTTCGGTTATTATCTTTGGTTGGAAACTTTAACCTTCGATTTTAATATAATTATGTTTTTGGACAATTTCCGCTGTAATGGTTACTTTTACTTAACTTCCGTTCCTTGTTCGTTAAATTTTGCGAAAAATAGTTTGAGTTGTTACAAAAGTTCTCAAATTTATCCTTAGAAATTTAGGACTTTCAGCTGACTGCAGAGGAAGCAAAGGTGGAGCCTGAAGTGGTGACAGGTATATTTCCGTGAACTCAAAACCAGCTTTAGTTCTGTTTGATACGGGTGCTAGCAAAAGTTTTGTTTCTACCTCTTTTTGTAAGGGTTTCTCTAATGCAAATGGTAGATTAGATGAGCCTTTAGAAGTAGAAATAGCAGACGAGAAAAGTGTAATAGTTAGAGACATTTATAGAGGAAATGTAATAGAATTAGGAGGGGTAAGATTTCGTGTCGATCTTATACCCATTCCTACGAAAGAAATAAATGTGGTGTTGGCGATGAGTTGGTTGGGTCGTCATGGGGAGTGGATCGATTGCGAGGGTCAAAGAGTAAAGATCAGGAATCCTAGTGGGGGAGACTTGATCATCACTGGCAACGACATGAAGCGACCGCCAAAGACGTGTTCTTTGGCTAAGGCGAGGCGGTACGTGAAAGGGGGAGGCATAAGTTACCTTGTGTACGTGGCTGAGATTGCGGGAGAGAAAAAGAAGAAAGCTGTGGCCGATGTTCTGGTTGTAAGGGACTTTCCGGATGTCTTTCCGGAAGACTTACCGGGAGTTCCACCGGAGCGTCAAGTGGAGTTCGGGATCGACTTGATTCCGGGGGCAGCGCCAGTGGCTAAAGCTCCCTATCGTTTAGCACCTCCTGAGATGCAGGAGTTGTCAAACCAGCTTGAAGAATTGTTGGGCAAGGGGTTCATACGCCCGAGTAGTTCACCTTGGGGAGCCCCTATCCTTTTCGTGAAAAAGAAGGATGGCTCGATGCGGATGTGCATCGATTATCGTGAGCTCAATAAGCTTACAGTGAAAAATCGATATCCGTTACCGAGGATCGATGATCTCTTTGATCAACTTCAGGGAGCCGCGTGGTTCTCGAAGATAGATCTTCGATCTGGGTACCATTAAGTAAAGGTGAGGGAAGAGGACGTGCAGAAGACAGCGTTCAGAACGAGGTACGAACACTTTGAGTTCGTGGTGATGCCGTTCGGGTTGACAAACGCGCCGGCAGTGTTTATGGACCTAATGATCCGGATCTGTAGACCTATGTTGGATAAGTCGGTAATCGTATTCATAGATGATATACTGATTTACTCTAAGACGAAGGAAGATCACGTGGTGTATTTGATCGAGGTACTAGAGACTTTGCGAAGGGAGCGGTTTATACGCTAAATTCTCCAAATGCGATTTCTGATTACAAGAGGTCCAATTCTTAGGGCATCTTGTTAATCGAGAAGGCATCAAGGTGGATCCAGCAAAAATGGAAGCGGTGATGAAATGGGAGGTTCCAAAGACTCCCACCGAGATTCGAAGTTTTCTCGGATTAGCCGGTTATTACCGACGGTTTATTCAAGACTTTTCTAAGATAGTTGTGCCTTTGACGAGGCTCACTCGAAAGAATGTGAAGTTTGTGTGGGGCGAGGAGCAGCAAAAAGCTTTTAAGTTGTTGCGCGGGAAGTTGTGTAAAGCGCCGGTTCTGACGCTACCGGAAGGGGTTGATGACATGACGGTCTACTGTGATGCTTCTTATCACGGGTTAGGCTGTGTATTAATGCAACGTGGGAAGGTAATAGCCTATGCGTCCCGTCAACTAAAAACGCATGAGGTAAATTATCCGACTCACGATTTGGAATTAGCTGCGGTGGTTTTTGCTTTGAAGTTGTGGCGACATTACCTCTATGGTGTAAAGTGTACCATTTACACTGACCATAAGAGTCTGCGATATTTCCTCGATCAGCAGAATCTGAACATGAGGCAGCGTCGGTGGCTGGATGTGGTTAAGGATTATGATTGCGAGATCCTATACCATCCAGGCAAGGCCAATGTGGTGGCGGACGCGTTGAGTCGAAAGGCTCATGGTGATGTGTTGCGGGTACCGTTGATGAGATTGACGGTGACCACTTCGTTGATAGAGCTGATAAGGAGTTCGCAGGTTGAAGCCGTGAAAGTGGAGAACCATAAGAGAGAGAGGATTAAGGGTCAACTGGCCCAGTTGGTGACCGATAGTAGAGGGCTATTGACTCGTTCGGGTCGAGTGTGGGTACCGGCGTCATGTGAGGTGAGGCAGACACTCCTGTACGAAGCTCATAAGTCCAAGTTTTCTATTCATCCGGGAGCTACCAAGATGTATCGGGATTTGAAGACCGATTATTGGTGGCGGGGAATGAAACGGGATGTGGCCCGTTATGTGGAGAAGTGCCTAACTTGTTTGAGGGTTAAGGTAGAGCACCAAAAACCTCTTGGAAAGTTGCAGCCTTTGGATATACCTGTTTGGAATTGGGAGCACATTACAATGGACTTAATCACTAAGTTACCTCGTACTATCAGAAATGTGGATGCTATTTGGGTTATCGTGGATCGTTTAACAAAGAGCGCTCATTTTATTGCTATTAATGAGAGCTCTTCATCGGAAAAGTTGGCTGATATTTACGTTAAGGAGATCGTGGCTAGACATGGCGTTCCGGTCACCATCATATCTGATCGGGATGTTCGGTTTACGTCACGGTTTTGGAGTAAGTTTCATGAGGATTTAGGGACGAAACTACAACTTAGTACAGCGTTCCATCCTCAGACCGACGGTCAAAGTGAGAGAACGATTCAGACTTTGGAGGACATGTTGCGGGCGTGTGTGTTGGATTTTGGCGGTAGTTGGGACACCTATCTACCGTTGGCCGAGTTTTCGTACAACAACAGTTATCATGCCAGTATTGGCATGCCTCCGTACGAGATGTTGTATGGCAGGAGGTGTAGAACTCCGGTTTGTTGGAGAGGTGGGCCAGCGGGAGTTGGGTAGTACCGAGATAGTTCAGAAGACGACCGAAAGCATTGAATTGATTCGAGAACGATTAAACACAGCTCAAAGTCGTCAGAAAAGTTACGCCGACAAGCGGAGATCGGATTTAGAACTTAGTGTTGGTGATGATGTGCTTTTGAAAGTATCACCATGGAAGGGGGTGATCCGATTCCGAAAAAGGGGCAAGCTTGGCCCTCGATTCATCGGACCTTTCAAGGTGATCGCATGCGTGGGCAAGGTGGCGTATAGGCTTGAGCTACCACCGGAGCTTAGCCAAATACATAACACCTTTCATGTGTCTCAATTGAGAAAATGTTTAGCTGACGAGGCGACCCATATATCGATAGATGATATTCAAGTGGATGAACGGCTCAACTATGTTGAGAGACCGATTGCGGTGCTAGTGAGGAAGACAAAAACTTTGCGAAACAAAGAGATTGGATTAGTGAAGGTCCAATGGGAACATCGTAAGGGGTCAGAATGGACCTGGGAACCGGAAGCCGAGATGAGGGCGAACTATCCGGAACACTTTCAAGCTTAAGCGATTTCGGGGACGAAATCTTGGTAAGTGGGGGAGAGTTGTAACGCCCCTTTTCCCAAGTTATTTATTTAACGGTTTGTTAACTATGGCTTAAGTGGTTGTTTATGTAATTTTCAGGTGTAGGGGCTTGGATGTAAATTCTATTTTTAGAGGGTGACAATTGACACTTGTGTATAGACTTAGAAGCCCCAAATACCCTTCTTGTGCCTTAGTCGAATTTGGAGTAATTGGGAGAAGGGTTTTGAGAGCTTGTGGTGAATAGAGTGTATTGGTGGTGAATTCGTTGTGTGGAGTGCAATTGATCGTCGGGGATCGATTGTTATCACGTTCCTATCCCAAGGTATGTGTTTATTGTGTTCTTTCACTAGCTGTTGGCTTAATTGGGATGGGTAAGGGTTAGGGTTCTAATAGTTGGAAATTCGGTCAATTGATGATCGAATTGAGTCGTATGGTGTTAGTGTCGTGTTTAGAATGGTTTAGCCTGTGCTATTTTGGTATGGGGGTGTTCAATAACACCATTGTTGAGTTATATGGTCGTAAGGATGAGTTTTGGGGTGTTTCCCGTAGCCAAGTCGCGAAGTTCGTCAGGTCAGGAAAGTTGCGCGACCTGACCCCGCGACCTGAGGTCACGGGAGTAGGTCGCGTCACTCACTGTTTGGATTTTCAAATTTTTCATGTGCGGTCGTTTTCGAGATTTGGCTTGGGGCTTATCTTAGGGATGTTCTAAGATAATGTTTTGTAGAATTTGAGGACAATTGGGGTGGTCTAGCTATGGCTAAGACACACATTTCGGTTTGGGAGTTTAAAGTGTCATTTTTGTGCAAATGTTTATGTGTACATGTGTTGCTTTGATTTAGGTGATTGATAAACCTTCTGTGGTGTGTTTGACACTGATTTTCGTAATGATAATCAAGGTGAGTACATTAACCCTTATACGTGGCTTTATGTACAAATTGCATGTGATGCGTATGTGGTTATGAGACTAGCATGTTTGTGTAATGGCGTACCCATTGTAGTGGTGGTGGCCACCGTGGGAATTGTCATTGTGTTAAACTGATCAGTATGTGTGTGGTTCTTACCGGCGTGTACCGTAAGGACATTGGTGATGGCATGTCTAGTTCTCATATGCGTGGTGGTTTGTATTATATTGTTGTGTGTTTGTGGTTTGTGCTCACTAAGCGAAAGCTTACCCCATTGTGGTTTTTTTCCTTAGATGCAGGTCCGTCTGGGAAAGACAAGGGGAAGGGGAAAGCTTGAAGTTCCGATCATACTCAAGGCTCAGTTCATTTGGAATTAAAAGATTGTTAAACTTAAAATTATGGTTTTGTTCTGTTTTAATACGGTTATATGTGATGAACCTCGTTTTTGAGGATTTTGGTTATTATCTTTGGTTGGAAACTTTAACCTTCGATTTTAATATAATTATGTTTTTGGACAATTTCCGCTGTAATGGTTACTTTTACTTAACTTCCGTTCCTTGTTCGTTAAATTTTGCGAAAAATAATTTGAGTTGTTACAAAAGTTCTCAAATTTATCCTTAGAAATTTAGGACTTTCAGCTGACTGCAGAGGAAGCAAAGGTGGAGCCTGAAGTGGTGACAGGTATATTTCCCGTGAACTCAAAACCAGCTTTAGTTCTGTTTGATACGGGTGCTAGCAAAAGTTTTGTTTCTACCTCTTTTTGTAAGGGTTTCTGTAATGCAAATGGTAGATTAGATGAGCCTTTAGAAGTAGAAATAGCAGACGAGAAAAGTGTAATAGTTAGAGACATTTATAGAGGAAATGTAATAGAATTAGGAGGGGTAAGATTTCGTGTCGATCTTATACCCATTCCTATGAAAGAAATAAATGTGGTGTTGGGGATGAGTTGGTTGGGTCGTCATGGGGCGTGGATCGATTGCGAGGGTCAAAGAGTAAAGATCAGGAATCCTAGTGGGGGAGACTTGATCATCACTGGCAACGGCATGAAGCGACCACCAAAGACGTGTTCTTTGGCTAAGGCGAGGCGGTACGTGAAAGGGGGAGGCATAAGTTACCTTGTGTACGTGGCTGAGATTGCGGGAGAGAAAAAGAAGAAAGGTGTGGCCGATGTTCTGGTTGTAAGGGACTTTCCAGATGTCTTTCCGGAAGACTTACCGGGAGTTCCACCGGAGCGTCAAGTGGAGTTCGGGATCGACTTGATTCCGGGGGCAGCGCCAGTGGCTAAAGCTCCCTATCGTTTAGCACCTCCTGAGATGCAGGAGTTGTCAAACCAGCTTGAAGAATTGTTGGGCAAGGGGTTCATACGCCCGAGTAGTTCACCTTGGGGAGCCCCTATCCTTTTCGTGAAAAAGAAGGATGGCTCGATGCGGATGTGCATCGATTATCGTGAGCTCAATAAGCTTACAGTGAAAAATCGATATCCGTTACCGAGGATCGATGATCTCTTTGATCAACTTCAGGGAGCCGCGTGGTTCTCGAAGATAGATCTTCGATCTGGGTACCATCAAGTGAAGGTGAGGGAAGAGGACGTGCAGAAGACAGCGTTCAGAACGAGGTACGAACACTTTGAGTTCTTGGTGATGCAGTTCGGGTTGACAAACGCGCCGGCAGTGTTTATGAACCTAATGAACCGGGTCTGTAGACCTATGTTGGATAAGTCGGTAATCGTATTCATAGACGATATACTGATTTACTCTAAGACGAAGGAAGATCACGTGGTGCATTTGATCGAGGTACTAGAGACTTTGCGAAGGGAGAGGTTATACGCTAAATTCTCCAAATGCGATTTCTGGTTACAAGAGGTCCAATTCTTAGGGCATCTTGTTAATCGGGAAGGCATCAAGGTGGATCCAGCAAAAATCGAAGCGGTGATGAAATGGGAGGTTCCAAAGATTCCCACCGAGATTCGAAGTTTTCTCGGATTAGCCGGTTATTACCGACGGTTTATTCAAGACTTTTCTAAGATAGCTGTGCCTTTGACGAGGCTCACTCGAAAGAATGTGAAGTTTGTGTGGGGCGAGGAGCAGCAAAAAGCTTTTGAGTTGTTGCGCGGGAAGTTGTGTAAAGCGTCGGTTCTGACGCTACCGAAAGGGGTTGATGACATGACGGTCTACTGTGATGCTTCTTATCACGGGTTAGGCTGTGTATTAATGCAACGTGGGAAGGTCATAGCCTATGCATCCCGTCAACTAAAAACGCATGAGGTAAATTATTCGACTCACGATTTGGAATTAGCTGCGGTGGTTTTTGCTTTGAAGTTGTGGCGACATTACCTCTATGGTGTAAAGTGTACCATTTACACTGACCATAAGAGTCTACGATATTTCCTCGATCAGCAGAATCTGAACATGAGGCAGCATCGGTGGCCGGATGTGGGTGAGGATTATGATTGCGAGATCCTATACCATCCAGGCAAGGCCAATGTGGTGGCAGACGCGTTGAGTCGAAAGGCTCATGGTGATGTGTTGCGGGTACCGTTGATGAGATTGACGGTGACCACTTCGTTGATAGAGCTGATAAGGAGTTCGTAGGTTGAAGCCGTGAAAGTGGAGAACCAGAAGAGAGAGAGGATTAAGGGTCAACTGGCCCAGTTGGTGACCGATAGTAGAGGGCTATTGACTCGTTCGGGTCGAGTGTGGGTACCGGCGTCATGTGAGGCGAGGCAAACACTCCTGGACGAAGCTCATAAGTCCAAGTTTTCTATTCATCCGGGAGCTACCAAGATGTATCGGGATTTGAAGACCGATTATTGGTGGCGGGGAATGAAACGAGATGTGGCCCGTTATGTGGAGAAGTGCCTAACTTGTTTGAGGGTTAAGGCAGAGCACTAAAGACCTCATGGAAAGTTGCAGCCTTTGGATATACCTGTTTGGAAGTGGGAGCACATTACGATGGACTTAATCACTAAGTTACCTCGTACTATCAGAAATGTGGATGCTATTTGGGTTATCGTGGATCGTTTAACAAAGAGCGCTCATTTTATTGCTATTAATGAGAGCTCTTCATCGGAAAAGTTGGCTGATATTTACGTTAAGGAGATCGTGGCTAGACATGGCGTTCTGGTCACCATCATATCTGATCGGGATGTTCGGTTTACGTCACGGTTTTGGAGTAAGTTTCATGAGGATTTAGGGACGAAACTACAACTTAGTACAGCGTTCCATCCTCAGACCGACGGTCAAAGTGAGAGAACGATTCACACTTTGAAGGACATGTTGCGGGCGTGTGTATTGGATTTTGGCGGTAGTTGGGACACCTATCTACCGTTGGCCGAGTTTTCGTACAACAACAGTTATCATGCCAGTATTGGCATGCCTCCGTACGAGAGGTGGGAGGTGGGCCAGCGGGAGTTGGGTAGTACCGAGATAGTTCAGAAGACGACCGAAAGCATTGAATTGATTCGAGAACGATTAAACACAGCTCAAAGTCGTCAGAAAAGTTACGCCGACAAGCGGAGGTCGGATTTAGAATTTAGTGTTGGTGATGATGTGCTTTTGAAAGTATCACCATGGAAGGGGGTGATCCGATTAAGAAAAAGGGGCAAGCTTGGCCCTCGATTTATCGGACCTTGCAAGGTGATAGCATGCGTGGGCAAGGTGGCGTATAGGCTTGAGCTACCACCGGAGCTTAGCCAAATACATACACCTTTCATGTGTCTCAATTGAGAAAGTGTTTAGCTGACGAGGCGACCCATATACCGATAGATGATATTCAAGTGGATGAACGGCTCAACTATGTTGAGAGACCGATTGCGGTGCTAGAGAGGAAGATAAAAACTTTGCGAAACAAAGAGATTGGATTAGTGAAGGTCCAATGGGAACATCGTAAGGGGTCAGAATGGACGTGGGAACCGGAAGCCGAGATGAGGGCGAACTATCCGAAACTCTTTCAAGCTTAAGCGATTTCGGGGACGAAATCTTGGTAAGTGGGGGAGAGTTGTAAAACCCCATTTCCCAAGTTATTTATTTAACGGTTTGTTAACTGTAGCTTAAGTGGTTGTTTATGTAATTTTCAGGTGTAAGGGCTTGGATGTAAATTCTATTTTTAGAGGGTGACAATTGACACTTGTGTATAGACTTAGAAGCCCCAAATACCCTTCTTGTGCCTTAGTCGAATTTGGAGCAATTGGGAGAAGGGTTTTGAGAGCTTGTGGTGAATAGAGTGTAGTGGTGGTGAATTCGTTGTGTGGAGTGCAATTGATCGTCGGGGATCGATTGTTATCACGTTCCTAACCCAAGGTATGTGTTTATTGTCTTCTTTCACTAGCTGTTGGTTTAATTGGGATGGGTAAGGGTTAGGGTTCTAATAGTTGGAAATTCGGTCAATTGATGATCGAATTGAGTCGTATGGTGTTAGTGTCGTGTTTAGAATGGTTTAGCCTGTGCTATTTTGGTATGGGGGTGTTCAATAACACCATTGTTGAGTTATATGGTCATAAGGATGAGTTTTGGGGTGTTTCCCGTAGCCAAGTCGCGAAGTTCGTCAGGTCAGGAAAGTTGCGCGACCTGACCCCGCGACCTGAGGTCACGGGATTAGGTCGCGTAACTCACTGTTTGGATTTTCAAATTTTTCGTGTGCGGTCGTTTTCGAGATTTAGCTTGGGGCTTATCTTAGGGATGTTCTAAGATAATGTTTGGTAGAATTTGAGGACAATTGGGGTGGTCTAGCTATGGCTAAGACACACATTTCGGTTTGGGAGTTTAAAGTGTCATTTTTGTGCAAATATTTATGTGTACATGTGTTGCTTTGATTTAGGTGATTGATAAACCTTCTGTGGTGTGTTTGACACTGATTTTCGTGACGATAATCAAGGTGAGTACATTAACCCTTATACGTGGCTTTATGTACAAATTGCATGTGATGCGTATGTGGTTATGAGACTAGCATGTTTGTGTAATGGCGTACCCATTGTAGTGGTGGTGGCCACCGTGGGAATTGTCATTGTGTTAAACTGATCAGTATGTGTGTGGTTCTTACCGGCGTGTACCGTAAGGACATTGGTGATGGCATGTCTAGTTCTCATATGCGTGGTGGTTTATATTATATTGTTGTGTGTTTGTGGTTTGTGCTCACTAAGCGAAAGCTTACCTCGTTGTGGTTTTTTTCCTTAGATGCAGGTCCGTCTGGGAAGGACAAGGGGAAGGGGAAAGCTTGAAGTTCCGATCATACTCAAGGCTCAGTTCATTTGGAATTAAAAGATTGTTAAACTTAAAATTATGGTTTTGTTCTGTTTTAATACGGTTATATGTGATGAACCTCGTTTTTGAGGATTTTGGTTATTATCTTTGGTTGGAAAGTTTAACCTTCGATTTTAATATAGTTATGTTTTTGGACAATTTCCGCTGTAATGGTTACTTTTACTTAACTTCCGTTCCTTGTTCGTTAAATTCTGCGAAAAATAATTTGAGTTGTTACAAAAGTTCTCAAATTTATCCTTAGAAATTTAGGACTTTCAGCTGACTGCAGAGGAAGCAAAGGTGGAGCCTGAAGTGGTGACAGGTATATTTCCCGTGAACTCAAAACCAGCTTTAGTTCTGTTTGATACGGGTGCTAGCAAAAGTTTTGTTTCTACCTCTTTTTGTAAGGGTTTCTGTAATGCAAATGGTAGATTAGATGAGCCTTTAGAAGTAGAAATAGCAGACGAGAAAAGTGTAATAGTTAGAGACATTTATAGAGGAAATGTAATAGAATTAGGAGGGGTAAGATTTCGTGTCGATCTTATACCCATTCCTATGAAAGAAATAAATGTGGTGTTGGGGATGAGTTGGTTGGGTCGTCATGGGGCGTGGATCGATTGCGAGGGTCAAAGAGTAAAGATCAGGAATCCTAGTGGGGGAGACTTGATCATCACTGGCAACGGCATGAAGCGACCACCAAAGACGTGTTCTTTGGCTAAGGCGAGGCGGTACGTGAAAGGGGGAGGCATAAGTTACCTTGTGTACGTGGCTGAGATTGCGGGAGAGAAAAAGAAGAAAGCTGTGGCCGATGTTCTGGTTGTAAGGGACTTTCCGGATGTCTTTCCGGAAGACTTACCGGGAGTTCCACCGGAGCGTCAAGTGGAGTTCGGGATCGACTTGATTCCGGGGGCAGCGCCAGTGGCTAAAGCTCCCTATCGTTTAGCACCTCCTGAGATGCAGGAGTTGTCAAACCAGCTTGAAGAATTGTTGGGCAAGGGGTTCATACGCCCGAGTAGTTCACCTTGGGGAGCCCCTATCCTTTTCGTGAAAAAGAAGAATGGCTCGATGCGGATGTGCATCGATTATCGTGAGCTCAATAAGATTACAGTGAAAAATCGATATCCGTTACCGAGGATCGATGATCTCTTTGATCAACTTCAGGGAGCCGCGTGGTTCTCGAAGATAGATCTTCGATCTGGGTACCATCAAGTGAAGGTGAGGGAAGAGGACGTGCTGAAGACAGCGTTCAGAACAAGGTACGAACACTTTGAGTTCGTGGTGATGCCGTTCGGGTTGACAAACGCGCCGGCAGTGTTTATGGATCTAATGAACCGGGTCTGTAGACCTATGTTGGATAAGTCGGTAATCGTATTTATGGACGATATACTGATTTACTCTAAGACGAAGGAAGATCACGTGGTGCAATTTATCGAGGTACTAGAGACTTTGCGAAGGGAGAGGTTATACGCTAAATTCTCCAAATGCGATTTCTGGTTACAAGAGGTCCAATTCTTAGGGCATCTTGTTAATCGGGAAGGCATCAAGGTGGATCCAGCAAAAATCGAAGCGGTGATGAAATGGGAGGTTCCAAAGACTCCCACCGAGATTCGAAGTTTTCTCGGATTAGCCGGTTATTACCGATGGTTTATTCAAGACTTTTCTAAGATAGATGTGCCTTTGACGAGGCTCACTCGAAAGAATGTGAAGTTTGTGTGGGGCGAGGAACAGCAAAAAGCTTTTGAGTTGTTGCGCGGGAAGTTGTGTAAAGCACCGGTTCTGATGCTACCGGAAGGGGTTGATGACATAACGGTCTACTGTGATGCTTCATATCACGGGTTAGGCTGTGTATTAATGCAACGTGGGAAGGTAATAGCCTATGCGTCCCGTCAACTAAAAACGCATGAGGTAAATTATCCGACTCACGATTTGGAATTAGCTGCGGTGGTTTTTGCTTTGAAGTTGTGGCGACATTACCTCTATGGTGTAAAGTGTACCATTTACACTGACCATAAGAGTCTGCGATATTTCCTCGATCAACAGAATCTGAACATGAGGCAGCGTCGGTGGCTGGATGTGGTTAAGGATTATGATTGCGAGATCCTATACCATCCAGGCAAGGCCAATGTGGTGGCGGACGCGTTGAGTCGAAAGGCTCATGGTGATGTGTTGCGGGTACCGTTGATGAGATTGACGGTGACCACTTCGTTGATAGAGCTGATAAGGAGTTCGCAGGTTGAAGCCGTGAAAGTGGAGAACCAGAAGAGAGAGAGGATTAAGGGTTAACTGGCCCAGTTGGTGACCGATAGTACAGGGCTATTGACTCGTTCGGGTCGAGTGTGGGTACCGGCGTCATGTGAGGCGAGGCAGACACTCCTGGACGAAGCTCATAAGTCCAAGTTTTCTATTCATCCGGGAGCTACCAAGATGTATCGGGATTTGAAGACCGATTATTGGTGGCGGGGAATGAAACGGGATGTGGCCCGTTATGTGGAGAAGTGCCTAACTTGTTTGAGGGTTAAGGCAGAGCACCAAAGACCTCATGGAAAGTTGCAGCCTTTGGATATACCTGTTTGGAAGTGGGAGCACATTACGATGGACTTAATCACTAAGTTACCTCGTACTATCAGAAATGTGGATGCTATTTGGGTTATCGTGGATCGTTTAACAAAGAGCGCTCATTTTATTGCTATTAATGAGAGCTCTTCATCGGAAAAGTTGGCTGATATTTACGTTAAGGAGATCGTGGCTAGACATGGCGTTCCGGTCACCATCATATCTGATCGGGATGTTCGGTTTACGTCACGGTTTTGGAGTAAGTTTCATGAGGATTTAGGGACGAAACTACAACTTAGTACAGCGTTCCATCCTCAGACCGACGGTCAAAGTGAGAGAACGATTCAGACTTTGGAGGACATGTTGCGGGCGTGTGTGTTGGATTTTGGCGGTAGTTGGGACACCTATCTACCGTTGGCCTAGTTTTCGTACAACAACAGTTATCATGCCAGTATTGGCATGCCTCCGTACGAGATGTTGTATGGCAGGAGGTGTAGAACTCCGGTTTGTTGGAGAGGTGGGCCAGCGGGAGTTGGGTAGTACCGAGATAGTTCAGAAGACGACCGAAAGCATTGAATTGATTCGAGAACGATTAAACACAGCTCAAAGTCGTCAGAAAAGTTACGCCGACAAGCGGAGGTCGGATTTAGAATTTAGTGTTGGTGATGATGTGCTTTTGAAAGTATCACCATGGAAGGGGGTGATCCGATTCAGAAAAAGGGGCAAGCTTGGCCCTCGATTCATCGGACCTTTCAAGATGATCGTACGCGTGGGCAAGGTGGCGTATAGGCTTGAGCTACCACCGGAGCTTAGCCAAATACATAACACCTTTCATGTGTCTCAATTGAGAAAGTGTTTAGCTGACGAGGCGACCCATATACCGATAGATGATATTCAAGTGGATGAACGGCTCAACTATGTTGAGAGACCGATTGCGGTGCTAGAGAGGAAGACAAAAACTTTGCGAAACAAAGAGATTGGATTGGTGAAGGTCCAATGGGAACATCGTAAGGGGTCAGAATGGACGTGGGAACCGGAAGCCGAGATGAGGGCGAACTATCCGGAACTCTTTCAAGCTTAAGCGATTTCGGGGACGAAATCTTGGTAAGTGGGGGAGAGTTGTAAAGCCCCATTTCCCAAGTTTTTTATTTAACGGTTTGTTAACTGTGGCTTAAGTGGTTGTTTATGTAATTTTCAGGTGTAGGGGCTTGGATGTAAATTCTATTTTTAGAGTGTGACAATTGACACTTGTGTATAGACTTAGAAGCCCCAAATACGCTTTTTGTGCCTTAGTCGAATTTGGAGCAATTGGGAGAAGGGTTTTGAGAGCTTGTGGTGAATAGAGTGTATTGGTGGTGAATTCGTTGTCTGGAGTGCAATTGATCTTCGGGGATCGATTGTTATCACGTTCCTAACCCAAGGTATGTGTTTATTGTGTTCTTTCACTAGTTGTTGGTTTAATTGGGATGGGTAAGGGTTAGGGTTCTAATAGTTGGAAATTCGGTCAATTGATGATCGAATTGAGTCGTATGGTGTTAGTGTCGTGTTTAGAATGGTTTAGCCTGTGCTATTTTGGTATGGGGGTGTTCAATAACACCATTGTTGAGTTATATGGTCGTAAGGATGAGTTTTGGGGTGTTTCCCGTAGCCAAGTCGCGAAGTTCGTCAGGTCAGGAAAGTTGCGCGACCTGACCCCGCGACCTGAGGTCACGGGAGTAGGTCGCGTAACTCACTGTTTGGATTTTCAAATTTTTCGTGTGCGGTCGTTTTCGAGATTTGGCTTGGGGCTTATCTTAGGGATGTTCTAAGATAATGTTTGGTAGAATTTGAGGACAATTGGGGTGGTCTAGCTATGGCTAAGACACACATTTCGGTTTGGGAGTTTAAAGTGTCATTTTTGTGCAAATGTTTATGTGTACATGTGTTGCTTTGATTTAGGTGATTGATAAACCTTCTGTGGTGTGTTTGACACTGATTTTTGTGATGATAATCAAGGTGAGTACATTAACCCTTATACGTGGCTTTATGTACAAATTGCATGTGATGCGTATGTGGTTATGAGACTAGCATGTTTGTGTAATGGCGTACCCATTGTAGTGGTGGTGGCCACCGTGGGAATTGTCATTGTGTTAAACTGATCAGTATGTGTGTGGTTCTTACCGGCGTGTACCGTAAGGACATTGGTGATGGCATGTCTAGTTCTCATATGCGTGGTGGTTTGTATTATATTGTTGTGTGTTTGTGGTTTGTGCTCACTAAGCGAAAGCTTACCCCGTTGTGGTTTTTTTCCTTAGATGCAGGTCCGTCTGGGAAGGACAAGGGGAAGGGGAAAGCTTGAAGTTCCGATCATACTCAAGGCTCAGTTCATTTGGAATTAAAAGATTGTTAAACTTAAAATTATGGTTTTGTTCTGTTTTAATACGGTTATATGTGATGAACCTCGTTTTTGAGGATTTTGGTTATTATCTTTGGTTGGAAACTTTAACCTTCGATTTTAATATAATTATGTTTTTGGACAATTTCCGCTGTAATGGTTACTTTTACTTAACTTCCGTTCCTTGTTCGTTAAATTTTGCGAAAAATAATTTGAGTTGTTACAAAAGTTCTCAAATTTATCCTTAGAAATTTAGGACTTTCAGCTGACTGCAGAGGAAGCAAAGGTGGAGCCTGAAGTGGTGACAGGTATATTTCCCGTGAACTCAAAACCAGCTTTAGTTCTGTTTGATACGGGTGCTAGCAAAAGTTTTGTTTCTACCTCTTTTTGTAAGGGTTTCTCTAATGCAAATGGTAGATTAGATGAGCCTTTAGAAGTAGAAATAGCAGACGAGAAAAGTGTAATAGTTAGAGACATTTATAGAGGAAATGTAATAGAATTAGGAGGGGTAAGATTTCGTGTCGATCTTATACCCATTCCTACGAAAGAAATAAATGTGGTGTTGGCGATGAGTTGGTTGGGTCGTCATGGGGAGTGGATCGATTGCGAGGGTCAAAGAGTAAAGATCAGGAATCCTAGTGGGGGAGACTTGATCATCACTGGCAACGGCATGAAGCGACCGCCAAAGACGTGTTCTTTGGCTAAGGCGAGGCGGTACGTGAAAGGGGGAGGCATAAGTTACCTTGTGTAGGTGGCTGAGATTGCGGGAGAGAAAAAGAAGAAAGCTGTGGCCGATGTTCTGGTTGTAAGGGACTTTCCGGATGTCTTTCCGGAAGACTTACCGGGAGTTCCACCGGAGCGTCAAGTGGAGTTCGGGATCGACTTGATTCCGGGGGCAGCGCCAGTGGCTAAAGCTCCCTATCGTTTAGCACCTCCTGAGATGCAGGAGTTGTCAAACCAGCTTGAAGAATTGTTAAGCAAGGGGTTCATACGCCCGAGTAGTTCACCTTGGGGAGCAGCTATCTTTTTCGTGAAAAAGAAGGATGGCTCGATGCGGATGTGCATCGATTATCGTGAGCTCAATAAGCTTACAGTGAAAAATCGATATCCGTTACCGAGGATCGATGATCTCTTTGATCAACTTCAGGGAGCCGCGTGGTTCTCGAAGACAGATCTTCGATCTGGGTACCATCAAGTGAAGGTGAGGGAAGAGGACGTGCAGAAGACAGCGTTCAGAACGAGGTACGAACACTTTGAGTTCGTGGTGATGCCGTTCGGGTTGACAAACGCGCCGGCAGTGTTTATGGACCTAATGATCCGGGTCTGTAGACCTAGGTTGGATAAGTCGGTAATCGTATTCATAGATGATATACTGATTTACTCTAAGACGAAGGAAGATCACGTGGTGTATTTGATCGAGGTACCAGAGACTTTGCGAAGGGAGCGGTTATACGCTAAATTCTCCAAATGCGATTTCTGGTTACAAGAGGTCCAATTCTTAGGGCATCTTGTTAATCGAGAAGGCATCAAGGTGGATCCAGCAAAAATGGAAGCGGTGATGAAATGGGAGGTTCCAAAGACTCCCACCGAGATTCGAAGTTTTCTCGGATTAGCCGGTTATTACCGACGGTTTATTCAAGACTTTTCTAAGATAGCTGTGCCTTTGACGAGGCTCACTCGAAAGAATGTGAAGTTTGTGTGGGGCGAGGAGCAGCAAAAAGCTTTTAAGTTGTTGCGCGGGAAGTTGTGTAAAGCGCCGGTTCTGACGCTACCGGAAGGGGTTGATGACATGACGGTCTACTGTGATGCTTCTTATCACGGGTTAGGCTGTGTATTAATGCAACGTGGGAAGGTAATAGCCTATGCGTCCCGTCAACTAAAAACGCATGAGGTAAATTATCCGACTCACGATTTGGAATTAGCTGCGGTGGTTTTTGCTTTGAAGTTGTGGCGACATTACCTCTATGGTGTAAAGTGTACCATTTACACTGACCATAAGAGTCTGCGATATTTCCTCGATCAACAGAATCTGAACATGAGGCAGCGTCGGTGGCTGGATGTGGTTAAGGATTATGATTGCGAGATCCTATACCATCCAGGCAAGGCCAATGTGGTGGCGGACGCGTTGAGTCGAAAGGCTCATGGTGATGTGTTGCGGGTACCGTTGATGAGATTGACGGTGACCACTTCGTTGATAGAGCTGATAAGGAGTTCGCAGGTGAAGCCGTGAAAGTGGAGAACCAGAAGAGAGAGAGGATTAAGGGTCAACTGGCCCAGTTGGTGACCGATAGTAGAGGACTATTGACTCGTTCGGGTCGAGTGTGGGTACCGACGTCATGTGAGGCGAGGCAGACACTTCTGGACGAAGCTCATAAGTCCAAGTTTTCTATTCATCCGGGAGCTACCAAGATGTATCGGGATTTGAAGACTGATTATTGGTGGCGGGGAATGAAACGGGATGTGGCCCGTTATGTGGAGAAGTGCCTAACTTGTTTGAGGGTTAAGGCAGAGCACCAAAGACCTCATGGAAAGTTGCAGCCTTTGGATATACCTGTTTGGAAGTGGGAGCACATTACGATGGACTTAATCACTAAGTTACCTCGTACTATCAGAAATGTGGATGCTATTTGGGTTATCGTGGATCGTTTAACAAAGAGCGCTCATTTTATTGCTATTAATGAGAGCTCTTCATCGGAAAAGTTGGCTGATATTTACGTTAAGGAGATCGTGGCTAGACATGGCGTTCCGGTCACCATCATATCTGATCGGGATGTTCGGTTTACGTCACGGTTTTGGAGTAAGTTTCATGAGGATTTAGGGACGAAACTACAACTTAGTACAGCGTTCCATCCTCAGACCGACGGTCAAAGTGAGAGAACGATTCAGACTTTGGAGGACATGTTGCGGGCGTGTGTGTTGGATTTTGGCGGTAGTTGGGACACCTATCTACCGTTGGCCGAGTTTTCGTACAACAACAGTTATCATGCCAGTATTGGCATGCCTCCGTACGAGATGTTGTATGGCAGGAGGTGTAGAACTCCGGTTTGTTGGAGAGGTGGGCCAGCGGGAGTTGGGTAGTACCGAGATAGTTCAGAAGACGACCGAAAGCATTGAATTGATTCGAGAACGATTAAACACAGCTCAAAGTGGTCAGAAAAGTTACGCCGACAAGCGGAGATCGGATTTAGAATTTAGTGTTGGTGATGATGTGCTTTTGAAAGCATCACCATGGAAGGGGGTGATCCGATTCCGAAAAAGGGGCAAGCTTGGCCCTCGATTCATCGGACCTTTCAAGGTGATCGCACGCGTGGGCAAGGTGGCGTATAGGCTTGAGCTACCACCGGAGCTTAGCCAAATACATAACACCTTTCATGTGTCTCAATTGAGAAAATGTTTAGCTGACGAGGCGACCCATATACCGATAGATGATATTCAAGTGGATGAACGGCTAAACTATGTTGAGAGACCGATTGCGGTGCTAGAGAGGAAGACAAAAACTTTGCGAAACAAAGAGATTGGATTAGTGAAGGTCCAATGGGAACATCGTAAGGGGTCAGAATGGACGTGGGAACCGGAAGCCGAGATGAGGGCGAACTATCCGGAACACTTTCAAGCTTAAGCGATTTCGGGGACGAAATCTTGGTAAGTGGGGGAGAGTTGTAACGCCCCATTTCCCAAGTTATTTATTTAACGGTTTGTTAACTATGGCTTAAGTGGTTGTTTATGTAATTTTCAGGTGTAGGGGCTTGGATGTAAATTCTATTTTTAGAGGGTGACAATTGACACTTGTGTATAGACTTAGAAGCCCCAAATACCCTTCTTGTGCCTTAGTCGAATTTGGAGCAATTGGGAGAAGGGTTTTGAGAGCTTGTGGTGAATAGAGTGTATTGGTGGTGAATTCGTTGTGTGGAGTGCAATTGATCATCGGGGATCGATTGTTATCACGTTCCTAACCCAAGGTATGTGTTTATTGTGTTCTTTCACTAGTTGTTGGCTTAATTGGGATGGGTAAGGGTTAGGGTTCTAATAGTTGGAAATTCGGTCAATTGATGATCGAATTGAGTCGTATGGTGTTAGTGTCGTGTTTAGAATGGTTTAGCCTGTGCTATTTTGGTATGGGGGTGTTCAATAACACCATTGTTGAGTTATATGGTCGTAAGGATGAGTTTTGGGGTGTTTCCCGTAGCCAAGTCGCGAAGTTCGTCAGGTCAGGAAAGTTGCACGACCTGACCCCACGACCTGAGGTCACGGGATTAGGTCGCGTAACTCACTGTTTGGATTTTCAAATTTTTCGTGTGCGGTCGTTTTCGAGATTTGGCTTGGGGCTTATCTTAGGGATGTTCTAAGATAATGTTTGGTAGAATTTGAGGACAATTGGGGTGGTCTAGCTATGGCTAAGACACACATTTCGGTTTAGGAGTTTAAAGTGTCATTTTTGTGCAAATGTTTATGTGTACATGTGTTGCTTTGATTTAGGTGATTGATAAACCTTCTGTGGTGTGTTTGACACTGATTTTCGTGACGATAATCAAGGTGAGTACATTAACCCTTATACGTGGCTTTATGCACAAATTGCATGTGATGCGTATGTGGTTATGAGACTAGCATGTTTGTGTAATGGCGTACCCATTGTAGTGGTGGTGGCCACCGTGGGAATTGTCATTGTGTTAAACTGATCAGTATGTCTGTGGTTCTTACCGACGTGTACCGTAAGGACATTGGTGATGGCATGTCTAGTTCTCATATGCGTGGTGGTTTGTATTATATTGTTGTGTGTTTGTGGTTTGTGCTCACTAAGCGAAAGCTTACCCGTTGTGGTTTTTTTCCTTAGATGCAGGTCCGTCTGGGAAGGAAAAGGGGAAGGGGAAAGCTTGAAGTTCCGATCATACTCAAGGCTCAGTTCATTTGGAATTAAAAGATTGTTAAACTTAAAATTATGGTTTTGTTCTGTTTTAATACGGTTATATGTGATGAACCTCGTTTTTGAGGATTTTGGTTATTATCTTTGGTTGGAAACTTTAACCTTCGATTTTAATATAATTATGTTTTTGGACAATTTCTGCTGTAATGGTTACTTTTACTTAACTTCCGTTCCTTGTTCGTTAAATTTTGCAAAAAATAATTTGAGTTGTTACAAAAGTTCTCAAATTTATCCTTAGAAATTTAGGACTTGATTCCAATAAAATGTCCCATGTTTCATTTCATTGTGATTCTTGAGCTATTAATAGAAGTCATAAAATATCTTTTAGTACAAATTCTTTTCACGTCTCCAAACCACTAGAACTCGTGTATTCAGATGTTTGGGGACCTGTCCAAATGTCATATGATGGCTATACGTACTATATCATTTTTGTTGATTTTTATTCCAAATATACGTGGCTATATCCAATGAAACGAAAATCGGATGTCTCTACCTTATTTTCCCTCTTTAAAACATTGGTTGAAAAATATCACAACACTCCCCTCGTCTCCATATTCACCGATAATGGAGGTGAATATATTGGCCTTACCTCGTATCTCCAAGAAAATGGGATATCTCATTTTACCACTCCTCCACACACTCCGGAGCAAAATGGGGTGGTCGAAAGACGTCATCGTCACATCGTAGAAACCGGGATCTTATTACTACATCATGCCCGTTTACCGCTTACTTTTTGGTCTCATGCCTTCCAAACATCGGTTCATCTCATCAACCGTATTCCTACGGCCATTCTTGACTCTACAGTATGATTGGCTCTACAATACTCCATCGAGTTACATGAAGCTAAAACCGTTTGGTTGCCTATGCTTTCCGTGGTTACGTCCCTATGCACCTACTAAGCTACACCCATGATCCATCAAATGCATTTTTCTTGGTTATTCTTCGTCCAAATCCGCATATAAATGCTACGATCCAATGTCTCGTCGTCTTTACCATTCATGGCATGTTGAGTTTGTGGAGCACACCTTTCCCTAAACCACGAACACTCACACATTCCTCTCTCTTTACCATTCAAGCGCGCGCGTCGAGCAATTTACCGGGTTGTGGTCGGATAATGTTTCATATTGTAGGGTGCAAAATCCGAAATGCTGGAAATGTAATCATCAACGATAGCTTTGTTTTGATAGTTCGTGGGCCTGAAACGGACTCCCGTAGCAAAAGTTATGAACGTCTTAAATTTTTGCCTAGGCACCAAAGGGGGTACCCTTTGGTAGCCTAGTCCGAAAGCATATGGAAAATCCCGCCAAAAATCACAAGAAAATTTACGTGGGCCCTCTATAATATTAATGAGTAGGTTTGCACCAGAAATAACCTGAAGAAAACCCCTCCCATGCCCTAAACGAGTGCATCCATCCATTTAAACGTGTGCGTGTCGAGCAATTTATCGGGGTGTGGCCGGATAATGTTTCTTATTGTTGGGTGCAAAATCCGAAATACTAGAAATGTGTTCATAGTCGATAGCTTCGTTTTGATAGTTCGTGGGCCTGAAACAGACTCCCATAGCAAAAGTTATGGACGTTATAAATTTTTGCCCAGGCACCAAAAGGGGTACCCTTTGGTAGCCTAGTCCGGAAGCATCCGGAAAATCCCGTGGCGAAATCACCAGAAAATTTACGTTGGCTCTCTATAATGTTAATGAGTAGGTTTGAACCCGAAATAACCTGAAGAAAACCCCTCCAATGCCCTAAACGACTGCATCCATCCATTCAAACGCATGCGCGTCGAGCAAATTAACGGGTTGTGGCCGGATAATGTTTCTTAATGTTGGGTGCAAAATCGGAAATGCTGGAAATGTACTCATCGTCGATAGCTTGGTTTTGATAGTTCGTGGGCCTGAAACGGACTCCCGTAGCCAAAGTTATGGACATCTTAAATTTTTGCCCAGGCACCAAACGGGTACCCTTTGGTAGCCTAGTCCGGAAGCATCTGGAAAATCCCGTGGTGAAATCACCAGAAAATTTACGTGGGCCCTCTATAATGTTAATGAGTAGGTTTGCACCAGAAATAACCTGAAGAAAACCCCTCCAATGCCCTAAACCACTACATCCTTCAATTCAAATGCGTGCACGTCGAGCAAATTAACGGGTTGTGGCCGGATCATGTTTCTTATTGTTGGGTGCAAAATCCGAAATGCTGGAAATGTACTCATCATCGATAGCTTGGTTTTGATAGTTCGTGGGCCTGAAACGGACTCCCGTAGCAAAACTTATGGACGTCTTATATTTTTGCCCAGACACCTAAGTGGGTACCCTTTGGTAGCCTAGTTCGGAAGCATCCGGAAAATCCTGTGGCGAAATCACCAGAAAATTTACGTGGCCCCTCTATAATGATAATGAGTAGTTTTGCACCCGAAATAACCTGAAGAAAACCCCTCCCATGCCCTAAACCGACTGCATCCATCCATTCAAACGCGTGCGCGCCGAGCAATTTACCGGGTTGTGGCCGGATAATGTTTCATATTGTTGGGTGCAAAATCCGAAACGCTGGAAATGTACTAATCATCGATAGCTTGGTTTTGATAGTTCGTGGGCCTGAAACGGACTCCCATAGCAAAAGTTATGGACGTTATAAATTTTTGCCCAGGCACCAAAAGGGGTACCCTTTGGTAGCCTAGTCCGGAAGCATCCGGAAAATCCCGTGGCGAAATCACCAGAAAATTTATGTTGGCTCTCTATAATGTTAATGAGTAGGTTTGAACCCGAAATAACCTGAAGAAAACCCCTCCAATGCCCTAAACGACTGCATCCATCCATTCAAACGCGTGCGCGTCGAGCAAATTAACGGGTTGTGGCCGGATAATGTTTCTTAATGTTGGGTGCAAAATCCGAAATGCTGGAAATGTACTCATCGTCGATAGCTTGGTTTTGATAGTTCGTGGGCCTGAAACGACTCCCGTAGCAAAAGTTATGGACGTCTTAAATTTTTGCCCAGGCACCAAAACGGGTACCCTTTGGTAGCCTAGTCCGGAAGCATCCGGAAAATCCCGTGGTGAAATCACCAGAAAATTTACGTGGGCCCTCTATAATGTTAATGAGTAGGTTTGCACCAGAAATAACCTGAAGAAAACCCCTCCAATGCCCTAAACGACTACATCCTCAAATTCAAACGCGTGCCGTTGAGCAAATTAACGGGTTGTGGCCGGATCATGTTTCTTATAGTTGGGTGCAAAATCCGAAATGCTTGAAATGTACTCATCATCGATAGCTTGGTTTTGATAGTTCGTGGGCCTGAAACGGACTCCCGTAGCAAAAGTTCTGGACGTCTTAATTTTTGCCAAGACACCAAAGTGGGTACCCTTTGGTAGCCTAGTTCGGAAGCATCCGGAAAATCCGTGGCGAAATCACCAGAAAATTTACGTGGCCCCTCTATAATGATAATGAGTAGTTTTGCACCCGAAATAACCTGAAGAAAACCCCTCCCATGCCCTAAACAACTGCATCCATCCATTCAAACGCTGCTGGCCCGAGCAATTTACCGGGTTGTGGCCGGATAATGTTTCATATTGTTGGGTGCAAAATCTGAAACGCTGGAAATGTACTAATCATCGATAACTTCGTTTTGATAGTTCGTGGGCCTGAAACGGAATCCCTAGCAAAAGTTATGGACGTTATAATTTTTGCCCAGACACCAAAAGGGGTACCCTTTGGTAGCCTAGTCGGAAGCATCCGGAAAATCCCGTGGCGAAATCACGGGAAAATTTACGTTGGCTCTCTATGATGTTAATGAGTAGGTTTGAACCCGAAATAACCTGAAGAAAACCCCTCCAATGCCCTAAACGACTGCATCCATCCATTCAAACGCGTGCGCGCCCAGCAAATTAACGGGTTGTGGCCGGATAATGTTTCTTAATGTTGGGTGTAAAATCCGAAATGCTGGAAATGTACTCATCGTCGATAGCTTGGTTTTGATAGTTCGTGGGCCTGAAACGGACTCCCGTAGCCAAAGTTATGGACGTCTTAAATTTTTGCCCAGGCACCAAACGGGTACCCTTTGGTAGCCTAGTCCGGAAGCATCCGGAAAATCCCGTGGTGAAATCACCAGAAAATTTACGTGGGCCCTCTATAATGTTAATGAGTAGGTTTGCACCAGAAATAACCTGAAGAAAACCCCTCCAATGCCCTAAACGACTACATCCTTCAATTCAAACGCGTGCACGTCGAGCAAATTAACGGGTTGTGGCCGGATCATGTTTCTTATTGTTGGGTGCAAAATCCGAAATGCTAGAAATGTACTCATCATCAATAGCTTGGTTTTGATAGTTCGTGGGCCTGAAACGGACTCCCGTAGCAAAAGTTATGCACGTCTTATATTTTTGCCCAGACACCAAAGTGGGTACCCTTTGGTAGCCTAGTTCGGAAGCATCCGGAAAATCCTGTGGCGAAATCACCAGAAAATTTACGTGGCCCCTCTATAATGATAATGAGTAGTTTTGCACCCGAAATAACCTGAAGAAAACCCCTCCCATGCCCTAAACGACTGCATCCATCCATTCAAACGCGTGCACGCCGAGCAATTTACCGGGTTGTAGCCGGATAATGTTTCATATTGTTGGGTGCAAAATCCGAAACGCTGGAAATGTACTAATCATCGATAGCTTCGTTTTGATAGTTTGTGGGCCTGAAACGGACTCACGTAGCAAAAGTTATGGACATCATAAATTTTTGTCCAGGCACCAAAGGGGGTACCCATTGGTAGCCTAGTCCGGAAGCATCCGGAAAATCTCGTGGCGAAATCACCACAAAATTTACGTGGGCCCTCTATAATGTTAATGAGTAGGTTTGCACCCGAAAGAACCTAAAGAAAACCCCTCCCATTCCCTAAACGACTGCATCCATCCATCTAAACGCGCGCGCGTCGAGCAATTTACCGGGTTGTGGCTGGATAATGTTTCTTATTGTTGGGTGCAAAATCCGAAATGCTGAAAATGTACTCAACGTCGATAGCTTCGTTTTGATAGTTCATGGGCCTGAAACTGACTCCCGTAGCAAAAGTTATGGATGTCTTAAATTTTTGCCCAAGCACCAAAGAGGGTACCCTTTCGTAGCCTAGTCCGAAAGCATCCAGAAAATCCCGTAGCGAAATCACCAAAAAATTTACGTGGGCCCTCTATAATGTTAATGAGTAGGTTTGCACCCGAAATAACCTGAAGAAAAAACCCCTCCCTTGCCCTAAACGACTGCATCCATCCATCTAAACGCGCGCGCGTCGAGCAATTTACAGGGTTGTGGTCGGATAATGTTTCATATTGTTGTGTACAAAACCCGAAATGCTGGAAATGTAATCATCATCGATAGCTTTGTTTTGATAGTTCCTGTGCCTGAAACGGACTCCCGTAGCAAAAGTTATGGACGTCTTAAATTTTTTGCCTAGGCACCAAACGGGGTACCCTTTGGTAATCTAGTCCGGAAGCATCCGGAAAATCCCGTGGTGAAATCACCAGAAAATTTACGTGGGCCCTCTATAATGTTAATGAGTACGTTTACACTCGAAATAACCTGAAGAAAACCCCCTCCATGCCCTAAACGACTGCATCCATCCATTAAACGCGCGCGCGCGTCGAGCAATTTACCGGGTTGTGGCTGGATAGTTTTCTTATTGTTGGGTGCAAAATCCGAAATGCTGGAAATGTACTCATCGTCGATAGCTTCATTTTGATAGATTTTAGGCCTGAAACAGACTCTCGTAGCAAAAGTTATGGACGTCTTAAATTTTTGCCCAGGCACCAAAAGGGGTACCCTTTGGTAGCCTAATCCGGAAGCATCCGGAAAATCCCGTGGCGAAATCACCCGAAAATTTACGTGGGCCCTCTATGATGTTAATGAATAGGTTTGCACCCGAAATAACCTGAAGAAAAACCCCTCCCATGCCCTGAACGACTACATCCATCCATTTAAATTCGCGGATCGAGCAATTTACCGGGTTATGGCCGGATAATGTTTCTTATTGTTGGGTGCAAAATCCGAAATGCTGGAAATGTACTCATCGTCGATAGCTTCGTTTTGATAGTTCGTGGGCGTGAAACGGATTCCCGTAGCAAAAGTTATGGACGTCTTAAATTTTTGCCCAGGCACCAAAGAGGGTACCCTTTGGTAGCCTAGTCCAGAAGCATCCGGAAAATCCCATGGCAAAATCACCAATAAATTTACATGGGCCCTCTATAATGTTAATGAGTAGATTTGCACCTGAAACGACTGCATCCATGCCCTAAACGACTGCATCCATCCATTCAAACGCACGCGCGTCGAGCAATTTACCGGGTTGTGGCCGGATAATGTTTCATATTGTTTGGTCCAAAATCCAAAATGCTGGAAATGTAGTAATCGTCGATAGCTTCGTTTTGATAGTTCATGGGCCTGAAACGAGCTCCCGTAGCAAAAGTTATGGACCTCATAAATTTTTGCCCAGGCACCAAAGGGGGTACCCTTTGGTAGCCTACTCCGGAAGCATCCGGAAAATCCCGTGGCGAAATCACCAAAAAATTTACGTGGGCCCTCTATATTGTTAATGAGTAGGTTTGCACCCGAAATAACCTGAAAAAAACCCCTCCCATGCCCTAAACGACTACATACATCCATTTAAACGCGCGCGCGTCGAGCAATTTACCAGGTTGTGGCCTGGATAATGTTTGTTATTGTTGGGTGCAAAATCCAAAATGTTGGAAATGTATTCATCGTCGATAGCTTCGTTTTGATATTTCGTGGGCCTGAAACGGACTCCCGTAGCAAAAGTTATGGACGTCTATAAATTTTGCCTAGGCACCAAAGGGGGTACCTTTTGGTAGCCTAGTCCGGAAGCATCCAGAAAATCCCATGACGAAATCACCAGAAAATTTACGTGGGCCCTTTATAATGTTAATGAGTTGGTTTGCACCCAAAATAACCTGAAGAAAACCCCTCCCATGCCCTAAACGACTGCATCCATCCATTTAAACGCACGCGTAGAGCAATTTACCGGGTGTTGGCCGGATAATGTTTCATATTGTTGGGTGCAAAATCCGAAATGCTGGAAATGTACTCATCGTCGATAGCTTCGTTTTGATAGTTCGTGGGCCTGAAACGGACTCCCGTAGCAAAAGTTATGGACGTCAAAATTTTTTGCCCAGGCACCAAAGGGGCGGAAGCTTCCGGAAAAAACCCGTGCAGAAATAACCAGAAAATTTACGTGGGCCCTCTATAATGTTAATGAGTAGGTTTACACCCGAAATAAATTGAAGAAACCCCTCTCATGCCCTAAACGACTGCATCCATCTTTTCAAAAGAACGCGCGTCGTGCAATTCACCGGGTTGTGGTCGGATAATATTTCATATTGTTGGGTGCAAAATCCGAAATTCTGGAAATGTACTAATCGTCGATAGTTTCCCTTTGATAGTTCGTGGGACTGAAACGGACTCCCGTAGCAAAAGTTATGGACGTCTTAAATTTTTGCCCAGGCACCGAAGGGGGTAAACTTTGGTAGCCTACTCCGGAAGTATCCGGAAAATCCCTTGGCAAAATCACCAAAAAAATTACATGGGCCCTCTATAGTGTTAATGAATAGGTTTGCACCCGAAATAACCCGAAGAAAACCCCTTCCATTCCCTAAACGACTTCATCCATCCATTCAAATGCGCGCGCATTGAGCAATTTACCGGGTTGTGGCCGGATAATGTTTCATATTGTTGGGTGCAAAATCCGAAATGTTGGAAATGTACTCATCGTCGATAGCTTCGTTTTGATAGTTCGTGGGCCTGAAACGGACTCCCGTAGCAAAAGTTATGGACGTCTTAAATTTTTGCCCAGGCACCAAAGGGGGTACCCTTTGGTAGCCTAGTCCGGAAGCATCCGGAAAATCCCTTGGTGAAATCACCAGAATATTTACGTGGGCCCTCTATAATGTTAATGAGTAGTTTTGCACCCGAAATAACCTGAAGAAAACCCCCCATGCCTTAAACGACTGCATCAATCCATTAAACACGCGCGCGTCGTGCAATTTACCGGGTGGTGGCCGGATAATGTTTCATATTGTTGGGTGCAAAATCCGAAATGCTGGAAATGTACTAATCGTCGATAGCTTCGCTTTGTTAGTTCGTGGGACTGAAAGGGACTCCCGTAGCAAAAGTTATGCACAACTTAAATTTTTGCCCAGGCACCAAAGGGGGGGAAGCTTCCGAAAAATCCCGTGGCGAAATCACCAAAAAATTTACGTGGGCCCTCTATAATGTTAATGAGTAGATTTGCACCCGAAATAACCCGAAGAAAACCCCTTCCATTCCCTGAACGACTGAATCCATCCATTTGTTAGTTAGTGGGCCTGAAACGGACTCCCGTAGCAAAAGTTATGGACGTCTTAAATTTTTGCCCAGGCACCGAAAGAGGTACCTTTTGGTAGCCTAGTCCGGAAGCATCCGGAAAATCCCGTGGTGGAATCACCAGAAAATTTACGTGGGCCCTCTATAATGTTAATGAGGAGGTTTGCACCCGAAATAACCTGAAGAAAACCCTTCAATGCCCTAAACGACTGCATCCATCCATTCAAACACGCGCGCGTCGTGCAATTTACCGGGTTGTGGCCGGATAATGCTTCATATTGTTGGGTGCAAAATCCGAAATGTTGGAAATGTACTAATTGTCAATAGCTTCGCTTTGATAATTCGTGGGCCTGAAACGGACTCCCGTAGCAAAAGTTATGGACGTCTTAGATTTTTGCCCAGGCACCAAAGGGGGGAAGCTTCCGGAAAATCCCGTGGCGAAATCAACATAAAATTTACGTGGGCCCTCTATAATGTTAATGAGTAGGTTTGCACCCGAAATAAACTGAAGAAAAACCCTCTCATGCCCAAAACGACTTCATCCATCCATTCAAACGAGCGCGTCGAGTAATTTACCGGGTAGTGGCCCGATAATATTTCATATTGTTGGGTGCAAAATCCGAAATGCTGGAAATGTACTAATCGTCGATAGCTTCGTTTTGATAGTTCGTGGGCCTGAAACGGACTCCCGTAGCAAAAGTTATGGACGTCTTAAATTTTTGCCCATGCACCAAAGGGGGTACTGATGCGGTAATTATCATACATAAAAAGTGTAACAAGTTTTAACCTCTAATGCCTAGCCACTGTCTTACCACATATACAGGCAAGCGTACCTGATCGTGAGTAATATAGTGTAGGAAAGTCCAGGTATCGTATCTACCACTGGGAACGGTCAAGTTATCGTAGATTGTTAATCTAAATCAGTTTAATTAACCTAAAGCTTTTTGGGGGGGTTTTATGAAAAATGTTTTAATACTAAAAAGACAACTAAATTAACTACGAATTAAGAAAGCAGTTAAAAGATTAAATAAGAACTATATGAAGGAAAAAGTAGCACTTATCATGGTATAGTGAATCCCCAAGTGGATGATTTGAAAATGCCAAAGGTTTGGTTGTTTTGGTTATTGTAGGAATTTAAGTCTAGGACAACCTAACATGTAGTGATTATGGTTATTAACTAGGTCTTGGTCCTCCTAGCTCCAATACTTAGGTCGTTTGTCAGACAATCTAGTACCGGAAATCCGATCCTAATTCTATTGCATGGTTTTCTACCTCCAGGTCACTCTCGGTCCAAGTAACCACTTAACACAACTCTCTTGGTCAAAGGGTAGGTTAAGGTAGGTTGATTATCCTATCGGAGTCAATCTATTTTGGTCAAACAGACACACCCAACCAATGAGTTCAAATAACCACACAAAAATAATAAGAACGGAACCATAACACACATTCAATCAACCAGAAACAAACCAATAAACATTAATTATAAAATCATCATCCACAATGGTTCATCGACCATGACAAGTACCACTATTAAAAGACTACTCACTAATCATAATGTAAACAGAAAACATGATAGTAGACATGATACCGACAATACAACGACGGATGATCAAAGATCAAACCCCGCAGCGTATCGGCACCACTCTGACTTTCACTCTCCCCGTATAGGCGTCTCTGTGAGTCTCCAAGTATTCGTGTCTATTTCTCCTCTTTTGGAACTGAAGGAGGAGGCTGGTATTTAAAAGAAAACGTCCAGGGCCCATTTGGCGATCGCCAGACTGCTGGTTTCGCAGCGCCAAGCACTTAGGTCAAACCCTGGTCTTCATCTTTGTCGAACTTGGCGGCGCCAGATCCTCAACTTCGCGGACGCCAGATGGCTACTGGATTGATGTTGTGCATTTTTCACGTTTTCTCGCCTTTTTTCGTACTTTTCCGTTCCACGGCCTCCAAATCCTACATAAACAATAATAAGCTCATTCGGTGAGTGAAATGATCAGAAATGAGTGAGAAATGGGGTAAAGTCATACAATTAAGCTCAACCAAAACATGTATAATTTTGGTGTTATCAAAATCCCCACACTTAAGCTTTGATTGTCCCCAATCAAAAGACTGAAAGATAAGAAAGATAACTCCAAAATTATCTCCACCCAAGATCATCCAAGAGAACAAAGAATACTCACATAATCGAACACACAAACAAGACTCATTAAGCAATCGGATACCAAGATCAACCTTTTACCCTCACATAGTATGAATAATCATATAAAGTGTATCTCTCGGGGGTAAAAGTGTATATGTAAGTGGTCACACCAATACTCGACTAATTCCCGCATGCATAAGCTTGTCACTAAATCTAATCTCCACCACTGAGAAGTTGTCAACCGTCAAGAGGACTTTAGGGTTGTAACATTATGCTAAGGGTTAAGGGTAGGATAAAGGATATATAAGTGACTCAGGGTTTTGCAACAAAAACTTGAAAACTCAATCAGTAATGATCCAAACAGTGAAGCAATCTGACTTTCGAACAATGAAACTTTTGGGATGAGCATTTCCTCTCTTTTCTTTTTTTAGAATTGGCCTAAGCCTGTGGCTTATTTGGGGCACAAATTCTTTTTCAATCTTTTCAGCTCACATTCTTTTCTTTTTTCAACATTCTCGACTCTTTTGATATTTCTTATTCTTTTCTGAGTCTCAAAAATTTTCCTCTTTCTTTTTCTCTTTTCCTCTATTTTTTTTCAGAGCAGCAACTATGTTGCTTTTGGGCTCTTTTAAATCTCAATCCCATAAAAACTGTCAGATTTGAAAAACTGGATCAAAACATCTCAAGAATCAAATTTAAGTTACGGCCAAAAGATAGATAAAACAATTAGGCTAAAGGATAAAGTGTATAGTGGGTAAAGAAATGAAAAGGCTAAGGCTCAAAATGGTTACAAGGGATGAAGTACTAATGATGAGTACTTTTTAATCAAAGGCTAGGCAAATCAAATAACCTTATGGTGAGGTTATCTGACGAAGGCTAAATGGGTTAGAAACGAAGGCCTCTATCAGTGCAATGGTGGTAAATACTTCTCTTATGTGGTCTCGACAAGCATTCAAATGACAAGTTCTACCTTGGGTCAAAGTCGGTATTCCTCACGAAATAAATAATTAAGGCTCAAACTCTCAATGGAATTGGGTGAGGCACTCATGGCAATCAGTATTCCAAGGCATCCTTTTACTCAACTAATCCTATTCAGTGTTCTCCTATGCAAGCAACTCAGTCTCAAAAACAATCTCAGATTTCGAAAAAAATGGGGTCAAATCTCAAAGCTTTCAAAAATTTGAAAAACGACAATCCAAAAGCAAAAAGTGAACCCATTTAAATAGATAAGTCTACATAACCCCCTCCCCACACTTAAAATTTGCAGTGTCCTCAATGCAACAATCAAAACAATTATGGAGTAATTGGGAAAAAGAGAAACTTCCCGGGTTATGTGACGAAATCCGTTCTGATCTGAGAGAGTGTTCCAAGTATCGTGCTCGATCACAGATCATAGATCGATGTATCTACTACCAAAAAGAAAAAGTAAAAACGTAAAAACGAACTAAACAAAGTAAACCAAACTAAAGCAATTAAAAAGTACTTAAGATCCTAAACAAACCAACAAAAATAAAAAGTGTTCAAACCAAACCAACACAACCACACAAACGAAAAATAAAATTGTTTACGACAACCATATCGAATGAGAGATTAAAAGAGAGAGATCAATAAGGGCCACGAGGTTGGTTTTGCCAATCCTCGAATGTCGGGTAACCGGGCGGTGCATCCTCGAAGTATGGCCAAAAAGGTGATGGAGCATACGCGGTATTTGGTTGAATACCGAAGTGGGAGGCCATCTGGTTCATCACTCCACTTTGCCAGTTGGCTTGGTGAAGAGCCTCCACGGTGTTGTACTCCACATGTTGATGATGGCGGCCATAGGATAATGACATCTCCGAGAGTCGGTTACTCAAGTCTTGGTAACCCGAATATGCCGTCCATTCACCGGTTGTTCTCCCGCACTCGTCCCACTCGTTCCACCGATCTCATGCGTGCTCCTTGCTTGATCCCTCGGTTGACTCCTCATCCCATAAGCTTGAGGATTATGGATCCATGAATTATAATCCCTTCCGGTCATATGCTCAACTCTTGCTACACCTATGCCACGGAGTTGGTCCATGTCGATCAATCCCATCTCCCCAAGGTTCGTCATCAAGGCAATGGCACCCTCGGTAAGGATACCGAAGTGCTTGGCCAAGAGCGTCACGTACTGGCCACCAACCATTCGGCTACCCTCTCGATAACCACCTCCTTTAGCAAGTTGAACGGCGATGAGATACGGAGCATTCGGATATTTGTCATCCGTGGTGAGTTGCTCAAGAAGCCATAGATCATAAACCAAAACTTTCTCCTCACTTGAGGAACGAGCATTCACCGCTTGAATGAGCATACGGTGCAAAAGTCGATCCGAAGAAGCAAGAAAACCCTTCACCTTGAGATTGCCGCCATAATCACCTTCACCTAGAATCGCCCAAGCCAACTGTGGATTAAAACCATCCGGCCTTTTTGCGGTCGCCCACATGTACTCCACGAATCCGGGAGCATCAACCTCATCTTGGGTATATATCCCCAAGGCAACGGCAAATTCGACCAAGGAAAGCGATCTCCAAACTCCACCGAGTTGGAACGTCATGCACGATTGATAGAACTCCTCAAGGGCCTTGATTGCGTCGAACGGAACGTGGCCATGAACTCAACGATAAGCTCGCGATAGAGGGTCTCGGCAATGTCAAAGACTCGTTCCCATGCATGGCAGATATAGTACTCGGTGCCATCCTCATCGTAGGCATGCTTCTCGAGTATCGCCTTGATTGTGTTCTCAACACTCATCGATCGAAGAAGGTTCCAATCGACTCTCCTCGGTAGCAAAATCTGACGGGTGAGAAGCCGATTAACGGTATCCCGGTACTCCTCCCGTTTCAGACCGTTCAAAGTTGGGTCATTCATGAAATAGGTGAAAATGTGGCTCCCATCCGGTGCATAGAAGTTGGTTGCGGTGGAAGTTGACGATCGGGTTCTTTGTCTCTACAAAATCCAAATACCATTGTCTTAGAAACTTTTGAGCAATAAACACAAGACAAGGTGTATTCATATCAAAGCTTAACGAGACAAAACTCCCATGACTAAAATGTTCAACTAGCAAATGATAAACCAAGAACAAAGATCAAAGGGGATGTGGAACATCCCCACACTTGAACTTTTAGTCCAACTTCAATTACAACTAATCTAGCTAAACAAGAGTGGGAGATTTTGATATCATCAAAATCCCACACTTATCATCAAAGCACAAACACTAGATTAAACAATCAAAAAGCATGCTAGAGCAAAATTTCAATCACAAAATAGTGCATGCATCAACCAATAAGTATTAAACAATCAATGGTGTATCAAGAACAATGTCAAATCCATAAAAGCATAAACACACCATTGATGCCCAAAACAAGATCCAAATCTTCCAAATCAAGCTAATCTCATGAAATTAAAGTTGGGAAACATACCTTAGTCATAGTGAATGATGAAATTGAAGCTCAAGGAGGTCGGATTTCGCAAAGACGTGGGAGGATTTCGCGGCGCCTAAGAGAAATTAGGGTTGTGTTCTTTTGAAAAAGTAAGAAAAGGGGGTCAAAAACCCGTCTGCCCCGACTTCGCGTCGCCAAACCCAGGGTTTCGCGTCGCGAAACAGGCAGTTTCTGAAATATAACCCTAATTTTTAAAGCTTCGCGTTGCGAAACGGCCCCCTCGCGTGGCGAGATTCGAAAAATTTTACCTGTACCAAGCCTTACCAACCTCGCGTCGCCAAACTTGAAAACTGGCGATCGCGAGTTGGCTTCTATTTCCAACTCTTCAAAAATTCAATCGCGCATAGGATTCGCTCAATTCTTACTCCTATCTCCTCCGCATGGTCATCTAAGCAATAACAAACAAAAACATTAGAAAAAACACACACGAACATCCTAAAAATGCAAAAAGAGAGAAAAAGCTCGGGTTGCCTCCCGAGAAGAGCTTCGTTTTTGAACGGGTCTAGAGCTCGACCCCTTTTTCCGGCTCATTTCTTGGCACGTCGGGATGACGAGCCCTTCTTCTTCCTGTACTCCTTCTTTGAGGGTCCCGACCCATTGGTTGTTTGATTCTTTTGATGTATCGGGTTCGGATAATCTTTCGTTTTCTTTCCACGTTCATGAGGGAGTAACGGGCGGTTCATGCTCTTCTTGTAGGCCAGAGAAGGATCTTCATACGGTTCATCGAGATGTGTGACCGGATCTCCGTTAGGATCAAAGTAAATCCGATTTTCTCCATACCCCAAGCTCGTGACTTGGTTTCGCATATCGGTATTCACTTGAGCGGTGTGCAAGAAAGATCTCCCAAGGATTATCGGGATCTCCGTGTTCTGTGGAAGATTAGCTATAACGAAGTCCGTATAGTAAACAAAATTTCCAATGCGAATTGGGACTCCTTCCGCTATTCCTAACGGCTTTGTCATGTATCCGTTCACTCCTCGGTATTGATAGTCTGTTGGAATGATCTTTTTTACTCCCATTTTCCTGCAATAACCAACAGGCATCATGTTAAGTGCGGCACCTGAATCTACCAAAGCAAGACCTTTAAATTTATGACAAGAAATAGGCAAGTTGTAACTCCCTGGATCATGCTTGATATGTGCAATGTAGATGAGGTCATCCTCCGGTGCCTTTTCCTTCTCTTTCTCTTTGCCTTTATCCTCTTTCTTCGGTAGCACGAATTCCGCGTATCCACCTTGCTTTCCATCTTCCTCCTCATCATCACTTGAAGCGACGGGTCCTTTAAGTCCTAGATGTTCGAACGAAATGGTGAATCCCTCCGAGTCGTAATCCGTGGCATAATCGGGCTCACTACCACTATCGCTTTCCACATACTTCTTTGTGTAGATGTCCATCCACTTCTTCTTTGATGGTTCTCCGGTCATCATGAGCATCGGCTTCACGTTTTCTACCTTCGGATTGACTTGTGTTTGCGTTGGTAACTCCCCTTGAGTCCTTTCACTTAGCATTTGCGAAACACGTCCAACCTGCAATTCCAAATTCTGGATAGCACTTTGGTGATTACGTAAGTATGAACTTACCTCATCGTTTAGCTTCTTTTGCATATCCATGAATTGGACAATCCGATCTTCGATAGAAACACGTGGCTCTCCATCCGGCCTTTGGTTTTGTTGATTTGGTACAAAGAAACCGGGAGGTCTCGGAATGAAATTACGATTGTTGTTCCACCTCCCTTGGTAATCGCCTCGGTTGATATAGTTCACCTCCTCGGGTGTCATCATTGGTCGGTTCGGGCAATCCTTAGTCAAGTTTGGTCCATTGCACTCCTCGCATCCAACCTGCAAAGCATGAACAGATTTAATTAGTTCTTCGATTTTGCATTCAAACTTTACCTGTTGGTTTTTCATAGCGGCTAGTTCATCGGATGGGTCGAAGTCGGTTGAGATTTTTCCGGCCATCCTCGGAATTTGCAAGCACTTGTCCGTCCTCCAATCTATGTTGTGTATGAGCATGTCTTCGAGGAGCTTGTAACCTTCCGTGGGCGTTTTGTACATAAAGACACCTCCGGCAGATGAATCCAATGTAGCGCGTGAAGAATAAGCAAGTCCACTATAGAAAGTTTGGACTTGTTCACTCTTATTCAATCCGTGACTCGGGAACGAATTTAGAAGGTGCTTGAAACGTTCCCATGCTTCGGATATGGTCTCCCCGTTATCTTGTTGGAAGGATCGGATCTCAGCTCTTAATTTGTCGATTTTAGACGGTGGAAAGAATCGGGAAAGGAACTTTGAACGAAGTCCTTCCCAAGTGGTGATCGAGTTTGGCTCTAACGAATGCAACCAAGCTCTAGCTTCTCCGGTGAGTGTGAGAGGAAAGACTCGGAGACGAACCGCATCATCTCGGCCTTCCTCCGTTTTGAACAGATCGCATATATCCACGAAGTTCTCCATATGAACGATAGGATTGCTATCGTTTTTCCCGTCGAAGGTAAGGTCCTTGATCATGTGAAGGAGCTTCCCTGGGATTTCCTTGTTTAGGCCCAGCTTCGGGATCGGATTGGTGGGTACGGTTGGAGCGGCTCTCCTGGCGGTCCACATCGGTGCCTCGTCTCCCATCTCAAAAATCAAAGTTCTCGGGCGAACTTTGTCGGCTTTTGACTTCTTTTTGTTTCTTTTTCTGAATTCTCTCTCCGGCTCCTCAAATGGCTCTAACAAGTCTGCCGTGACTGAAACCACAACAAACGGTTACGGGCAACTTGCGGGAAACAAAGAGATAAGAAGAAATAAAAATAACTAATTAAACTAGGAAGCGAAAAACTTGCAAGGGAAAGAATCCCCCACAAGGATCAATTAACAAAACTAACTAAGACTAAAATCTAACAACTACCGTTCCCCGGCAACGGCGCCAAAAACTTGATGCGGTAATTATCATACATAAAAAGCGTAACAAGTTTTAACCTCTAATGCCTAGCCACAGTCTTACCACATATACAGGCAAGCGTACCTGATCGTGAGTAATATAGTGTAGGAAAGTCCAGGTATCGTATCTACCACTGGGAACGGTCAAGTTATCGTAGATTGTTAATCTAAATCAGTTTAATTAACCTAAAGCTTTTTGGGGGGTTTTTATGAAAAAGGTTTTAATACTAAAAAGACAACTAAATTAACTACGAATTAAGAAAGCAGTTAAAAGATTAATTAAGAACTATATGAAGGAAAAAGTAGCACTTATCATGGTATAGTGAATCCCCAAGTGGATGATTTGAATAGGCCAAAGGTTTGGTTGTTTTGGTTATTGTAGGAATATAAGTCTAGGACACCCTAACATGTAGTGATTATGGTTATTAACTAGGTCTTGGTCCTCCTAGCTCCAATACTTAGGTCGTTTGTCAGACAATCTAGTACCGGAAATCCGATCCTAATTCTATTGCATGGTTTTCTACCTCCAGGTCACCCTCGGTCTAAGTAACCACTTAACACAACTCTCTTGGTCAAAGGGTAGGTTAAGGTAGGTTGATTATCCTATCGGAGTCTATCTATTTTGGTCAAACAGACACACCCAACCAATGAGTTCAAATAACCACACAATAATAATAAGAACGGAACCATAACACACATTCAATCAACCAGAAACAAACCAATAAACATTAATTATAAAATCATCATCCACAATGGTTCATCGACCATGACAACGACAACTATTAAAAGACTACTCACTAATCATAATGTAAACAGAAAACATGATAGTAGACATGATACCGACAATACAACGACGGATGATCAAAGATCAAACCCCGCAGCGTATCGGCACCACTCTGACTTTCACTCTCCCCGTATAGGCGTCTCTGTGAGTCTCCAAGTATTCGTGTCTATTTCTCCTCTTTTGGAATTGAAGGAGGAGGCTGGTATTTAAAAGAAAACGTCCAGGCCCCATTTGGCGATCGCCAGACTGCTGGTTTCGCGGCGCCAAGCACTTAGGTCAAACCCTCGTCTTCATCTTTGTCGAACTTGGCGGCGCCAGATCCTGAACTTCGCGGACGCCAGATGGCTACTGGATTGATGTTGTGCATTTTTCACGTTTCTCGCCTTTTTTCGTACTTTTCCGTTCCACGGCCTCCAAATCCTACATAAACAATAATAAGCTCATTCGGTGAGTGAAATGATCAGAAATGGGTGAGAAATGGGGTAAAGTCATACAATTAAGCTCAACCAAAACATGTATAATTTTGGTGTTATCAGGTACCCTTTGGTAGTTTAGTCTGGAAACATCCAGAAAATCCCGTGGCGAAATCACCAAAAAATTTACGTAGGCCCTCTATAATGCTAATGAGTAGGTTTGCACCCGAAATAACCCGAAGAAAACCCCTTCCAAGCCTAAACGACTACATCCATCCATTCAAACGCGGGCGCGTCGAGCAATTTACTAGGTTATGGTCGGATAATGTTTCCTATTGTTGGGTGCAAAATCCGAAATTTTGGAAAGTACTCACCGTCGATAGCTTCGTTTTGATAGTTCGTGGGCCTGAAACGGACTTTCGTAGCAAAAGTTATGGACGTCTTAAATTTTTGCCCACGCACCAAAGGGGGTACCCTTTGGTAGCCTAGTCCGGAAGCATCCGGAAAATCCCGTGGCGAAATCACCAGAAAATTTACGTGGGCCCTCTATAATGTTAATGAGTAGGTTTGTACCCGAAATAAACTGAAGAAACCCCCCATGCCCTAAACGACTGCATCCATCCATTCAAACACGCGCGCATCGAGCAATTTACCGGGTTGTGGCCGGATAATGTTTCATATTGTTGGGTGCAAAATCCGAAATGCTGGAAATGTACTCATCGTCGATAGCTTCGTTTTGATAGTTCGTGGGCCTGAAACTGACTCCCGTAGCAAGAGTTCTGGACGTCTTAAATTTTTGCCCAAGCACCAAAGGGGGTACCCTTTGGTAGCCTAGTCCTGAAGCATCCGGAAAATCCTGTGGCGAAATCAACAGAAAATTTACATGGGCCCTTTATATTGTTAATGAGTAGGTTTGCACCCGAAATAACTTGAAGAAAACCCCTCCCATGCCCTAAACGACTGCACCCATCCATTCAAACGTGCTCGCATCGAGCAATTTACCGGGTTGTGGCCGGATAACGTTTCATAGTGTTGGGTGCAAGATCCGAAATGCTGGAAATGTACTAATCGACGATAGCTTCGTTTTGATAGTTCATGGGCCTGAAACGAGCTCCCGTAGCAAAAGTTATGGACCTCATAAATTTTTGCCCAGGCACCAAAGGGGGTACCCTTTGGTAGCCTACTCCGGAAGATCAACCGATGTTCGCCGGAAACCTTGGTTGTGTTGGTCCCCGGAGATACAACTATGTTACTCTCTCTCTCTCTCTCTCTCTCTCTCCCTCTCTCTCTTTTATCTTTTTGTGAAGGGGAAATTGAAATGTATAATTGAGAAGTGAACTAAAAAGGAGAGGGTAAATTCGTCAATTAATATTAAATTGTTGTGAATGGCTAAAAATTGTTGTGTAGAGATCACCTCCCATTATATACTTATACAAATTGTAACTATTAAGTATTAACTAATAAATAAAGAGTAAACTACAAATTTGGTCCCTGAAGTTTACCCAAATCTGCACGTTTCATCCTTGAACTTCAAAAACTACAAAAAAGCGTGTCTGAACTTCCATTTTCGCAACGGGTTTCGTCCCTGCTCACTAACGCCGTTTGAACTCAGTTAAGTGAGGGGCTTTTTTTGTACATTTATAACCTTAGGGACCATATTGTAACTCTCTCTTTCTCTCATCTTCTTCATTACACCACCACCACCACCAACCACCATCACCCACCAACCACCACCACCTCCAAACCACCACCTCCACCACCATCTCTACCACAACCACCACCACCACCACCATCTCTACCACAACCACCACCACAACCACCACAGCCACACCAACACCACCACCATCTCCACCACACCAACACCACCACCATC
>CM058040.1:74194736-74307413 GCA_030169165.1 Centaurea solstitialis
GGCATAGGATCGAAACCTTATCGGTCTTCGCCGATTACCACCGTAACCCGGCGAATTCCACCGAACTGGTGGTGATGCCGATGATACATCCGCAATCCGGTCATAGCCGGATGCGGGTTCATCCTCCGGGTGCGATCAGTCTACGGCCACCACAAATCGTTGCTACCACCATCGCCATGGCGACCGGTGGCCGGCTGCCATCACCAATCGGGTGATGCAGCCGCAGCTTGGGTTGAATAGCCACCATTGAGGAACAACCCGCCACCACCAATCGGGTGGTAGCGGTTGTGTGTGTGTGTCCGCCGCAGCCACCGCCTGGTGGTTGCGGTTCCGAGTTCGTGACCGCCACAGCCACCACCAATTTGGGTGGTTGTGGCTCGGTGGTTTTCCGTTCGACGGCCGGTGCTGGCACCATCAACTGTGGTGCGGCCCGGTTTTTTGTGATGATTGGTTCGGCCGCCACCACAAACGGTGGTGCGGCCATGGTGATAATCGATTAGGTTTTCGTACGGATAACAATTTAATGCAAAATCTAAAAATAAATAAACTCAATAAAAAATCAGATTTTTAAACTTGATACGCAAGAAACAATAATTTTTAACGGATCACGCATAAACAGATAAACTGATAAGACTAAAACGATTATAACAATGGCTCTGATACCACTGTTGGGTTTTTGTGGGTATCCTCGGATCAAACTGACTCGAGGATTATCTCAGATCTATCAAACCTCGCTGATTTGATATATCTCATAGGTTAATCAAACTGATAAAACCTACGCGATCGAAAACACGCTGTTTTCGATCTTATTCGTGCGGAAGCGATAAAAGATAAAAACCCATTAAAGCCTAATGATCTTTAATCGTTTATAGTTCTAAACCTAATAGTTTAGGTTAGATTAATTTACCTGGATTGCTTGAGACTTAGTCCACCGGTGATCGACCAACGAACGTTCTTCTAGTTGAACTGAATAAAACCCGAACAACGAAAAACTGGAATCCGACTGGGGTGTGTGGTCGGCGCCGGTTTTGGAGAGAGAGAGGGAGGAGGAGGAAACTGAAACTGATTTCTTGACTGAAAAGCTACAATTTTTCCTTAACCCATAAACCTTATTTATATGGAGGAAAAATACAGTTTGTAAAAGATTCAGTTTCCTTTTATAATTATCTCTAATCCTTTTTCCCTTTTAATTAGCTGGAAAAGAATTTGCATACGATAATTATGATTATATATTTATCTTAATATATAAAACCTTATTAATTAATTATTATATATTTATTTATCTAATAAATATATAATATCCTAATTAATTAATAATCCTCCATCTTTGGTAATTCTGACTGAAATTACCCAACTGATTTATAATACACTATTATAAATCCTAACTTTCCATTTCGGGGTTTCATCTAACTTGTTCGACTTATAGGTCCTCACAGGTGTGACCCTCAAGTGTCTTGTAACATTGGATGTGTAATCACTTGGTTTGTCAACTCTGCACATAATTCCTAACAAGTAGCAGCGACAAACTATCGCCGCCGCCTTCGCCACCGAGTGATTAACGGCAGCAGTGGCTAGCTGCCACTTGCCGTCGCCGAGGTCGATTTCGATCACTACCGCCGCCATCCACAGCCGCGGTGCTGCGGTTGAATTATCGCAAAACGTCACCACCACCACGCTGGTGGTGCGGCTGCGGTCAAACCACAATCCGGCCATAGCTGGGTGCGGTACGGGTCTCGCTTAGATCCGATGCAGCCATCGCCGTGTGCGATTCGGTTACCGGGGTACCACCATCGACCATCGCCACCACCACGCTGGTGGTTCGGCTTTGGTCGCCGTCGATCGTGGCCACCACCAATCTGGTGGTGTGGCCTTCGCGGTTACGGCTTGGTGGCGGTTCGGCCACCGTCTGGAGGTTCGGTCGGCCGCTGCCGTCGTTCCGCTACTGTCGTTGTGTTATGGCCGGTGATTGGTTAGATGGTTCGGTGGCGATGTGCCGCCGTACCACCACCTATCACTATTACCCCATGAGGTTTTCCGTGCTTTCAGTTTTAAACGTGATAAACGAAAAAATAATATAAGACTGATAAAGATTAACTGATTAATAAAACTTTTACTGATAATCATTATCTAAACTGATAAGGATTACAAAAAACTGATAAAATTTCTAAATTATTATCTAAACTGACAAGGATTTAAAATTTTATACGAAGGTGATAATTATCAAATCTTTATACAAAATTGTTAAAGATTAAACTAATAAAACTTAAACCGTTTTATTGAAACTGATAAAGATTTAAATTTTATACAAAATTGATAAATATCAAAACTTGATAAATATCTAATCTTTATCCACAAGAAATCATTTAACGGATCTAATAAATAATAAACTAAAATAAGCGATTAAACTTGTGGCTCTGATACCACTGTTGGGTTTTGGTGCGGTCCTCATATCGAACTGACACGAAGAACACTGTGTATCCAAAACCTAACTGGATTGAGATACACCGTAAACCATATGATCAAACTGATCTAAAAGTTTGAACTTTATCAAACCTAACTGGTTTGATTTACGCGGAAGCGACGAATTAAAACCCGAAAAACATTCACAGATCTTATCGTTAATTTTATTAATCCTAACAATTAAAGGTTTAGAATCGTTACCTGGAAAGCTTGAGATAGATCCACCCGTGATCAACCATACGAATGCTTCTCTAGTAAAGCTTAACCCGATGACAACCCGAAAAACCGAGCTGGTTTTTGATGTGGCCGGCGCCAATAAAGAGAAGAGGGAGAGAGAGAGATCTCAAGGAAAAACTGGAATTGGAATAATGAATTCCTTAAACTGGTAAAGCCTATTTATATGGAAGGAGTTTCCATATAACCAGGTTACCTTATAATTATCAGGTTATCTTATAATTATCCCTTTTGTTTTCCTCAAAGAAAAGAATATTCTGGATAATTATCAACTAATTAATTATTAATCTATTATATATTTATTTATCTAATAAATATATAATTTACTTAATTAATTAATAACCCTTTAACTTTGGGTATTCTGACTGAAATTACCCAACTGATTTATAATTAACTATTATAAATCCAATCTCTCCATTTCTGGGTTTATTTAACTTATTCGATTTATAGGTTCTCACAGGTGTGACCCTCAAGTGTCTTGTAACATTGGATGTGTAATCACTGGTTTGTCAACTTCTGCACATAATTACTAACAGAAACAACTCCAAAGTTTCACACATGTGACATTTATGAGCCATGTGGATGAGATCCTCAAAGGTTCGGGGTCAAGGTAAGAGTCAGAAAGGATTTTTCAATACCTTGAGCAAATATACAACTATTGCCTCAGACAATAATGGACAAGTTAAATATAAACATTGATACACGTGCGCTACCACTGAATACTAGTTACTAAAAAGCATATCTTATGAACTAGATCATTTTTAAATTTTGATTTATTTTTTAAATGTATTTGCATACCTAAAACTGAACATAACTTTTGTGGATGTAAAGAAATACATCAAGACACATACAAAACTCCAATATTCTTCGTTCCATATAGGAATGTATCGAGGAGAACTTAAGTTTGTGAGACCTCCCACCTAATACTTAGACGATGTTAAGATACTTGTATCAATTGAAAAATATACGAATGGAAATGGGTATATATATACATAAATTCTAATGATATAAAAGGAAGATATATTAGAGAAACTAATGTGTCAAATTAGTGTATTCTCTAAGTTATTAAAATCATATTTTGTCACCAATAAAGAACTTTGGGACAATGACACATACATGTTTTGACATAACCATGTGGACACCATGGTCATGACGTGGAGATCCATGTACTGTAAATACACATAGACACATTATTCGATTGAAAGACAAAATGAAACAATTAAGCAAATTTCAATTGTTGACTTCTGTAGCACAAGAAGCAACACCATCATCATAATATGCCCTCTCGAATACTTATAACTTTTATATACCCTAATACTTAGCTCAGACATAAACGAGACCATCCTAAAGCTAAGAACACAATAGAAAAATATATCATTCTTACAACGAATACAAGGTTATATTTATGGACAAAAACAAGTAGAATGCTAACCATTAAAGTACTTTGTGGTTCTGGTTTTGACACGATGAACGAATGTCGTTTTATTGTCCACATGTATTGTTGCATTCTTAGCAGTAGTTGTACGTATAAGGGCTCACCACCCTATAACACCCGAAAATTTGTTGAAATAATTAAAGAATAAAGAAGAGGGAAGAAAATAAATCATACGAAATTATGGGGTTAAAAGTGAAAAGAGGGGAAAAGAATAAGGGTGATGATTGTAAAAGGCAGGGACTTCTTTTGCCAAAAGCAAATTAAGTTTAAATTTTGAAAGTGCAACGTTGTGGAGCTAGTTTTTAGCGGCAGTAGTTGTAATCTTGTTTGGAGTTCAATTAGTTAGCAATTAAGTGAGATTTTATATTCTCTCGATTCCTATTATCTCGTGAATTAAACTCTCTCCAAATTTGAAAGAAATGATAGAGAATTGAAAGAGAAATTTTGTTGTGAAACAAGTAAGGTTCTAGCGAGATTTATAGAGAATCGGTCGAGGTTCGGGTAGCGTTCGTTTGATATTCAAGTAACGATTCAAGGTAAATTCGTTATGAAATTCGACGATTTATATGTTTGAATTTGATTTTCGTTCTTCTTTCGTTCGACGTCGTTTTAACGGTTTATAATTCGTCGTACTTTTCGAAGTATAGACGAAGAGTTTGTTGAAGCAACGGGTCTAGATGTCGGGTTTACGGAACCCAAGTTCGAGTATAATTGTTGAAGTTGGAACGGTATATTTTATAATATGTGCGAGTTTAATTTGGTCGTAACGAAAGATTTGTTAAAAGTAACGTAGAAAACCCGGATAAAATATCGAGATGTTATTTTGGTCGAGAAACCGATAGAACCTCGATTTAAGACGGGGGTTGTAGCGTAAATTGGGTTGTACCGTATCAAGTCTAGCGGTGGTGAACCTTGCCACCTTTGGACGGTTGGCAGCAAGATCTCGACATCACGTTGTCATAGAGGAGGCCATGCAATGAATTATATATATATATATATATATGTATGTATTTTTAAATGCTCATTGTTTGGTGGCGTCTGTGTGTGCCAGAAAGAAGGTGAAAGATGGAGATGTATATATATCTCCATCCATGATATACTCTTATGCTATATATAAAGATGATTTATATAGCTAGATAATCAGTAAGCCTTCAAGATTATTTGAATGTTTGAAGATTATGATAGATAAAGTTGTCGTCATAAAGATAATAAATGTTCAACGAACATTTTATTTGAGAAAGTTGGATGATTTATTTATATATAATTGTATATATAAATAAATAGCTATGTCGACAAAAGGGAATGTCGAGAAAAGGTGTTTGAGAATTGATTCGTTTAGAGTTGGTTAAAAGATATTTTTAGCGTAACGATTTAAATTAAATATTTAATCGCTACGAAGATGCTTAGCAAGTTATTGTGGCTTATGTAGGATTGCGAGCAATCAAGTGACGTATAAGCCTACATGGTCCAGGTAAGTTTCATGTGATTTGAAGCTGGGATACATACAATAGTATTGTGTGCAGTATTTTCATTTTTCAGTATGAAAAGTTTATGCTAATGTGATTTCAGATATGTTATGATGCGTTCATAATTGTTTAGTATTTTATCATGAAAGAGCATGCTAAGTGTTTACAGTTTTTAAAGCATGCTAAGTGTTTGCAGTGATGTATTAGATATGCATGTTAGCTTTGAATGATGCATGGTCAGTCGGGCATGTGTGTGTGTGGTCAAGATGGTATAAGTATCTTGAGGGTACCTTTGTACATGGTTCGTCCAGATAGTTAGTACATGTACCGTGAGGGTGCCTCTGTACACGGTTCGTCCAGATAGATAGTACATGTACCATGAGGGTGCCTCTATACACGGTTCGTCCAGATAGTTATGGCTTGACCAGTACATACTGCGGTCACTGTGCTTGGTAAGGCAGATCAGATAGTTGACCTACTTACCATGCCAGTTAGTTGAGGTCTCATATGTGTCAGTTGCATGCGTGCAAGATGTTGAAGAGTTTTCATGTATAAGCTTATTGATGTTCAATGTTGCTTTTAAACCTGTGTGTTTAAAGTATTTATATATGTATAATGTTTGTAGTTGAAAAACCATGAGCTTACTTAGCTATAGCTAATATAGTATGTATCTCAGGGTTTGAGAAAGCGAGCACCAGTAAGGACAAAGGATTGGCATGGGTTCTTCTTCAAGTTAGCTGATCATGATTTAAGATCCCGTGTTACGTTTTATGTAATAATTTATAGTTTATTACCTTGGAACTGTGTAAGTTTTAGTTGTTTAAGTCTTCCGCTGCGTTTGTTTGTAAGAAGATCATGATTTCAGTATCTATGTTTATGGTTTAGCCTAAGTCACAACCAGTGAAATCTGGGGTGTGACAAGTTGGTATCAGAGCAGTGGTTTAAGCGGATTAGGTTAAGATATTAGCCTAAGCTTAAACTCGTAAGGTTCTGAGGAGAAGAAATGATTAAGATGTCGTTAGATAGTGTTAGGAAAGATTATTTCCTACAATCTAGTGAGACTTGTATGATAAGTTTGATTTTGTTAAGCTTAATCCTCATTAAGTTTGATTCTCTACCATGATGACATCGATAATAGAGAGATCGACGAGGAGCACATTGCTTATAGTACAAAGCGATAATATAGTTAAAGTTAGAGCTCAGTCTAGTAGATCAGTACATGATTGTAGTTGTTTAGCTTGCTTGAGAGAAATTTCTTATTTTGTTTCAGAACTATGTATGTATGATCAGTTAGACCCAATTTTACTCGGTTTCTATTTATCTATGTTTAGCCATGCTATATGTATACAGAAGATGTCAGTTTATGAATGAATATTCATTTCTTTAGCATGAGATCTTGATCATATGCATGTGTGTGTATATATATATACATGGGATACAAGGTACCTTATAGAACAAGGTAGGGATTTGATAGAGGTTGATGGTCTCTTACTATGTGAGAAGAGCACTCATGTTATGGCACTATAATTGTTAGTTGAAGCTTGTGTTCCAACACTAGTGCGTTGTTTCAGTGAGCAAGGATGTCTCTAAGTGATGGAATGACTTCATCTGATAGTGAGGAGAATGTACCTCCTCAGGTTATTGAGTCAACTAGCAAAGGTTGAGGTAGAGGAAGGAGTGAGAGAGTAGCTCCGTCAATTCAGGCCAGCTCAGCAAATTGGTAGAGTCCGAGGAAGAGAGTAAGGAAATGGGTCAGTTACCCGCAATGAGTTGGCAGATGAGATGACCAAGGCACTGCAAACGCCCTACCAACTCTTCTAGCTAGTCTAGAAGAAATGAAAAGAAGGAACAAAAAGATGGACTCGGTGATCAGTCTGAGAGAACCCAGAGTAACCATAGAAATGTAGGTGGAGACTATGCTAGTGGTTCGGGTAAGAGAGGGTGCATTTGTTTGAGGTGGAGACTATGCTATGGGTTCTTCTTCAAGTTAGCTGATCATGATTTAAGATCGCGTGTTACGTTTTATGTAATAATTTATAGTTTATTACCTTGGAACTGTGTAAGTTTTAGTTGTTTAAGTCTTCCGCTGCGTTTGATTGTAAGAAGATCATGATTTCAGTATCTATGTTTATGGTTTAGCCTAAGTCACAACCAGTGAAATCTGGGGTGTGACACACCCTGATTGTCTCAACAAGTCTATATGACTTAGAATGCTAGAGAATTTACATCATAAAGATTTAATGAATATTGCATATATATTGAGAGCAATGCAAAACCTCTTATACCCCATATGTAGTTATAAAATGGTCTCGTAGAGCATTAGAAGTTTACATCAAAAAATATAGATGATAACTCGAGTATTGGTTATGCGTACCAATTTACATACATCTACATGGGGGATGCAATATTACATGCAACTTTATTAATTTGTTTTGGACCCATAACTAGCCAACCAATATCATGCATACCAGTTGTTAACTAGATATAAGCCTGATCTTTTACATTTATGTATGTTTGGTTGTGCAGTATATGTGCCAATTATGCCCCACTAGCGTACCAAAATGGGTCATTAAAAACGATGAAGTATATATATATATTGGTTATGAATCTCCAACAGTTATCCGCTATTTAAAACCTTTGACAAGTGATTCTTATACCGCATGATTTGTGAATCGTCATTTTGATGACAGTCTTCCTGTCGTTAGGGGGAGATAGGAAAAAGTATTTTCTAAAGAAACGACGGGGACTGTCATGGAATATTTCCATTATATTTTATTTTGATCCCCAAACTTCACATTGTAAAGTTGAAGTCAAACGAATCAGACTCGATACCTGATACGTTTAATGTTATACAAGAAGTGACAATATAATATGTACAAGCTGCAAATATACCCGTAAAGTCACAAAGTCCCTGAACAAGGGCACAATTCTGCTGAAAAGAGCATTGCAATCACACTTGGTGGAGGTGTGGTTGAGGCCGTAGCTCCCAAAAAGAAATGAGGGAAGCTACTTAGTTCGATGGATACTCATCTAATGAAAGAGAAGAGTAAGGCACAACTAATATTTATCATCAACCTTTTATGAGATTATCTATAATTATAAACTATGTCCATGAATCATTACTAGAGGACGCTTCGAAGTTAATACTGATTCCAAAGATCAAGAATATCTCGAATGAATATGAATCGCTAGACAGATCATACCTAATGATGATATATCTGCATATATCGTTGCTTATGAAATGATAACACACGATGATATCGAACCATGCTCAGTTGAAAAATATCAACAAAAGAATATTGGCCTAAATAAGCAATCCAGGATAATTATAATATTTGACAAATGAACAGGTATTTGGTTCGGTAGTGCTAACTTACCAAGTGTAAAGCCTATAAGACATAAATAAATCATACTAAAAAAAGCATAATGAGAATAATTAAGTCGTAATGTATAAGACTTTACTTTGGCGCAAGGTTTCTCACAACGCCATGGATTGACAACAAGAATTACTCTCATGTGATGAATGTTAAAACGTTCTGCTAATTATTTAGCATAGTAGTTTCCGAAGAACTCGAAAATGCAGCTCATTGATGTGGTCGATATATATCTATGGGGATCTAGATTAAGAGATATATAAAAGTACTTGATGAAATTAAATTGACCAAATTAAGTAACTCTAAACCATAAAGGGCTCTTTTAATAAAGTTGAAACATTTTCTTTATAGAACGATGAACCGTGCCCTTGCGTATTTATTTAGAAAAACAAGTTCCATATTCAGTGAAGCTTTATATGTCGATGTTATGGACATAATAGCACTCTTGATGAAATAATAGAAACCGCAAGTTACTTGAAACCTGAATTTGAGATGAAAGATTTTGAGAAAACTTGGTTTTTATGCTAAGACACCGAGTTTGTGGAATATTAATCCACCAATACGCATATGTCCCCAAATGATCAAGCGATTTAATATGGAAAAAGCGTATATGGCTAGCACTCCCATGATCGGTCAAAGTGTTGGATATAAGGAAATATCTATTCCGTCTAAAGGATGATGTCGAAGAGGTGTTCGAAGCTGGAGTTCTGTACCTAAGTACAATAGGAGCATTATTGTACTTTAGATAATACAATTGACCATAGAATATATCTCAATGAACTTGTTAGCTAGATTTAGCTCAGCGCCAACGCAACGTCATTGGAATGATATCAAATTAATATTTTTGGAACTTGATAACACCAAAATTATACATGTTTTGGTTGAGCTTAATTGTATGACTTTACCCCGTTTCTCACCCGTTTCTGATAATTTCACTCAGGATTTGGACTTATTATTTCTTTTGTAGGATTTGGAGGCCGTGAAATGGAAAAGTACGGAAAAATGCGAGAAAACGTGAAAAATGCACAAAGATAATCCAGTAGCCTTTTGGCGATCGCGAAATCCCAAATCTGGCGTCGCCAAGTTCGCCAACTTCGAATTCTAGGGTTTACCCTAAGTACCTAGCGCCGCGAAACTGCCGTCTGGCGATCGCGAGAAGGGCACTGATCTCTCCTTTTAAATACCAGCTCCTCCTTCAGTTGTGATATGCACGCAGACAGAGACGCATAGAGAGCTTGTGAGAGAAACATATAGATAGAGAGTGATATTAGAGTGCCGTCGATACGCTGCGGGATTCGATCTTCGATCATCCGTCGTTGTATTGTCGGTATAATGTCTGTGTCTACTCTTGTTTTATCTGTTTTTATTATGTCTAGTGAGTAGTCTTTTATAGTGATACTTATTGTGGTCGATGAACCATTGTGGATGATGATTTTATGATTTAATGTTTATTGGTTTGTTTTTTGTTAATTGAATGTGTGTTATGGTTCCATTCTGATTCGTATTGTTTGATTATTGAACTCGTTGGTTGGGTGTATCTGTTTGACCAAGATAGATAAACTCCGATAGGATAATCAACCTTTCTTGACCTACCCTTCATTTCAGAGAGTTGTGTTAGGTGGTTACTCGGACCGGGAGCGACCAGGTAGTAGAAAACCATGCAATAGAGATAGGATTGGGTGACCGGTACTAGATTGTCTGACAAACAACCTAAGTATTGGAACTAGGAGGACCAAGACCTAGTTGATAGCCATAATAGTCACATGTTAGGGTGTCTCAGACTTAAATTCCTACAATAACCGAAACAACCAAACCTTTGGCCTTTTAAATCATCCACCTGGGGATTCACTAAACCATGATAAGTACTACTGTTTTCCTTCATATAGTTTTAATCAATCTTTTAATTGCTTTCTTAGTTCTTAATTAACTTAGTTGTCTTTTTAGTCATTAAACTCTTTTTCATAAAACCCCCCCAAAGCTTTAGGTTAATTAAACTAGTCAAGATTAACAGTCTACAATAACTTGACCGTTCCCAGTGGTAGATACGATACCTGGACTTTCCTACACTATATTACTCACGATCAGGTACGCTTGCCTGTATATGTGGTAAGACAGTGGCTAGGCTTTTAGAGGTTAAAACTTGTTTCGCTTTTTATATATAATAATTACCGCATCAAGTTTTTGGCGCCATTGCCGGGGAAAGGTAGTTGTTAGATTTTAGTCTTTATTAGTTTTGTTAATCGATCCTTGTGAGGGATTCTTTCCCTTGCAAGTTTTTCGCTTTCTAGTTTAGTTAGTTATTTTTATTTTATTATATTTTATCTCTTTGTTTCCTGCAAGTTGCCCGTAACCGTTTGTTGTGGTTTCAGTCACGACGGACTTGTTAGAGCCATTTGAGGAGCTAGAGAGAGAATTCAGAAAAAGAACAAAAAGAAAATAAAAGCCAACAAAGTTCGCCCGAGAGCTTTGATTTTTGACATGGGGGATGATAACACCAAAATTATACATGTTTTGGTTGAGCTTTATTGTATGACTTTACCCCATTTCTCACCCATTTCTGATCATTTCACTCACCGAATGAGCTTATTATTGTTTATGTAGGATTTGGAGGCCGTGGAACGGAAAAGTACGAAAAAAGGCGAGAAAACGTGAAAAATGCACAAGTTCAATACAGTAGCCATCTGGCGTCCGCGAAATTCCAGATCTGGCGCCGCCAAGTTCGACAAAGATGAAGACCAGGGTTTGACCTAAGTGTCTGGCACCGCCAAACCAGCAGTCTGGCAATCGCCAGATGGGCCCTGGACGTTTTCTTTTAAATATCAGCGTCCTCCTTCAGTTCAAAACATGCATACATACTCAGAGACTCACATAGATGCATATACGGGGAGAGTGAAAGTCAGAGTGGTGCCGATACGCTGCGGGGTTCGATCTTTGATCATCCGTCGTTGTATTGTCGGTATCATGTCTACTATCATGTTTTCTGTTTTAATTATGTTTAGTGAGTAGTTTTTAATAGTGGTACTTGTCGTGGTCGATGAACCATTGTGGATGATGATTTCGTAATTAATGTTTATTGGTGTGTTTTTGGTTGATTGAATGTGTGTTATGGTTCCGTTCTGATTATTATTATTTGGTTATTTGAACTCATTGGTTGGGTGTATCTGTTTGACCAAAATAGATAGACTCCGATAGGATAATCAACCTACCTTAACCTACCCTTGGACCAAGAGAGTTGTGTTAAGTGGTTACTTGGACCGAGAGTGACCTGGAGTTAGAAAACCATGCAATATAATTAGAATCGGATTTCCGGCATTAGATTGTCTGACAAACGACCTAGTATTGGAGCTAGGAGGACCAAGACCTAGTTAAAAGCCGTAATCATTACATGTTAGGGTGTCATAGACTTAAATTTCTACAATAACCAAAACAACCAAACCTTTGACCTGTTTAGATCATCCACTTGGGATTCACTATACCATGATAAGTGCTACTGTTTTCCGTCGTATAGTTCTTAATTAATCTTTTAATCGTTTTCTTAGTTAGTAGTTAATTTAGTTGTCTTTTTAGTATTAAAACCTTTTTCATACAAACCCCCCAAAAGCTTTAGGTTAATTAAACTGATTTAGATTAATAATCTACGATAACTTGACCGTTCCCAGTGGTAGATACGATACCTGGACTTTCCTACACTATATTACTCACGATCAGGTATGCTTGCCTGTACATGTGGTAAGACAGTGGCTAGGCATTAGAGGTTAAAACTTGTTACGCTTTTTATGTATGATAATTACCGCATCAAGTTTTTGGCGCCGCTGCCGGGGAACGGTAGTTGTTAGATTTTAGTCTTTATTAGTTTTGTTAATCGATCCTTGTGAGGGATTCTTTCCTTGCAAGTTTTTCGCTTTCTAGTTTAATTAGTTATTTTTATTTTTATTTTATCTCTTTGTTTCCCGCAAGTTGCCCGTAACCGTTTGTTGTGGTTTTAGTCACGGCAGACTTGTTAGAGCCATTTGAGGAGCCGGAGAGAGAATTCAGAAAAAGAAATAAAAAGAAGTCGAAAGCCAACAAAGTTCGCCCGAGAGCTTTGATTTTTGAGATGGGAGACGAGGCACCAATGTGGACCACCAGGAGAGCCGCTCCAACTGTAACCACCAATCCGATCATGAAGCCGGACCTAAACAAGGAAATCCCGGGGAAGCTCCTTCACATGATCAAGGACCTTACCTTCGACGGGAAAAAACGATAGTAATCCTATCGTACATATGGAAAACTTCGTGGATATATGCGATCTGTTCAAAACGGAGGAAGGCCGAGATGATGCGATTCGTCTCCGAGTCTTTCCTCTCACACTCATCGGAGAAGCGAGAGCCTGGTTGCGTTCGTTAGAGCCAAGCTCGATCACCACTTGGGAAGGACTTCGTTCAAAGTTCCTTTCCCGATTCTTTCCACCGTCTAAGATCGACAAATTAAGAGCCGAGATCCGATCCTGCCAACAAGATAACGGGGAGACCATATCCGAAGCATGGGAACGTTTCAAGCACCTTCTAAATTCGTGCCCGAGTCACGGATTGAATAAGAGTGAACAAGTCCAAACTTTCTATAGTGGACTTGCTTATTCTTCACGCGCTACATTGGATTCATCTGCCGGAGGTGTCTTTGTGTACAAAACGCCCACGGAAGGTTACAAGCTCCTCAAAGACATGCTCATACACAACATAGACTGGAGGACGGACAAATGCTTGCAAATCCGGAGGATGGCCGGGAAAGTCTCAACCGACTTCGATCCATCCGATGAACTAGCCGCAATGAAAAACCAACAGGTAAAGTTTGAACGTAAAATCGAAGAGCTAATTAAATCTGTTCATGCTTTGCTGGTTGGATGCGAGGAGTGCAATGGACCACACTTGACTAAGGATTGCCCGAACCGACCAATGATGACACCCGAGGAAGTGAACTACCTTAACCTAGGTGACTATCAAGGGAGGTGGAACAACAACCGTAACTTCATTCCGAGACCTCCCGGTTTCTTTGCACCAAATCAACAAAACCAAAGACCGGATGGAGAGCCACGTGTTTCTATCGAGGATCGAATTGTCCAATTCATGGATATGCAAAAGAAGCTAAACGATGAGGTAAGTTCATACTTACGTAACCACCAAAGTACTATCCAGAATTTGGAATTTCAGGTTGGACGTGTTTCGCAAATGCTAAGTGAAAGAACTCAAGGGGAGTTACCAACGCAAACACAAGTCAACCCGAAGGTAGAAAACGTGAAGCCGATGCTCACGATGATCGGAGAACCATCAAAGAAGAAGTGGACGGATATTTACACGAAGAAGTATGTGGAGAGCGATAGTGGAAGTGAACCCGGTTATGCCACGGATTACGACTCGGAGGGGTTCACCATTTCGTTCGAGCATCTAGGACTTAAAGGACCCGTTGCTTCAAGTGATGATGAGGAGGAAGATGGAAAGCAAGGTGGATACGCGAAGTTCCTGATACCAAAGAAAGAAGATAAAGGCAAGGAGAAAGAGAAGGAAAACGCACCGGAGGATGATCTCATCTACATTGCACCTATCAAGCATGATCCAGGGAGTTACAACTTACCTATTTCTTGTCATAAATTTAAAGGTCTTGTTTTGGTAGATTCAGGTGCCGCACTTAACATGATGCCTGTTGGTTATTGCAGGAAAATGGGAGTTAAAAAGATCATTCCAACAGACTATCAATACCGAGGAATGAACGGATACATGACAAAGCCGTTAGGAATAGCGGAAGGAGTCCCAATTCGTATTGGCAACTTTGTTTACTATACGGACTTCGTCATAGCTAATCTTCCACAGAACATGGAGATCCCGATAATCCTCGGGAGATCTTTCTTGCACACCGCTCAAGTGAATACCGATATGCGAAACCAAGTCACGAGCTTGGGATATGGAGAAAATCGGATTTACTTTGATCCAAACGGAGATCCGGTCACACATCTTGATGAACCGTATGAAGATCCTTCTCTAGGCTACAAGAAAAGCATGAACCGCCCGTTACTCCCTCATGAACATGGACAGAAGACGAAGGATTATCCGAACCCAATACGTCAAAAGGAGCAAACAACCAATGGGTCGGGACCCTCAAAGAAGGAATACCGGAAGAAGAAGGGCTCGTCATCCCGACGTGCCAAGAAATGAGCCGAAAAAGGGGTCGAGCTCTAGACCCATTCAAAAATGAAGCACTTCTCGGGAGGCAACCCGAGCTTTTTTCTTTCTTTTTGCATTTTTAGGTGTTTCATGTGTGTTTTTGCTAATGTTTTTGTTTGTTATTGCTTAGATGACCATACGGAGGGGATAGGAGTAAGAATCGAGCAAATCTGAAGTGCGATGTGATTTTTGAAAAGTTGGAAACAGGAGCCAACTTGCGATCGCCGGTTTTCAAGTTTGGCGACGCGAAGTTGGTAAGCCGTGGTAACAGGTAAAATTTTCGAATTTCGCGACGCGAGAGGGCCGTTTCGCGACGCGAAGCTTAAAAAATTAGGGTTATATTTCAAAAACTGCCTGTTTCGCGATGCGAAACCCAGGGTTTGGCGACGCGAAGTCGGGACAGACGGGTTTTTAACCCTCTTTTCTCACTTTTTCAAAAGAACACAACCCTAATTTCTCTTAGGCGCCGCGAAATCCTCTCACGTCCTTGCGAAATCCGACCTTCTTGAGCTTCAATTTCTTCATTCACCATGACTAAGGTATGTTTCCCAACTTTAATTTCATAAGGATAGCTTGATTTGGTAATTGTAGATCTTGTTTTGGGCATCAATGGTGTTTATATGCTTATATGAATTTGACATTGTTCTTGATACACCATTGATTGTTAGAGCTTATTGATTGATGCATGCACTATATTGTAATTGAAATTTTACTCTAGCATGCTTGTTAATCTAGTGATTGTGCTTTGATGATAAGTGTGGGGATTTTGACAACATCAAAATCCCCCATTCTTGTTTAGCTAGATTGGTTTGTAATTGAAATTGGACTAAAAGTTCAAGTGTGGGGATGTTCCACATCCCCTTTGATTTTGATTTTGATTTTTCATGTATGCATTTGAAACTTGAACTTGTTAGTCATGGAAGTTTTGTCTCTTTAAGCTTTGTTTTGAATAAACCTTGTCTTGCGTTTATTGCTCAAATGTGTATAAGACAATGGTATATGCATTTTGTAGAGACAGAGAACCCGATCGTCAACTTCCACCGCAACCAACTTCTATGCACCGGATGGGAGCCACAGTTTCACCTACTTCATGAATGACCCTACTTTGAACGGTCCGAAACGGGAGGAGTACCGGGACACCTTTAACCGGCTTCTCACCCGTCAGGTTTTGATACCGAGGAGAGTAGACTGGAACCTTCTTCGATCGACGAGTGTTGAGAACACGATCAAGGCGATACTCGAGAAGCACGCCTACGATGAGGATGGCACCGAGTACTATATTTGCCATGCATGGGAACGAGTCTTCGACATTTCCGAGACCCTCTATCGCGAGCTTATCGTTGAGTTCGTGGCCACATTCCGTTTCGACGCAATCAAGGCCCTTGAGGAGTTCTATCAGTCGTGCATGACGTTCCGAGTCGGTGGGGTTTGGAGATCGCTTTCCTTGGTCGAGTTTGCCGTTGCCTTGGGGATATATACCCAAGATGAGGTTGATGCTCCCGGTTTTGTGGAATACATGTGGGCAACCGCAAAAAGGCCGGATGGTTTTAATCCTCAGTTGGCTTGGGCGATTTTGGGTGAAGGTGACTATGGTGGTAATCTCAAGGTGAAGGGTTTTCTTGCTTCTTCGGATCGACTTCTGCACCGCATGCTTATTCAAGCGGTGAATGCTCGTTCCTCGAGTGAGGTGAAAGTTTCGGTTTATGATCTATGGATTCTTGAGCAACTCACCACGGATGACAAATATCCGAATGCTCCGTATCTCATCGCCGTTCAACTTGCTAAAGGAGGTGGTCATCGAGAGGGTAGCCGAATGATTGGTGGCCAGTACGTGACGCTCTTGGCCAAGCACTTCGGTATCCTTACCGAGGGTGCCATTGCCTTGATGACAAACCTTGGGGAGATGGGATTGATCGACATGGACCAACTCCGTGGCATGGGTGTAGCGAGGGTTGAGCATATGACCGGAAGGGATTATAATTCATGGATCCATAATCCTCAGGCTGTTGGGACGAGGAGTCAACCGAGGGATCAAGCGAGAAGCACGCACGAGATCGGTGGAACAAGTGGGACGAGTGCGGGAGAACAACCGGCGGAATGGACGGCATATTCGGGTTACCAAGACTTGAGTAACCGACTCTCGGAGATGTCATTGTCTTATAGCCGTCATCAGCAACATATGGAGTACAACACCGTGGAGGCTCTTCACCAAGCCAACTGGCAAAGTGGAGTGATGAACCAGATGGCCTCTCACTTCGGTATTCAACCAAATACCGCGTATGCTCCATCATCTTTTTGGCCATACTCCGAGGATGCTCTGCCCGGTTACCCGACTTTTGAGGATTGGCAAAACCAACCTCGTGGCCCTTATTGACCTCTCTCTTTTAATCTCTCATTCGATATGGTTGTCGTAAACAATTTTATTTTTTTCGTTTGTGTGATTTGGTTTGGTTGGACAACTTTTTTTTTGTTGGTTTGTTTAGGATTCTAAGTACTTTTTAATTGCTTTAGTTTGGTTTGTTTTATTAGTTCGTTTTTACGTTTTTACTTTTTCTTTTTGGTAGTAGATACAGCGATCTATGATCTTGAATCGAGCACGATTTTGGAATACACTCTCTCAGATCAGAACAGATTCGTCACATAACCCGGGAAGTTTCTCTTTTTCCCAATTACTCCATAATTGTTTTGATTGTTGCATTGAGGACACTGCAAATTTTAAGTGTGGGGAGGGGGTTATGTAGACTTATCTGTTTAAATGGGTTCACTTTTTGCTTGTGGATTGTCATTTTTCAAAATTTTGAAAGCTTTGAGATTTGACCCCAATTTTTTTCGAAATCTGAGATTGTTTTTGAGACTGAGTTGCTTGCGTAGGAGAACACTGAATAGGATTAGTTGAGTAAAAGGATGCCTTGGAATACTGATTGCCATGAGTGCCTCACCCAATTCCATTGAGAGTTTGAGCCTTAATTGTTATTTATTTCGTGAGGAATACCGACTTTGACCCAAGGTAGAACTTGTCATTTGAATGCTTGTCGAGACCACATAAGATAAATATTTATCACCATTGCACTGATAGAGGCCTTCGTTTCTAACCCTTTTAGCCTTCGTCAGATAACCTCACCATAAGGTTATTTGATTTGCCTAGCCTTTTATTAAAAAGTACTCATCATTAGTACTTCATCCCTTGTAACCATTTTGAGCCTTAGGCTTTTCATTTCTTTACCCACTATACACTTTATCCTTTAGCCTAATTGTTTTATCTATCTTTTGGCCGTAACTTAAATTTGATTCTTGAGATGTTTTGATCCAGTTTTTCAAATCTGACAGTTTTTATGGGATTGAGATTTAAAAGATCCCAAAAACAACATAGTTGCTGCTTTGAAAAAAAAAGAGGAAAAGAAAAGAAAGAGAAAAATATTTGAGACTCAGAAAAGAAAAAGAAATATCAAAAGAGTCGAGAGTGTTGAAAAAAAAAAAGAAAAGAATGTGAGCTGAAAAAATTGAAAAAGAATTTGTGCCCCAAATAAGCCATAGGCTTAGGCCAATTCTAAAAAGAAAAGAGAGGAAATGCTCATCCCAAAAGTTTCATTGTTCGAAAGTCAGATTGCTTTACTGTTTGGATCATTACTCATTGAGTTTTCAAGTTTTTGTTGCAAAACCCTTAGTCACTTATATATCCTTTATCCTATCCTTAACCCTTAGCCTAATGTTACAACCCTAAAGTCTTCTTGACGGTTGACAACTTCTCAGTGGTGGAGATTAGATTTGGTGACAAGCTTATGCATGCGGGAATTAGTCGAGTATTGGTGTGATCACTTACATATACAGTTTTACCCCTGAGAGATACACTTTATATGATTATTCATACTATGTGAGGGTAAAAGGTTGATCTTGGTATCCGATTGCTTAATGAGTTTTGTTTGTGTGTTCGATTGTGTGAGTATTCTTTGTTCTCTTTGATGATCTTGGGTGGAGATAATTTTGGAGTTATCTTTCTTATCTTTCAGTCTTTTGATTGAGGACAATCAAAGCTTAAGTGTGGGGATTTTGATAACACCAAAATTATACATGTTTTGGTTGAGCTTTATTGTATGACTTTACCCCATTTATCACCCATTTCTGATCATTTCACTCACCGAATGAGCTTATTATTGTTTATGTAGGATTTGGAGGCCGTGAAACGGAAAAGTACGAAAAAAGGCGAGAAAACGTGAAAAATGCACAAGTTCAATACAGTAGCCATCTGGCGTCCGCGAAATTCCAGATCTGGCGCCGCCAAGTTCGACAAAGATGAAGACCAGGGTTTGACCTAAGTGTCTGGCGCCGCCAAACCAGTAGTCTGGCGATCGCCAGATGGGCCCTAGACGTTTTCTTTTAAATACCAGCCTCCTCCTTCAGTTCAAAACATGCATACATACTCGGAGACTCACATAGACGCATATACGGGGAGAGTGAAAGTCAGAGTGGTGCCGATACGCTGCGGGGTTCGATCTTTGATCATCCGTCGTTGTATTATCGGTATCATGTCTACTATCATGTTTTCTGTTTACATTATGTTTAGTGAGTAGTTTTTAATAGTGGTACTTGTCGTGGTCGATGTACCATTGTGGATGATGATTTCGTAATTAATGTTTATCGGTTTGTTTTTGGTTGATTGAATGTGTGTTATGGTCCCGTTCTGATTATTATTGTTTGGTTATTTGAACTCATTGGTTGGGTGTATCTGTTTGACCAAAATAGATAGACTCCGATAGGATAATCAACCTACCTTAACCTACCCTTGGACCAAGAGAGTTGTGTTAAGTGGTTACTTGGACCGAGAGTGACCTGGAGTTAGAAAACCATGCAATAGAATTAGGATCGGATTTCCGGCATTAGGTTGTCTGACAAACGACCTAGTATTTGAGCTAGGAGGACCAAGACCTAGTTAAAAGCCGTAATCACTACATGTTAGGGTGTCCTTGACTTAAATTCCTACAATAACCAAAACAACCAAACCTTTGACCTGTTTAGATCATCCACTTGGGGATTCACTATACCATGATAAGTGCTACTGTTTTCCGTCGTATAGTTCTTAATTAATCTTTTAATCGTTTTCTTAGTTAGTAGTTAATTTAGTTGTCTTTTTAGCATTAAAACATTTTTCATAAAAACCCCCCAAAAGCTTTAGGTTAATTAAACTGATTTAGATTAATAATCTACGATAACTTGACCGTTCCCAGTGGTAGATACGATACCTGGACTTTCCTACACTATATTACTCACGATCAGGGTAAGACAATGGCTAGGCATTAGAGGTTAAAACTTGTTACGCTTTTTATGTATGATAATTACCGCATCAGGGGACGAAGCACCGATGTGGACCGCCAGAGAGTTGCGCCAACCGTACCCACCAATCCGATCACGAAGCCGGACCTAAACAAGGAGATCCCGGGGAAGCTCCTTCACATGATCAAGGACCTTACCTTCGACGGGAAAAACGATAGCAATCCTATCGTACATATAGAGAACTTCGTGGATATTTGTGATCTGTTCAAACGGAGGAAGGCCGAGATGATGCGATTCGCCTTCGAGTCTTTCCTCTTACACTTACCGGAGAAGCTAGAGCTTGGCTGCGCTCATTGGAGCCAAGTTCGATCATCACTTGGGAAGGACTTCGCTCAAAGTTCCTTTCCCGATTTTTTCCACCATCCAAAATCGACAAGTTAAGAGCCGAGATCCGATCCTTTCAGCAAGATGACGGGGAGACCATATCCGAAGCATGGGAACGTTTCAAACACCTTCTAAATTCGTGCCCGAGTCACGGATTGAGTAAGAGTGAACACGTCCAAACCTTCTATAGTGGGCTTGCTTATTCTTCACGAGCTACATTGGATTCATCTGCCGGAGGTGTCTTTATGTACAAAACGCCCACGGAAGGATATAAGCTTCTCGAGGACATGCTCATACACAACATAGATTGGAGGACGGACAAGCGCTTCCAAATCCCGAGAATGGCCGGAAAGATCTCAACCGACTTCGACCCATCCGATGAACTAGCTGCAATGAAAAACCAACAGGTAAAGTTTGTACGCAAAATCGAAGAACTAATTAAGTCTGTTCATGCTTTGCAGGTTGGATGCGAGGAGTGCAAGGGACCACATTTAACAAAGGATTGCCCGAATCGACCGATGATGACACCCGAGGAGGTGAACTACCTTAACCTAGGTGACTATCAAGGGAGGTGGAACAACAATCGTAATTTCATCACTAGACCTCCCGGTTTCTTTGCACCGAATCAACAAACCCAAAGACCGGATGGAGAGCCACGCGTTTCTATCGAAGACCGACTTCTCCAATTCATGGATACACAAAAGAAACTCAACGAAGAGGTAGGTTCATACTTACGTAACCACCAAAGTACTATCCAGAATTTGGAATTGCAGGTTGGTCGTGTTTCGCAAATGTTAAGTGAAAGGACTCTAGGGGAGTTGCCAACACAAACCCAAGTCAACCCGATGGTTGAGAACGCGAAACCGATGCTCATGATGACTAGAGAACCATCAAAGAAGAAGTGGACGGACATCTACACGAAGAAGTATGTGGAGAGCGATAGTGGTAGTGAACCCAATTATGCCACGGATTATGACTCGGAGGGGTTCACTATTTCATTCGAGCATCTAGGACTCAAAGGACCAGTTGCCTCAAGTGATGATGAGGAGGAAGATGGAAAGAAAGGCGGATACGCGGAGTTTGTGATACCGAAGAAAGAGGATAAAGGCAAGGAGAAAGAGAAAGAAAAGGCGGCGGAAGATGAACTCATCTACATTGCACCTATCAAGCATGATCTGAGGAGTTACAACTTACCTATTTCTTGTCATAAATTTAATGGTCTTGCTTTGGTAGATTCAGGTGCCGCACTTAACTTGATGCCTGTTGGTTATTGCAGGAAAATGGGAGTCAAGAAGATCGTTCCAACAGACTATCAATACCGAGGAGTGAATGGATACATGACAAAGCCGTTAGGAATAGCGGAAGGAGTCCCGATTCGCATTGGCAATTTTGTCTACTTTACGGACTTCGTCATAGCTAATCTTCCAAAGGATATGGAGATCCCGATAATCCTTGGGAGATCTTTCTTACATACCACCCAAGTGAATACCGATATGCAGAATCAAGTGACGAGCTTGAGGTATGGAGAAAAGCGGATTTACTTTGATGCCAACGGAGAGCCGGTCACACATCTCGATGAACCGTATGAAGATCCTTCTCTAGCCTACAAGAAGAACACGAACCGCCTGTTGCTCTCTCATGAACATGGAAAGAAGACGGAGGATTATCCGAACCCGATACCCCAAAAGGAGCAAACATCCAATGGGTCGGGACCCTCCAAGAAAGAATATAGGAAGAAGAGAGGCTCGTCAGCCCGACGTGCCAAGAAATGAGCCGAAAAAGGGGTCGAGCTCTAGACCCATTCAAAAACGAAGCGCTTCTCGGGAGGCAACCCGAGCATTTTCTTTCATTTTTCGTTTTTTATGTTTTTCGTGTGTGTTTTTACTGATCTTTTTGTTTGATATTGCTTTGGTAACCATATGGAGGAGATAAGAGCCAAAAACGAGCAAATCCGATGCGAAACGAGGATTTTGAAAAGTTGGAAACAGTGGGCTCTTCGCGATCGCAACTTTCCAAGTTTCGCGACGCGAAGTTAGCCAGCCTTAGGTCAGGTAAAATTTTCGAATCTCGCGACGCGAGGGAGCCGTTTCGCGACGCGAAGTTTTCAAAATTAGGGTAAAATTTTTTAGAAACTGCCTGTTTGGCGACGCGAAATAGGTGCAGACGGGTTTTTAATCCTCTTTTCTCACTTTTTCAAAAGAACATAACCCTAAATCTCTCTAGGCGCCGCGAACCCTCATCACATCCTTGCGAAATTCGAACTTCTTGTGCTTCAATTTCTTCATTCTCCATGGCTAAGGTATGTTTCCCAACTTTAATTTCTTGGGATTAGCTTGATTTGGTAAGATTGGATCTTTGTTTGGGCATCAATGGTGTTTATATGCTGATAACACCAAAATTATACATGTTTTGGTTGAGCTTTATTGTATGACTTTACCCCATTTATCACCCATTTCTGATCATTTCACTCACCGAATGAGCTTATTATTGTTTATGTAGGATTTGGAGGCCGTGAAACGGAAAAGTACGAAAAAAGGTGAGAAAACGTGAAAAATGCACAAGTTCAATACAGTAGCCATCTGGCGTCCGCGAAATTCCAGATCTGGCGCCGCCAAGTTTGAAAAAGATGAAGACCAGGGTTTGACCTAAGTGTCTGGCGCCGCCAAACCAGCAGTCTGGCGATCGCCAGATGGGCCCTGGATGTTTCCATTTAAATACCAGCCTCCTCCTTTAGTTCAAAACATGCATACATACTCGGAGACTCACATAGACGCATATACGGGGAGAGTGAAAGTCAGAGTGGTGCCGATACGCTGCGGGTTCGATCTTTGATCATCCGTCGTTGTATTATCGGTATCATGTCTACTATCATGTTTTCTGTTTACATTATGTTTAGTGAGTAGTTTTTAATAGTGGTACTTGTCGTGGTCGATGTACCATTGTGGATGATGATTTCGTAATTAATGTTTATCGGTTTGTTTTTGGTTGATTGAATGTGTGTTATGGTTCCGTTCTGATTATTATTGTTTGGTTATTTGAACTCATTGGTTGGGTGTATCTGTTTGACCAAAATAGATAGACTCCGATAGGATAATCAACCTACCTTAACCTACTCTTGGACCAAGAGAGTTGTGTTAAGTGGTTACTTGGACCGAGAGTGACCTGGAGTTAGAAAACCATGCAATAGAATTAGGATCGGATTTCCGGCATTAGGTTGTCTGACAAACGACCTAGTATTTGAGCTAGGAGGACCAAGACCTAGTTAAAAGCCGTAATCACTACATGTTAGGGTGTCCTTGACTTAAATTCCTACAATAACCAAAACAACCAAACCTTTGACCTGTTTAGATCATCCACTTGGGGATTCACTATACCATGATAAGTGCTACTGTTTTCCGTCGTATAGTTCTTAATTAATCTTTTAATCGTTTTCTTAGTTAGTAGTTAATTTAGTTGTCTTTTTAGTATTAAAACATTTTTCATAAAAACCCCCCAAAAGCTTTAGGTTAATTAAACTGATTTAGATTAATAATCTACGATAACTTGACCGTTCCCAGTGGTAGATACGATACCTGGACTTTCCTACACTATATTACTCACGATCAGGTACGCTTGCCTGTACATATGGTAAGACAGTGGCTAGGCATTAGAAGTTAAAACTTGTTACGCTTTTTATGTATGATAATTACCGCATCATATGCTTTTATGGGTTTGATATTGTTCTTGAAATACCATTGATTGTTTAGTGCTTATTGATTAATGCATGCTTTATACTTTGATTGAAATTTCATTCTAGCATGCTTTTTGTTTGTTTAATCTAGTGAATGTGCTTTGATGATAAGTGTGGGAATTTTGATGGCACCAAAATCCCTCATTCTTGTTTAGTTAGCTAGATTAGTTTATAATTGAGGTTGGACTAAGAGCTCAAGTGTGGGGATGTTACACACCCCCCGTTTTGATTTGGTTTTTAGCATATGTACTCGTTAGTTGAACTTATTAGTCGTGGAAGTTTTGTCTCGTTGAGTTTTGATATGAATGAACCTTGTCTTGTGTTTATTGATCAAATGTGCCTAAGACAATGGTATTTGGATTTTGTAGAGACAAAGAACCCGCTCGTCAACTTCCACCGCTCCTAATTTTCGTGCACCGGATGGGAGCCACGCCTTCACCTTTTTCATGAATGACCCAACGTAGAACGCTCCGAAGCGGGAGGAATACCGGGATATAGTTAACCGGCTTCTCACCCGTCAAGTTCTTATACCGAGGAGAGCTGATTGGAACCTCCTTAGATCCATGGGAGTTGAGAACGAAATCAAGGCAACATTCAGAAAAGCACGCCTACGACGAAGATGGCACCGAGTATTATATTTGCCATGCATGGGAACGAGTCTTCGACATTGCCGAGACCCTCTACCGCGAGCTTATCATTGAGTTCGTGGCCACTTTCCGTTTCGACGCAATCAAGGCCCTTGAGGAGTTCTATCAGTCATGCATGACGTTCCGACTCGGTGGAGTGTGGCGATCGCTTTCGTTGGTAGAATTTGCCGTTGCCTTGGGGATATATACCCAGGATGAGGTCGATGCTCTCGGATTTGTGGAGTACATGTGGGCGACTGCGAAAAGGCCGGACGGTTTTGATCCTCAGTTGGCTTGGGCGATCTTGGGTGAAGGTGACTATGGTGGTAATCTCAAGGTGAAAGGTTTTCTTACTTCTTCAGACCGACTTCTGCACCGCATGCTTATTCACGCGGTGAATGCTCGTTCCTCGAGTGAGGAAAAAGTTTCTGTGTACGATCTTTGGCTTCTTGAGCAGCTTTCTACGGAGGACAAGTATCCGAATGCTCCGTACATCATTGCCATGCAACTCGCTAAGGCGAGTGGTTATCGAGGGGGTAGTCGATTGATTGGTGGCCAGTACGTTACGCTCCTAGCCAAGCACTTCGGTATTCTAACCGATGGTGCCATTGCCTCGATGACTGATCTTGGTGAGATGGGGTTGATTGATATGGACCAACTCCGTGGCATGGGTGTGGCATTGGTTGATCACTTGATTAGCGGGGATCGGAACACGTGGATTCACAACCCTCAAGCTATCGAGACGAAGAGTCAAGCAAGGAGAGCACCGAGGAGAACGCAAGAGACCGGAGGAACAAGTGGGACGAGTGCGGGAGAACAACCGGCGGAATGGACGGCATATTCGGGTTACCAAGACTTGAGTAACCGACTCTCGGAGATGTCGTTGTCTTTTGGCCGTCATCATCAACATATGGAGTACAACACCACGGAGGCTCTTCACCAAGCCAATTGGCAAAGTGGGCTGATGAACCAAATGGCCTCCCACTTCGGTATTCAACCAAATACCGCTTATGCTCCATCTCCATATTGGCCATACTCCGAGGATGCACCGCCCGGTTACCCGACTTTTGAGGATTGGCAAAACCAACCTCGTGGCCCTTATTGATCTCTCTTTTATCTTCGTTATTCGATATGGTTGTCGTAAACAATTTTATTTTGTTTGGTGTGTTTGGTTTGGTTGAACAATTTTTATTTTTCGTTTGGTTTGTTTAGGACTAAGTACTTTTTTAATTGCTTTAGTTTGGTTTATTTTCTTTAGTTCGTTTTTACCTTTTTCTTTTTCTTTTTGGGTAATAGATACAGCGACCTATGATCTTGAATCGAGCACGATTTTGGAATACACTCTCTCAGATTAGAACAGATTCGTCACATAACCCGGGAAGTTTCTCTTTTTCCCAATTACTCCTTAATTGTTTTAACTGTTGCATTGAGGACACTGCAAATTTTAAGTGTGGGGAGAGGGTTATGTAGACTTATCTGTTTAAATGGGGTCACTTTTTGCTTTATAGATTGTCGTTTTTCAAATTTTTGAAAGCTTTGAGATTTGACACCAATTTTTTTTGAAATCTGAGATTGTTTTTGGAACTGAGTTGCTTGCATAGGAGAACACTGAATAGGATTAGTTGAGTAAAAGGATGCCTTGAAATATCAATTACCATGAGTGCCTCACCCAATTCCTTTGAGAGTTTGAGCCTAATTGTTATTCATTTCTGTGAGGAATATCGACTTTGACCCAAGGTAGAACTTGTCATTTGAATGCTTGTCGAGACCACATAAGAGAAGTATTTATCACCATTGCATTGATAGAGGCCTTCATTTCTAACCCTTTTAGCCTTCGTCAGATAATCTCATTATAAGGTTATCTGATTTGCCTAGCCTTTGATAAAAAGTACTCATCTTTAGTACTTCACCCTTTGCAACCCTTTGAGCCTTAGCCTTTTCATTTCTTTACCCACATATATATATCCTTAGCCCATTCATTTTACCTATCTTTTGGCCGTAGCTCAAAGTTGGAAGCTTTTCATGTTTTTGGTCCGTTTTATGAATCTAACAAATAGAGAAAGGGATTGTGAGAAAGAGAGAAAAAGAGTAAAAAGCAACATAGTTGCTACTCAAGAAAAAAAATAGAGAGCTTGAAAAGAAAAGAAAGAAAAGAAAAGAAACATAGAAAACGACTCATTCAAAAAGAAAAATCAAAAGAGTCAATGTGCTTAAAAGAAAGAAAAATATCGAAGCCACAAATAAGCAATATGCTTAGGCCGATATAAAAGTGATAGTGATAGAAATCCCGAGCTATAAAAATCTCAAAAGTCAAATGATTAATTTGGATCTTGAACTGATTGGTTTTCAGGTTTTTGCTACAACCCTTAGTCACTTATATATATCCTTTATCCTACCCTTAACCCTTAGCCTAACGTTACAACCCTAAAGTCCTCTTGACGGTTGACAAGTTCTCAGTGGTGGAGATTAGATTTGGTGACAAGCTTTTGCATGCGGGAATTAGTCGAGTATTGGTGTGATCACTTACATATACACTTTTACCCCCGAGAGATACACTTTACAAGATTATCCATACTATGTGAGGGTAAAAAGTTGATATTGGTATCCGATTGCTTGATGTATCTTGTTTGTGTGTTCAATTGTGTGAGTATGCTTTGTTCTCTTGAATGATCTTGGGTAGAGATAATTTTGGAGTTATCTTTCTTATCTTTCAGTCTTTTGATTGAGGACAATCAAAGCTTAAGTGTGGAGATTTTGATAACACCAAAATTATACATGTTTTGGTTGAGCTTAATTGTATGACTTTACCCCGTTTCTCACCCGTTTCTGATCATTTCACTCACGATTCGGACTTATTATTGCTTTTGTAGGATTTGGAGGCCGTGAAACGGAAAAGTACGGAAAAAGGTGAGAAAACGTGAAAAATGCACAAAGATAATCTAGTAGCCTTTTGGCGATCGCGAAGTCCCAGATCTGGCGTCGCCAAGTTCGCCTACTTCGAATTCTAGGGTTTACCCTAAGTACCTAGCGCCGCGAAACTGCCGTCTGGAGATCGCGAGAAGGGCACTGATCTCTCTTTTTAAATACCAGCCTCCTCCTTCAGTTGTGATATGCACGCAGACAGAGACGCATAGAGAGCTTGTGAGAGAAACATATAGATAGAGAGTGATATTAGAGTGCCGCCGATACGCTGCGGGGTTCGATCTTCGATCATCCGTCGTTGTACTGTCGGTATAATGTCTGTGTCTACTCTTGTTTTATCTGTTTTTATTATGTCTAGTGAGTAGTCTTTTATAGTGGTACTTATTGTGGTCGATGAACCATTGTGGATGATAATTTAATGATTTAATGTTTATTGGTTTGTTTTTGGTTAATTGAATGTGTTATGGTTCCATTCTGATTCGTATTGTTTGGTTATTTGAACTCGTTAGTTGGGTGTATCTGTTTGACCAAGATAGATAGACTCCGATAGGATAATCAACCTTTCTTGACCTACCCTTCGTTTCGGAGAGTTGTGTTAGGTGGTTACTCGGACCGAGAGCGACCAGGTAGTAGAAAACCATGCAATAGAGATAGGATTGGGTGACCGGTACTAGATTGTCTGACAAACAACCTAAGTATTGGAACTAGGAGGACCAAGACCTAGTTGATATCCATAATAGTCACATGTTAGGGTGTCTCAGACTTAAATTCCTACAATAACCGAAACAACCAAACCTTTGGCCTTTTAAATCATCCACCTGGGGATTCACTAAACCATGATAAGTACTACTGTTTTCCTTCATATAGTTTTAATCAATCTTTTAATTGCTTTCTTAGTTCTTAATTAACTTAGTTGTCTTTTTAGTCATTAAACTCTTTTTCGTAAAAATCCCCTAAAGCTTTAGGTTAATTAAACTAGTCAAGATTAACAGTCTACAATAACTTGACCGTTCCCAGTGGTAGATACGATACCTGGACTTTCCTACACTATATTACTCACGATCTGGTACGCTTGCCTGTATATGTGATAAGATAGTGGCTAGGCTTTTAGAGGTTAAAACTTGTTTCGCTTTTTATATATAATAATTACCGCATCAGAACCATTGACATGGGCTTGTAATTTTCCTAAAGAAAGAGGGTTGTGGTTGATAATGGAAAATCAATTCTTATTTACGAGTGACTAATGTGATAGTCTGCTGATATTAGTTATATGTCTAACCCGTACAAAAATTGTTCCCAAATTGGATAAGGAATTACCATAGGGAACGTCGTGATTGCTTGTAAGTAAACTAAGCAAATCTTATATAACTACCTATTCACACAATTCTGACAGTATTACTCAACATGAGACTTTTAAGAGTGTACATGGTTAAGGACTATCATTACACATATAAATAGTTAATATTATGGGTTAAACCAATACCATATCCGCATATATGGAACTAATGCATCATGTATCATTAGATGAAAGTAAGATACATGAAGGGTGATAAAGAAAGCATATTCTGCTTAAGGCGTTATACTATCAGCTATAATAAATTCTCCGCTAGATTTAAGTAAATTAATTAAGATGTCAAAAGTTTGTGACATGTTTTACCAAATCATTATCTAAAACCATATTTAGGAAACATATAGAAAGCATTTATATACAAATGTTTTCCAAACTCCCTTGATTAATGCACTAATCAGGGGGAGTAGTATAGAAAAGGGGGAGTCTATTATACGTTTGATAATAGTATGTTGTGCTCTTTCCTTCACCCAAAGTTTTATTTTTCCCACTGGTTTTGTTCCTTGGGGTAAGGTTTTAGTGAGGCAACAATGTTGATTTCCTAACTCTCATGATTAATGTATAAATCAGAGAAAACATTAGACTAAAGGAAAAGTCTATATTGCAAAGAAACTGGTGCGTTGTACTCTTTCCTTCGTCATATTTTTGTTTTTTTCCCAATGAGTTTTTATTTTGGCGTAAGGTTTTAACGAGGCAACAAATGTGCACTACCACTCCTTTGACTCGACACAAGAGGGAGTGTTGTAGGATCATGTGCCATTATCAAAAGGAATTGATTGAGATAATATTATCTATATATTAGAAATTACCATAATGAAGGTTTCTATTTCTATGTAAACTCTTCCCTATTTAAAGGGATTATGATTAATGAGAATTACAAACTTCATTATCTCTATTCTATCGTTGTTCTGTTTACTTTTTCCTTTAACACAGCGGAATTATTTAAGGCACCTTTGTCTTTAAAATCAACATATTCATCATTTTCCAAAATTCGGATGTACTTCTTCATCCTTCACTTTTCCTTCTTGTCATCTATCAAATTCATTAGCAGAATCACAATCAAAAGCTGAACAAATTTCAATCCTAGTGTCTAAAAAAATGCTGAATTTTAAAATCAAGATTGATATTATCCCCTTATATCAATTCACAAAATGAAGTGAACAGTAAACTTTTTGAGTAAAATGCAACTTTGGTCCCTATAAAATGAAAATTCACAAAATGAAGTGAATAGTAAACTTTTTGAGTAAAGTGCAATTTTGGTTCTTATAATAAGAAATATAAACTGAAATTTGTGAAATAAATAGTAAACATATGGGATAAAGTACAACTTTGGTCCCTATAAAATGAAATACAAATTATCCCCTTATATCAATTCACAAAATGAAGTGAATAGTAAATTTTTTGAGTAAAATGCAACTTTGGTCCCTATAAAATGAAAATTCACAAAATGAAGTGAATAGTAAACTTTTTGAATAAAGTGCAATTTTGGTCCCTATAAAAGGAAATTTGTGAAATAGATAGTAAACATATGGGGTAAAGTACAACTTTGGTCCGTATAAAATGAAATACAAAATGAAATGAATAGTAAACATATGGAGTAAAGTATAACTTTGGTCCCTATAAAACGAAATGAATAGTAAACATATGGAGTAAAGTAGGACTTTGGTCCCTATAGTTTGATATTTAGAGTGTTTTTAGTCATTGATCTTTAAAAATTGTATTTTTCATTCTTATGGGTTTTTTTATTCCATTTTCATTCTTCCATCCAACTTTGTTAAATTAAATTAGTTAACTAATCCAAAAACAATATTTGACTAGATTACATATTTGGTCCTTCTAATATACCATCTTTAAATTAAATATTTTTTTCCTTCCAATCTAATCTATTTAAATGATGATATTGGTGAAAAAACATATTCTTGTTCTTTATTTATGTTCATCATGTAAAGTATTATTACTATTTTCTCAAGTGACTATTTACTGCCCAAGGCTTCTTATCATGTTCTATATTCCCGATTATTTTACTCATGATATGATATTCTTTTCTCGAATTAAGGTGGGATACTTAAAATTTAGGGAAAATTTCATCTACGTCCTTAAAAACTTGGGATATTATGCATATATCCTTCTAAACTTCAATATTACGTCTATCTCCTTCTAAACTAAAATAACTCACACATATATCCTTCCCCCTTATTTAATTATATTTTAAACATTTTAAAATACAAATAATTATCCCTTAATTGAATTTAATTTGCAAATGACCTAACTACCCTTTTTAATTTCAATCCAAATAACAAAATCAATTATCAGATTCCTTCCAAAATCAAAATCAATTAAGAACCCATTCGTGTTCTCCAATTCAAAATCGACTAGGCTAATCGACTAACAAAATCAATTGGGATTTCTTCCAGTTGGATTCGTCAATCACCCCAATTGGAATTCCTTCCAATTTGATTTCAATCCAATTGGATTTCAGGGTGTTTTTTGAGTTAAAGCATTCGTGAAATCGATGATTTATGGCAGATTTGGTCGATGATTTGAATATGCAGGTAGATGATTTTGAATCTGTAGGTCCGATTTGTAGGCCGATTTTGAATCTGCAGGTCCGATTTGTTGGCCGATTTTGAATCTGCAGGTCCGATTTGTAGGCTGATTTTGAATCTGCATGTCTATTTGTAGGCTGATTTTGAATCTGCAGGTCTATTTGTAGGCCGATTTGAACTTCAATCTGCAGGTCGTTGAATGCTTGCAGGCTGATGAACTTCAAACACAGAGAAATCAATTACAGAGAAGATATAGATGATTTGAGAATTGGATTTGTGAAATCGATTTTGTGAAATCGATTGGGAAGTTAGAAATCGCATGATTTGAGAAGTCCACTTTGTGAAATCAATTGGAAGTAGCTTTTGCTGGATAATCGCATGATTTGAGAAGTGGATTTTGTGAAATCAATTGGAAGTAGCTTTTGTTGGATATATCTCAATTTGATTTTGATTTTGCTGGAAATCGATTATTTGATTTTGGATATATCTCTCTCTCAATTTGATTTCAATTTGATTTTGGGATAAGGTAGTTAGGTCATTTGCAAATTAAACTCAATTTAGGGATAATTATTTGTATTTTAAAATGTTTAAAATATAATTAAATAAGGGGGGAAGGATATATGTGTGAGTTATTGAAGTTTAGAAGGAGATAGACGTAATATTGAAGTTTAGAAGGACATATGCGTAATATCCCAAGTTTTTAAGGACGTAGATGAAATTTTCCCTAAAATTTAACTACAATATCTCAATACCAATTAATTGATTTTTATTTTAACACACACACATATAATTGACTTCACATTTGAACTTTCCTCTATAGGGGTAGGTTTAAATATGAACTCAATTTTAGTTGTTAACGTGATGACGAATCTCAGCCACACATATTCGGTTAATTACAATGGATGCGATCATAGAGGATTGACGTGACTCATTGGAGGGTGGAGATTATTAAAGGAGGAGACCTAGTCAAAGCCGTCTTTATTGACCGGATGAGTGGTTGATATTCGTCCTCATGTTCACAACTAAAATTAAGTTCACATTTGAACTTTCCCCTCTCTCTCTCTCTCTATATATATATATATATTCATGTTTAAATGAAAATTCCTTTTTCGTTACGAACATCACGATAATAGAGAAGGTACCACATGACATATTCACTCTAAATAATCATGTATTATTGAGAGTAAATAACATATCTTTTCAATGTTATTCAGAGTGAATAATACAACATGTTGTATTATTCACTCTAAATAACATAGCATGTTGTATTAATTATTCACTCTGAATAACACTGAATGTTGTGTTATTCACTCTAAATAATACATAATTATTTAGAGTGAATATGCCACGTGATGCACTCTCTGTTGTTTTGGGTTCACAATGAAATTTGTGTTTGCAATCGAACATTAGTCTCACAATCGCTTTTTTTATCTACCGTTTAATTAATACAAGATGGTTAAGGCCATCCTTTATGGTACCCCTCATACCTGTTGCCACATCAGCTGCCACATCAGCTTTACCACTACCCTACCAACTCCATACCTTTCATCCACTATCATACCCCTCATACCCTTCCCTTTATTTTTTTTAATTTTCATTTCATACCCTTCATTTTATTTTATTTTTAATTCAAACCCCTCATTATATTTTTTTAAATAAACTTAAGTAAACAATAAAATTTAAAATTAAAATTAAAATTAAAATTAAAACTACATTAATTAAAATAACTAAAAATTACATTAACATAAAAACTAAAAAACATTTCATAATTAAAATTAAAATTAATATTAAAAGTACATTAACATAAAAACTAATAATATTTTTTAAACCCCATTGTTCGCGTAAACGTTCTTTTTCCTCCAATGTTGCCTCCAACTCTAAACCCTCGAGCCCCCTATGCGGTTTCATGTAGATCTTGTAATCGATACTTCGTTGTCGTTGGGAAATCGCATCGATTAGCCTACTATTCGTGGTCGCGAGGGAACCTAGTTCGGTCGCAACCATCGACACGGCTTCGGATGACGCGGTTGCCGTAGAGGAAGACGCCGCACGTCTTGCGGCGTTTCGACCCATCGGTCGTGTGCGCTCCGGGTTTGAGGGGGAGTCGGCATCGAGGTTCACGAAATTAGTGCGAGCATCGGATTCGTTGGGGGAATCGGTTGGGGTTTCGGTCGTTCTCGACCGTTTATTTTTCGGCGCGCATATGTTTCGTGGGTCCATCATGAGGACCGGGTCGAACTTAGGAGAGCCTTTGACAACTCTCCAAGCGTGTTCGTACGGAAAGCTTTTGCCGTTCTCGCGATGGTATCGGTCCTTGGCTCGGTTAAGAAGCATAATGTCATCTTCCCCGCTACCTCGCGAGTTCGACACGTTATTGTAAACGCATGCGAACTTCGAGACGCTAGCTATGAGCATTTCTCACCTTCGTCGGAATGGCATCGTCGGACCGCACTTTTCGGTCGTAGTTCATGCGCTTGTCGAAAGAAGCCTTGATCGAAGTCCAATAGTTATCTAGTAGAAAAAAATAAAAAGTTAAACAATGTTAGTTAGAAACTATATAAAATGAAAACGGTTTTTTATATACCTTTTTTTTGATAGTTACATATGGCCGGATCCTCCGAGATTTCGACCCACGCTTTTGCTAGTTCGACCTCCTCATTCAAGGTCCACGGTCTACATTTGGCTTTACCAGTATGCGTCCCACTCGTGTCCGCCTCCGCCTCCGTGGCCGCACTCTTACCCTTGCGTCCACGTTTTTTTTTTTGTGGTGGTGGTGGTGGTGGCGGTGATGGCGACGACAAAGGTTGCGTTTCGGGTACAAGTTCGTCGTCATCGTCGTCGGAAGGGTATTGCTCGTCTCGTAGTGTCCACCTTCCCGTCGCCGGGTTTTGGTGCGAACCGGTCGCTTGGTGCGAACCAGTAGGTTGGTGGAAACCGGAGTGTTGTGATGGTGGTGGTGGTGGTGGATGTTGCGCAAGCAAGTGCGCATACATAAAATAATCCGATGGTATGTTCGATGGGTGATACGCGAGGTTCGGTAGGTGATACGGTTGGTTCGGTTGGTGATACGGTTGGTTCGGGTTAGTACGTCTCGAACCGGAGGGGGTGCCGTATGGATCCATTGAGACAGTGAGGAGAATGAGAGAAAATATTTGAGAGATAAAGAGATGAAGATGAAGATGTAGATGAAGATGAGAGTAGAGATGAGAGAAAATAGTGTAGGTTGGTAAATATATGAGTTTTATATATATATAGGGAATGGTTAAAAGTAAAAAAAAATTAATTTTTTGAAACCCCAACGGCTATATTACCGTTGGGGGGGTTCTTTTGCCAAGTCAAGATAGTTGGAGGTGGAGAGTGACACCGGCATCCACACACCGGTTAGGCGCGTACCGGTGCGCATACCGGCCATGCGCGGCGGTGTTGCCGCCGGTACCGCACCCGGTACCGCCTCCCTGCCGATACGGTAGCGGATGGCCTAATCGAGGTATTTTCATCTTTTTCAAATATTGATAGTGATACCACCACATCTTTTAATTATTACATTCCTTAGTTTTCTTATTCACCTAGAAATTTTGAAATAAAACGGTGATTGAACTATAAACAAAAATCGTTGTTTCCATCTACAAAATCAATGTTTCCCTTTTGGACTTACGGATTCTCCATTCACTTTCTCTTTTCATATACAAAGTTTGATAAAATTTTGGAACAAAAAAGTTCATACATGAAAATACATTATAAATTGTAAGTACAAATCAATATTTCACTTAGAAACTTTGTTTAAACTACAATAATTATCTTATTCTTTTTGCAACGATTAACTTTGGTCGAAGTTTTAAAACTACCAAAACTAATTGTTTCTAAGGAATAAATGGAATTAAACCCGAATTAAGAGAATGAAAGAAATTTAGTTCTAAAAATATACGAATTTATCTTCCAAATATTAATCACAATTTACTCCAATATTGTTCTTATTCAATTGCATTTTATTCATATTTTATTAGTTTACAAATTAATTAGTTGAAAAATGATTTGATATATCGATGGATTTTATTCCATTACAAAAAGGACGTAAGATGATAATTAATATAAACAACTTTTTTCAATTGCCTTCCAATTTTTATACAAAAAACAAAAAGGACACTAATTATTATGTAACGACCGAATATGATATAGACAAGAAGACGTGATTAGTCACTCAGGTAACGTAAAGTAAAAGTTATTTGTAATTACATTTCAATACATATATCGTTAAGAGGTTTAAATAAGAATTACTTATAAAAATGAAAAATACAGAAGTTGAGAAATACAGAAGTAGAGAATTAATCTTAATCTTACGCACGACTAAGATAAAATTTAAGTGATAAAATATTATGGCTTTAACTGGTCAAGAATTACAGCTTTGATTTATTAATTTTGTGATTATGCCAAAAATAGAGGAATTGTTTCGTAACCTTTAAAAATGGGAGAAATCGGTTCATATGTGAACCTATGCAAACTTTTATCATTAACACATATTAGCTATTTTTAATTTATTCATATATGAATATATGTTTAGAGATGGCAACGGGCCGGTTTTGGGCTGTGGTTGGCCCCCCATCCCAATACCCGCTTAAAGAATTGCAGAGATTTAAATGGGGTTCTTTGTTTAATATAATGGGTAATTTTCACCGTGCTAATAACCGTTCAATTTAAATGGTTATTTTCATTTTCCACCGCAGAGATCCTCGTCTTTTAAATTTTACCACGAGTCTTGGAAAAACGATTATACTGAAATTACATAACATTCTTGAATCGAAACATATTTGAAAGAAAATTAAAGTTCTCAAGTCGAAATGCATTCAAATTATTAAAACTAAACAATCAAAATAAAATGTCGATAAACAATATAAAAAAATTAATTTTTATTTATTATCGGGTAAATAATCGGGTAATTGGGCCAATGCTTGGTCCCCCGTCTGTGTTAAAAATAACTGGGTGGTTCCCATCCCCGCCCCCATTTATTGTCCTCGAACCTGACCGTTTATTTCGGGTTTCGGTTTTGTTGGTCTCGCTAGAGTTACCTTCAAATTAACAAGAATTTTTAGAAGGGGGGTTGAATATAAATGACACACTTTTTACTTTAACTCCAATCGTATTAAATCAAATACTGAATTTATAAGATTATTGTGGAAATAGAAAGGTATGGAACCAAATCTAAACAATCTAAAGTTTTATACGAAGCTTTCACTAATGCACTTAGTGAGAATACAAAAGAGAGAAAGAACTTAGAGAATATGTGAAAGAAGAAGGACTTAGATTGTTGATAGAGAAGAAGTGTTTTTTGAAGATAACACTCAACATCTATATGTATCTCATGCATTAAATGCATGGGAGTCCACCTTAACACATGTTGTGTAATGGTGGACTAAGTGTACTATTTTACTTTAAAATACTCCCAAGCGCATAAAGCAAGTTATCGGGGCTATAGTGAATAGTTGCTTTAGGGCTAATAAATATGAGGGGGGGGGGGTACAATGTAAGAAACGTTCTCATGTACATGTGTCAGTAAAACAAGTAATCCTTTTGTGCAAAAAGTAATAAGACAAATAAAGGGAATCTTCGGGTGCAAGACTCTGATCAGCGAGTAGAGGTCGCTGATCATTTGGGCATGTCAGTGGTTGTTGAGTCTTGGTTCTTCAGATTGTCATGCATGGGTACTCAGGCTATTATCACTGAATATCTCTTTAGATCACGAACGGTGGTGACTCTATTATCAACTAGTTCTTCGACATCGTTGATTTTGTGCGCATGACTTCTTTGTCTTCAAGGAGATACTTAGTTTGTATTGTCAGTGACAAATGGTCATTGAACAGACTTAGTAAGGTCGTTGATGCTAACTGACTTTCACACTTCAAGACGTGAACAAATAGAAAAATCACTCAACAAACTTAGTGATAATTTCTCAAGTTATAAAATAAACTAAGTATCTTACACTAAGTGAAGTCAAGGGCATCAGTTTTTTATGAGGTCTTAGGAGAGTTTGATCAACAATAAAGAAAATTTCTATATAGCATAGTCCGTATTTAGGTTCCTTGATCACTTGATTTTGATAGGAGGCATAACATCAGGTAGAGAGAGATTCAGTATAGAGAGGTCAACATTTGTATAAGGCAAAATGGAGTAAGGATTGAAGCAGGGCATGAATCTTCTGTTTGATCTTCCACCAGAACGAGCAACAGGTCTTTGTTAAGGCATTGGAGAAAAAGAAGGAATCTCCTGTGTTCGGGTCATCATACTAATAAGTTCGTTTAGAACTTATTCAACCTGATGCTTGTAGGGAGTTCTAACACTTCGAACAAATCTCGAGGCACTCATAGTAACTATAGTCTTTAAGGTGGTAGAGAGTGTGATCAACTTTGTAAAGGTTGTTCTTGACGATTCGTATGAAGATGACCGAGGGATGATTTCTTTTTGTTCTAGTCTTTCTCAGTGTCACTTTAATGACTAGGGAATTGCTCTTTCTGAGACTTATCTTGTGTGTGCACCACCTTGTTCTTCATTAACTTTTGCCAACTCTCTTTGAGCTTTTTACTTGGAAATATGTTCAAGGTTGCTTTTCAATAGTGATTGGATTGGTTTTAAGATTAGCACCCCTAATGTCTTGAGCAACGAACCTTCGAGTAGCCTGAGCATTCTTCAAAATTTGCTCTAACTAAAGCTTCAGTTATCGAGTTGCTTCACGGTCCTCCTCTATGTCTTACATCGGCAGATAGTCGAACTTAGAGTCACAAAAGGTACAAAGAGGGATTTTTACTCTTGTACTCTCGAGTCGATCTGTCGCCTCTGTTAGCTCCTAAGTACAGAGGCCTAGAAGTTTAGAAAAATGTAAAGTACAGACTCAACATAAGACAAGTCATCAAAGAGGTTCTCAGAGGGCAACTGACAGAGGATAAAAAGAAGTACAAGGAAAAGCCTATAGTGGCTCTGTAGGATGTCACATAAAGGCTTGAGACCTCTGAGGTTTGAAGACTTGAAAGATTTCAAAGGGATTTCTCATCACGTGCACTTCACGTGCATTCAGTTAACCAACTTCCTTTTAACGCGTATGATTGATCCACGTGTCTAGATCTTAAAGGCTTAAGTTAGTTAGTTGAATGTATAAATAGAAAGTTTCTCTTTGTAATCTGTACTCTTTTTGATCAAATTGAATATACAACATTTGAGCGAATTCTCTCTTCATCTTTCACGCACATAAAGATGTTCTTGGTGTTCTTCATTTACAGTAATTAAATCTTCAATTGCTTCTACATTTTTTACCTGTTTTATAGATCACTTTCACATTTCTACTCTACTTTGATTCTTCCGCTGCATTTTACACTTTTGAGTAGTTTTGTGTTGATTAGTACTTGAATCAACCTAATTAGGATCAACAATCGGTATCAGAGCAGGATTGAATTTCTAGTTCAATTGTTCCTGATTTTGGTACAAATTCAAGTGATTAGAACACCAAATCTCTTCTTCTTTCTCAATCTCTTCAAGTTTTGAAGCCTTTTCTATTCTCTAATGGCAACTACTGCTACAAACTCTTCCTTTATGAGCACTAGATCTCAATCCAAACCTCCTTCCCTATCTCGTGATGAATACCAACAATAGAAGGTGCGAATGGTATCATTTTTAGAGGGTATTGATCCAAGGATTACCGAATTTCTCCATAATCCACCTCATATTCCTATGAAATTCGTTCCACGTGTTCCAGCAACGGCTACAACTGCCCCCGGAATCATTTGAGCCAAAACTAGTTGCTTATTGGAGTGATACTGATAGGGAGATTGCCGGCTTAGCTGCGAAATGCAAAAGGTTGCCGATCATGGCCATTCCTAACGACATATTTGAGTATCTTGATTCTTGCGAGATGTCAAAGGAATTATGGTTAGAGGTACAAAAACATCTAGAGGGTGGTTGTAACACCCAAAACCCATTTTTAAATATTGAAAGATAATTTGGAAAAAAACCCTTGCTTAATTTTTTTAAATAAAATAATACTCCAAAAATCCTCAAGTTAAGTAAAAACAACATCCAATGTGTAAACAAAAAAATCAACGATATAGAAAAGTCAACGCTCGGATCGGAATGCCATCTAGCCGGAGCCCTCAAGCCGGAGCCTTGCCCTTGTCAACGCCTGAACTTGTACCTAAAAGATGTAAATAAAGAGGGGTAAGCACAACCGCTTAGTGAGCACGTTTTACATACAATACATTACAATTAACACATATAACCACATCAATCACATCTTAACGGTTTCCCGTTCGTCGAATCATCCTGCAATCCGACCTTGGTGGTTTCCCACTCTTCGGGTCATCCCGCAACCCGGTCCATCGCAACACATCATCAAAATGTATATATATCAATTATAACACATTGCATATAAAACCCACTCACTTGTCTCGAATAAGTCACAGCGAAATAATAACTCAAATCTCTCCCGTAACTCTGAAAAATAAATATTTATACATCCTATAAAAATTTTGTCCAACAATACAAATAAATCCTATCGGGTCTCACTAAACACAGACGCGGCGGCTACCGAGTTCAAACCGGTTACCGTCTCGTATGACGAGGCAGCAGCGGCGACGACAGGTGCCGCCTCGCGGCGCGACCAGCTGCCTCGCGGCGCGACCGGCTGCCTTGTGGCATGACATAACGCCTTGCGGCGCGACTGCGACCAACGTCACCCTCGCGGTGCGAGGGTTTATACTCACGACCACCTCGCGGCGCGAAAGCCGCCCTGGTGCGTCTTCTACATCACGCACGGCAGCAACGGCGGTGTTAAGCACCACCGCCTCCCGACCGTCGCTTGCCAGCAGCGGCGAGGGGAAGCCACCACAGCCACCGGCCGATCAAACGGCGGCGGCAGCCATGGAGCCCGACCACCACCACCGACCCAAAACACACACAACAAACACGACGGCCACGGCGGTGTCCGTGGATTGCCACTACCACCGCGATCCGTCACCAGTCGACGGCAGCAGCAGTCTCAGACCACCACCGCCGCCAATGGATACCATGACAACACAAGCGGCAGCAGCGGCGGTTTCTACCACAACCGCCGCCGTCCAACGCGAAATGAGAAACCGGCTTAATGCCGATGCCGGCCAAAAGTAAACAACAGCAGCGGCGGCTATGGCTCACGCCATCACCGCCGGCGATCATCACCACGGCGGTGGTTAGATCATGATCGGCCAAAGCCAACGCATGTCCACCACCACCGAACACTCAAACGATTCGGAGAAACAACGACGAGAGGTTACCTTCCTATCGGCGGCACAACCGTTCCACTCCGGCAGCCTCCTCTGACTTCTTTCTATCGACCTCCTCTCTCTCTCTCTCTCTTTTCTTAAGCCTCAAGCAACGCAATGAGGAAGGAGGCTTCACCCTAGGGTTTTATCTAGGTTAAATGGGCCCCTCTCTCTCTCCTTACTTATCCCTCAAGAAACCCACTACAACCCTAACCCTAATTAATTAATCAAAATAAAATAATAATAATAATAATACTAACGGGATGTTACAACTCTCCCCCACTTACAAGGATTTCGTCCCCGAAATCAGTCTGAGAAGAGCTCCGGGTAATGCTCCCGCATCTCTGCCTCCGGCTCCCAGGTCCACTCGGAACCCTTCCGATGCTGCCACTGCACCTTCACGATTCTGATCTCCTTGCTCCGCAACCTTTTCACTATCCGATCTATCACCGCAACCGGCCTCTCGACGTAATTCAGGCTCTCGTCCACCTGAATATCGTCTAACGGAATGTGCGCCGTCTCGTCGGCGAGACACTTGCGCAACTGTGAAACGTGTTGTGGATCTGACCTAGCACCGCAGGCAGCTCCAACCGATAAGCCACCTTCCCAACACGCGCGAGGATTGTGAACGGTCCGATGTAACGAGGCCCAAGCTTACCTCTCTTTCGGAACCAGATCACGCCCTTCCATGGGGAAACCTTGAGTAGTACTCGGTCTCCCACCTGAAATTCCAAATCCGACCTCCGCCGATCTGCATAGCTCTTTTGCCGACTCTGAGCCGTCCGCAACCGTTCCCGAATCCTCTGAATATCCTCTGTAGTCCTCTGAACAACCTCGGTGCTACCGAGAACACGCTGTCCGACCTCACCCCAACAGATAGGGGTACGACACCTCCTTCCGTAGAGCATCTCAAAAGGCGGCATCCCAATGCTCGAATGATAACTGTTGTTATACGAAAATTCCGCCAAGGGCAGATACGTATCCCAACTGCCTCCGAAGTCTAAAACACAAGCTCGAAGCATGTCCTCCAAAGTCTGAATCGTACGCTCACTCTGACCGTCTGTCTGAGGGTGGTACGCAGTACTGAAATGCAACCTAGTACCCAACTCCGAATGGAACCTCTCCCAAAACCGTGAAGTAAAGCGCACGTCCAGGTCTGAGATAATCGATACTGGTACTCCATGCCTCGACACCACCTCCTTCACATAGATCTCCGCCAACTGCTCCGCAGTCGAACTCTCTCGAATAGCAAGGAAAAGAGCACTCTTGGTCAACCGGTCCAGTATCACCCAAATCGCATCAAACTTCCGAGGGGTTTTCGGAAGTTTGGTGATCAGGTCCATAGTGATATTCTCCCACATCCACTCGGGAATCTCCAGAGGTTGCATCTTGCCGTGAGGCTTCTGATGCTCAGCCTTGACCTTTAAGCAGGTCATACACGACTCCACATACCGAGCAACGTCTCTCTTCATCCCCGGCCACCAATAACCAGTCCGCAGATCCCGATACATCTTAGTAGCTCCCGGATGAATTGAGAATTTGGACTTATGGGCTTCCTCTAGCAAAGTCTGCCGTGCCGTGCCCGCACGAGGAACCCATACTCGACCGAACCTAGTCAGCAACCCTCGACTATCCCTGACCAACGCGGCCATCTGCCCCCGAATCCGCTCTCCGTTCTGGTTCTCCTCCCGACTTGCCTCCTCTTGTGCCCGCAGAACCAAGTCCACAAAGGAGGTAGTCACCGCCATCTTCAGATGTGAGATTCGAAGCGGTGCGTGCTCTGTCTTCCTACTCAGGGCATCTGCAACCACATTGGCCTTACCTGGATGGTAGAGAATCTCGCAATCGTAGTCCTTGACTACGTCAAGCCACCTCCGCTGTCGCATATTCAAATTTGGCTGCTCCAAGAAGTACCTCAAGCTCCGGTGATCCGTAAAAATGGTGCACTTCACCCCATACAGGTAGTGTCTCCATATCTTAAGGGCAAAGACCACCGCCGCAAGCTCAAGATCATGCGTGGGATAGTTAGCCTCGTGAGGCTTCAGCTGCCTCGAAGCGTAGGCTATCACTCGACCCCTCTGCATCAATACACACCCTAAACCCAGCCGAGATGCGTCGCAATAGACCGTCATATCTTCCACCCCCTCCGGTAGAGTCAGAACCGGTGCCTCACACAGCTTCCGCCTCAACGTGTCGAATGCTATCTGCTGCTCAGAGCCCCAAACGTACGGCTCACTCTTCTTTGTCAATCTCGTCAACGGTACCGCAATCTTAGAGAAATTTTGGATGAACCGTCGGTAATAGCCGGCCAAACCCAGGAAACTCTGGATCTCGGTTGGTGCCTTAGGAACCTCCCAGTTCATAACCGCTTCAATCTTCGCTGGGTCCACCTTGATGCCCTCCCGGTTAACAATGTGGCCCAAGAACTGTACATCTTGCAACCAGAAAGCGCATTTTGAGAATTTAGCGTAGAGACATTCCCTCCTCAGAACCTCAAGCACCTCCCGCAGATGCACAACGTGCTCCTCCCTTGACTTTGAGTAGATCAAGATGTCATCAATGAAAACAATCACGGACCGATCGAGCATCGGCCGACAAACCCGATTCATAAGGTCCATGAAAGCGGCTGAAGCATTGGTAAGTCCGAACGGCATTACCAAAAATTCGAAGTGGCCGTAGCGGGTTCGGAAAGCGGTCTTATGAATGTCCGCTTCCTTCACCTTCAGCTGGTGATACCATGACCAGAGATCGATCTTAGAAAACCACGACGCCCCCTGAAGCTGGTCAAACATGTCACCAATCCTAGGTAGAGGGTACCTATTCTTGATGGTTACCTTATTGAGCCCCCGGTAATCAATGCACATACGATGACTCCCGTCTTTCTTCTTTACAAACAAGATTGGTGCTCCCCACGGTGAGCTACTCGGGCGAATAAACCCCTTCCCCGAGAGCTCCTGCAACTGCTCAGACAACTCCTGAAGCTCTGGCGGAGCCAGACGATAGGGAGCTCGCGCAATCGGAGCCGCTCCGGGCACCAGGTCGATGCCGAACTCGATCTGCCTATCAGGCGGAAGGCCAGGCAGATCCTCTGGGAATACATCTGGGAACTCGCTGACGACTGGTACATCTGCTACCGACAGCTTTCTTTCCTCCGTCTGATCCGCCATAGCATAGACCAAGAAACCCGCACACCCCCGCTGGATGTACTTCCGTGCCTTCGCGATAGAACAGAAGGACGTGGACACCCTTCTCCCCTTGCCGTATACCACCATCTCTCCCCCACTTGGATTCTGGATGCGTACCAGCTGCCTCGCAACATCCGTTGTCGCCCGGTTCGGGAACATCCAGTCAATCCCGACCACCACATCCACTCCGTTCATGGGGATGGGGATGAGATTAATACTGAACCGAACTCCGAAGATGTCAATGCTACACCCCCGGTACACATGCTCAACCACCTGCACTTCCTCCGCGGCTACATTGATCGCTAAAGGACTATCCAGATTGCCGAGCTCGATCTGGAAATCCTTACAGAACCTACGCGACACATAGGACCACGTGGCCCCCGTGTCGAAAAGCACTAAGGCCGATTTTGAGTTGACAGGAAAAACGCCTAGAATACACGTTTAACAACAGACATACTATTCGCATTACTAACAAGGTAGACTACAATCGATAACTACATAAAAACGTAACAAAGAAAAACCTGTAATCACGTCAGGTGCCGTCTGTGCCTCCTCAGCAGTCATCTGAAAGGCTCGCCCACGAGTGGTAGTAGCTCAGCTCTTCCCCTTGGTGGTGCCATCAGTAATCATAAGTGTTGCCGGTGCCGGAGCCAGAGCTGGCGCCTTCTTCAGCTGGGGGCAGTCGGGCTTGATATGCCCGGGCTGGTAACAGTGGAAGCAGATCTTCGCAGTCTCCTTGCAGTCTCGACTAAGATGACCTGCCTTGCCACACTTGTAGCATGACAATTCCCGCGGCCTACACTTGCCCCGGTGATATCGCCCGCACTTGGGACAACTCGAGGACCCACTCCTGTTATCACTCCTCGCCCCCTTGAACTTCTTTGTCGGCGCCGGCTGATCCTCTGCCTTCCTCTTCCCCTGCTGACGCTCCTCCAGAATTAGCTCCTGAGCCCTCGCTACCTCCGTCATGTCGCTGAAGGTCTTGCACCTTCCCGTAGCCACCGCTCCCTTGATCTCCGGCTTCAGTACCCCCAAATAGCGAGCCATCTTCAGTGACTCATCATTCGCGTAGCCCGGTACAAACAACAGCTTCTCCAGAAACTGTGCAGTAATCTCGTTCACTGACTCGGTCGTCTGGGTCAGCTTCAGAAACTCAGCAGCTATCCGTTCCTTCTCAATGCGAGGAGCAAACTCCTCATCAAACATAGCCCGAAATTCCTCCCAGGTCAAAGCTGTGATCTACGCCTCCGTATACTTCTTGAGAACCAAGTCCCACCAATCCTTTCCTGTTCCGCGAAGAAGGTTCACAGCGAACAGAACCTTTGATCCCTCCGGGCACCCACAAGTGCGAAACGCCCCCTCAACCGCCGAGTATCAGCGGTAGCAAGCCACGGGGTCCTTTTTCCCATCGAAGAATGGCGGTTGGCACGCCATAAAGTCTTTGAAAGTGATCCCGCGAGTCTGAGACTGACCCGTGCTCCCAGTCCCCGTGCCACGGGCCGTGAGGGCCGCATCGATACGCTGGTCCACAGTCTGAACCAGCTCGTCCCTAATTTGGTTAAATAGCCCCGACAGCATTTGCTGCAAGGCCTCGGTGATCTGCGCAGCAATCTGATCCGACTGCCCGGCATCACCATCATCAAACTGGCTCCTAGTTTGCACCATTCTGAAGGTTCAAGAAACATCTTAGATTACGACTATATCGAAGCAGTTCTATATTCCACTAAGGTGCTTATACGCATCCCTACTACAAGTGCTCATGCCAACCCTAATGCTAGTCCTAACAGTGCATGCTAAATACGGACTAGTTCACATATACAGGCATTACACACAACAGTTAGCCACATATAGTCGTAATACCATAAGCATGCTCATCCCTAACCGTCGTCAATGAGTTAAAGCCCCTAGAACTTAATCAAATCCAACACTACACGGGTGTTTATAGTAACACTATTATTGGCGCCGTATTACTATAACCGACCATTCATGATAGCCGGATCAAGATCACCGGGCAACAATCAAACAAGAACATGCCCGATAACCCATCCTCAACGTACCAAGATGTTTACGTTTGGTTTTGATACCGTCCTACTTAGACCTCAACCTATTGACTAAACGGGCACATAAAATCATAAATACAATTCCACATCACATATATTCCATCCTCATCAATTCCACATACAATTATGCAATTAAGCATGCGTCAACAAATAAAACTACTACAACATGCGTGTGTTAGGATTATGTGCGAGACAGTAACGGGGTTATCGTGTCCAATGTTATAAGACACTAGTAGGTCACACCGCTGCACACCAAAAAGAGTATGTTTGGATTATGGGAATTAATTAATTGATTAATTAATTATTTAGAGAGATAAGGGAATAAATAATTAGTTTAATTATTTATAATTAATTAATCAGTTAGATTAATTAATTGGATAATTATGGAAATTATTTCAGAGATAATTACCAAGAATTATATATGGAATCATATTCTGCTTGTTTTGTCCATATAAATAAAGGGCTTGGGGTATCAGTTAATTGATTGATTCAGTTCAAAAACCCAGAAAACTCTCTCTCTCTCCCTCTCCCAAAACCGGCGCCAGAATCCAGCAGGAGGAAGGTCTGCATCAGTTTTCGGGTAATCCTCGGTGGTGGTCTAGCAACCCTCTCAACCGGTGCCAGTAGCGGTGTACCCCCTGCTTGCCTTTCAGAGTTATTGTTCGCAAAAGGTAATCCACTGAAACACCCTCAATTGTATCTGTATGGTTTAGGATTGGATCCTCGATTGGGAATCAGGTTTTTGTTATCCGCTGTGCATGTTCTTGTATCCCTTGATTCCCAACAGTGGTATCAGAGCCACTTCCTAAAACCTTCAGATCAGGTTTATCAGTTTAATAGGTTTAAAAAAAAAATTTTAATTTTATTGATTTATTAATTGTTAAAATTAGATTTTTGTATAAACCTAGACTGCAGTGGCAATCGACGGCAGTTAGCCGATCAAACCACCAGCACCACCGTACACCACCGCCGGCGACACCACAGTTAGTGGTAGCCGGCGGCTGTCCTCCCGTCGCACCACCACGCCGCACCACAGATCGTGGATACGGCTGTGGTTGGTCGCACACACCACACCACCGTATGTGGTGGTGGTGGCGATTGATGATGGTGGCGATGGCCACTATTGTCGATAGTGACGGTGGCGGTTTCCGGTTGTAGCCACCGCACCACCGACAGTGGTGGTGGTGGCAATCGATGGAAGCAACGAGGAATTAAAACCGCCGCACCACCGATTGTGGTGGCGGTGGTGACAATCGAACCAGAAGCCGTGATCGACCACCTAGGCGGTGGCGATCATGCGGCGGCGATTGAATGGCAGCGGCGAAGCCGGCCGTACCATCAGACACGGTGGTGGCGGCGTTCGTCGTTCTCGGCACAAGACCGCGGCGGCGGTGGTGGCTTTCAGCCGCTGCTGTCGCCGGCGATTATTGTTACGATGGGCGGCGGTGGTGGCTCCTTAGCTGCTGCCGTCGCCGGTTATTTTTGGTGTAACGATGGTGGAGGTGCTGTTGTTGCCCAGTGGTGGCGGCAGTAGCGTGGAGGTGGCGACGGCCTTGGCCGTTGTCACCGGTTGAACCACGGACCACCGAGCCAACCGCCGGCTGCCTTACGGCCTCGCCGGGCGGTGGCGGTGGCTGTTTGTTGTCTCCCGCAAGTGCAGGCCACACCACCGAACGGTGGTGATGGCGGTTGTTGTTGCGCCGGCAGGCGGTGGCAATGGCGATGAGATCGTGGTGGTGGCGGTGATCGATAACCGCCGCAAAGGGGTATCGACCACTGCCAGAATCGGTTTCCGGAACACCAACCAGTACGGGGGCAGCGGCAGGTAGCTGTTGTTGCTCGCGGTAGGTGGTAACGGATAAGGGTTATCTAAACCAGATAGGTTTTAAAACCCTAGGGATAATTTTATTTTTAATCTTTAAATCTTTCGATAAATTAGAAATTAAAAATTATCTGTTTGCGTCATAGTCAAACCCTTTAGACCCGTGGTTGTGTTTTTCATGCTTTATTTATTTAATTGTTGGTTACGGGAGGCCTGCGTGCCATTTGCAACCCGCTTTTATAATGTAATAAATAAAATAACCAAAGAAACCGAAGACGGAGCACGAACCAAAGATGGATCTTGGAGCCAGTGGGAGCGCCGAGAAGTTCATGCCTTGTGTGTTGCTGTCACTTAGGGTTAAGACCGTCGTTTTGTGTTGGCTCACAAAACGACAATAGTTTTAAGGGTTTTGGCTATGACATGTCTTTTAAAATTGCGTGGTTGCTTATATTTAATTGTGTACTTGTCCGAATAACGTTAAATATAAACTGAATGTTTTTAAAAGACAAAGATGGATACAAATACAGTTTGTGTTTTGAATCCAAGTTTTTGAAAACTGGCAGACTTTTGAGACCCTTATTAAAAATCATAGATTAGTAAGTGCAACCCACTTTAGGGGCACTTCCGGTGTAAGGTACATAGGGCGTTGTAAGTGCACACACTATGAACGCCCGTGTTCAAACCGAAACTGGAAGGAGATAAAACTCTGCGAATTATCTCCGGGTGGTACCGGCCAGAGTTTGTCCAGGTCCCGGGTGGTGCAATCTATTTTGGTAATTATTTATTCACTGGGTGGTACCAGGCCAAAATGCACTAGAGGGACTAAATATGCACGGATTATTGATATCCGATGTCCCGACGATCTAGAAGTCGTATTTTCAGATAGGAATACGATTGGTATAGTGTTACCTACCATAGATCGCATGAGTCGGTATGACATGATCACATGCTTCCCGACACATGTGAAATATGGATTCTAGTCTAATAAATTTATTTTAAGGGTAATAATTTATTAGAATTATATAATTATAAACTAAAACTGGAATTTTATATTCTTCTGTAGATGTCTCAAATTAGTATTCCGTTTTATTCACCTGAAGAGTCACTTCGCCTTATTACGGGCAAGTGGAAGCTTACGGGCCATAACTTTCCAGTTTGGAAGTTACACTTGAGGAACGTTTTATGTGCCCAGGATAAGCTTTATGTGATCAACAAACCCGTATCACGACCTAAAAGCAATGCCCCTGAAGAGGAATTTGCTGAGTATTTTAGATACTTGACAGATGAATCGGATGTAATGTCCATTCTGATTTTCTCTATGTCACCCGAGTTCACGGGAGATTTAAGAGTTAAATCATGTCACGAGGTTGTGAGAGATGTGGAAAACCAGCTAGGTCTCTACAAGCACACGGGAAAGCTATTGATCATGCAAGAGATTCTCTCCCTGAAGCTACAAAAGGGTCAGTCAGTTAAAAACCATCTTGTTGATATGAGAAGGCTTTTTAAATGTTTATCACGTCTGGGGTACAAGATGACTCAGGAAGAGTTAGTGTATCTCATGTGGTTCTCCCTCACAAAGGAAGTTCAGGACACAGCTAGTGCCTACATGAAGGAACCAAAGAGTGACGTGGATAAAGTTCATGAAGATATCCTGGCTAGTCTAGAGCCAGTACCCGAACCTGCGAATCTCATGGACACTGACATAATAGATGAGCTGGGAGATCTGAGTTGCCCAGAGTGCGGCAGCAAGGATATTTGCGAGCACTCGATGAAATTCGACCAGATGGATATCGGTTCACCCGATACTCCAGGTATCTTTATGATAGATTGCTTAATCACTTCTTATGAATCATGGGTAATTGATACAGGCAGTGGTAACCACATTTGTAATCATTTACATGGATTCACTAGAAGAAAGACTCTGAGGAAGGACCGTTCGAACCTACGAGTAGGCGAAGGCACTCCGTTGATTGCTGAAGCCGTGGGATCTTATAGTCTTAGTTTACCCTCGGGTCTAGTTTTGGAACTGAATAATTGTTATTATATTCCAAATATGATTAAGAATGTATTGTCTTTTGATTTGTTGGTAGACCAAGGCTTTTACTATAAATATTCTTATAAGATGATTTCGGTTTTTAAAGATAATATTTTCTATTTTAAAGCTACACCTGTAGATGGTCTATACACTGTAAATCTTAAAGATAACAATAGTGAAATCTATCATATAAGTAAGCGATCCAAGGATATTGAGGATCAGACTTACCTCTGGCATTGTCGTTTGGGCCATATAAACAAGAAACGCGTTGAACTACTCCTAAAAGGAGGTTTTCTTGGCAATTTCGATTACAAACCTTTTGATAATTGCGAATCTTGTTTATCTGGTAAAATGACAAAGCAACCTTTCAACAGTGAGAATGAAAGGGCTACTGACTTGCTTGAAATAATCCACACAGATGTATGTGGACCTTTCAGTCATGTAGCAAGAGGAGGATACCGGTACTTCATTACCTTCACTAACGACTTCAGTAGGTATGGTTATGTCTACTTGATGAGACATAAATCTGAAACCTTTGAGAAATTCAAGGAATATCAGAATGAAGTACAGAATCTACTTGACAAGAGGATCAAGTTCTTACGGTCAGATCGTGGTGGCGAATATCTCAGTGATGAGTTTGACAATCATCTGATGGAGTGTGGGATTGTATCCCAACTTACACCTCCGTATACACCTCAGATGAACGGTGTATCAGAAAGGAGAAATCGTACCTTACTTGACATGGTACGAACGATGATGTGTCATTCTTCGCTGCCAGTATCATTCTGGGGACACGCGCTCGAAACAGCAGCACACATACTGAACAGAGCGCCAACAAAGTCGGTGGAAAAGACTCCATACGAGTTATGGAAGGGTAAGAAACCCAACATATCTTTTCTGAAAATTTGGGGTTGTGAGGTTTACGTCAAACGACCTACCTCAGAAAAACTCAAACCCAAATCCGACAAGTGTTTCTTCGTTGGATATCCCAAGACCACCGTGGGATATTATTTCTACAACCCTGAAGAGAACAAAGTGTTTGTTGCTCGTAATGGAAAATTTCTGGAAGAAAAGTTTCTCAGTTTAGAGAACACCAGAAAGGATGTAGATCTACAGATAGTAGATGAAGAAAACACTACACCAGTTGTTGAGCCAGAAATTCAACATGACAATGTTGAACCTCAATCAGAGCCGATTGAGGAAGTGCGAACACAAGACCTTCGCAGATCCAGTAGGGTAAGACAAGAACCAGATAGGTATCTTGGGTTCCTAGTCTCACAAGACAGTGGAGACTTAAATGAACCAACATCCTATGGAGAAGCTGTGTCAGGCAGTGAGTCTGAACAATGGCAGGAAGCCATGAAGGCCGAGATGCAATCCATGTATGACAACCAGGTCTGGGAGTTGACTGATTTGCCACAACACTGTAAGGCTGTTGGACGCAAATGGGTTTTCAAGAAGAAAACCGACATGGATGGAAATGTACACACCTTCAAGGCCAGACTGGTCGCAAAAGGATTCACACAAACTCATGGTATCGACTATGATGAAACCTTTTCACCAGTGGCCATGTTAAAGTCAATTAGGATTCTAATGGCCATCTCAGCGTACTTTAACTACGAGATTTGGCAAATGGACGTCAAGACAGCCTTTCTGAATGGAAAGTTAACAGAAGACGTCTATATGGAACAACCAGAGGGGTTTGAAGATCCTAAGAATCCTAATAAGGTGTGTTAAACTGCTAAAATCTATTTATGGATTAAAGCAAGCATCTCGAAGCTGGAACTTACACTTTGATGAGCGAATCAAAGAGTTTGGCTTCGCTAAAAGTGAGTTCGAGCCATGTGTTTACACTAAGTTCAGTGGGAGCATAGTAACCTTCCTGGTCTTGTATGTAGACGACATACTACTCATAGGAAACGACGTACCAACTTTACAGAGTGTTAAAGAATGGTTAAGTAAATGTTTCCAGATGAAAGACCTTGGAGAAGCCGCTTATATACTAGGTATAAAGATCTACAGAAACAGATCTAAGCGGCTTATCGGACTTAGTCAGAGTACATACATTGACAAAGTACTGAAGAGATTCAGGATGGATGAATCCAAGAAAGGATTCATTCCAATGCAACATGGCATAGTGTTAAGCAAAACACAGTGTCCTGTTTCTAGTGAAGATCAGGACAGGATGAAATTGGTCCCATATGCTTCTGCAATTGGATCAATTATGTATGCCATGCTATGTACTAGGCCCGATGTTGCTTACTCAGTAAGTGTTACGAGCAGATACCAACAGAATCCAGGTGAGCCCCATTGGGTGGCTGTCAAGAACATTCTCAAATATCTGAGAAGAACAAAAGAAATGTTCTTGGTCTTTGGAGGTTCTGAGGATAAAATTAGTGTCACAGGATACTCTGACGCTAGTTTCCAGACCGACAGAGATGACTTCAGGTCACAGTCAGGGTACGTCTTTACCCTAAACGGAGGTGCGATCTCGTGGAAGAGCTCGAAGCAGGACACGATTGCAGACTCAACTACAGAGGCAGAGTACATTGCAGCATGTGATGCGGCAAAGGAAGCTGTCTGGCTGAGGAATTTTCTATCGGATCTCAGAGTGGTAGCCAGTATCTCGAGACCGATAGATATATTCTGTGATAACTCAGGAGCCGTGGCGCAAGCAAAGGAACCTAGAGAGCATCACAAGTCGAGACACGTGCTCAGAAAGTATCACCTCATCCAAGAGATCATTGGAAGAGGAGATGTAAGAATATGCAAGATTCCAACAGAAGACAATGTCGCAGATCCGCTGACAAAGCCACTAGCAAGGGCAAAGCATGAGGCACATGCGAATTCCATTGGGATGCAGTACCTGGAAGCCAGTAGCTAGTACTTAGTTTATTAATTATTACTATAGTCTAATTTAGAAACAATGTAATCATGTAAAATTTTTATTTCACAGTGTGTTGGAAATAAATGGAGGTTTTAATTTCATGATTGTTCTAAATTAACTATTTTTCGCATATTTAACGTATCCTTGATTCTACAAAGTCTTGTATGAAATCTAAATTTCCGTAGCCACTTATTGAAATGGGAATTTCAATAGGGAGTTTAACGCTATTATGAATACTTGATGATTTATTCAAAGTAGAGAGTAAAAGCACAAGTGATGTGACCAAGTATTTATAGATACTCATCAGAGTGTTTGAGTATTGGAAGTGACCAGTAATCAAGTCTGCTTCATGGAGCCTCAGTCATAGGCACTGACTTGATAGGTTGTCCTTAGACCTGAGATACTTGGTTTGGGAACACGAGGACCACTGTACTCTTAGCACGTACTAACGCTGCACCGTAACTGGGTGGCTATACGGGACGTGACTAGATGCAGCGGAAGCCGTGGATCCAAATGCAAGTAGTCAAGAAGGGATTTGCACCTCTTTCAAAAGAGAGATATTTCCGGGCCCCTTGACGATTAAGATTGGCAGAAAACGCGTGGCCACGCTCGGATAGAATAACAGGGGTTATTTAGTAATATCCGTTACTGCAGGCAATCGAAATCAGAGTCAAGAAATACTTGATTTTAAGAAATGAATCCTCCACTCCATGTCTTAAATCACTTTAGAAATATCGTGTGCAAAAGGAATGAACCTGTGTACAAATTCAAGCGTGAATTGTATCTCTGAATATAAGAGATCTTATAACCTGGTTAACCTAAGCGTCTGGCTAGGGACCTCCTTAGGCGAATGATAACAGTTCAGTTACATGTCTAGCACAAGTGGGAGTCTGTTAGGATTATGTGCGAGACAGTAACGGGGTTATCGTGTCCAATGTTATAAGACACTAGTAGGTCACACCGCTGCACACCAAAAAGAGTATGTTTGGATTATGGGAATTAATTAATTGATTAATTAATTATTTAGAGAGATAAGGGAATAAATAATTAGTTTAATTATTTATAATTAATTAATCAGTTAGATTAATTAATTGGATAATTATGGAAATTATTTCAGAGATAATTACCAAGAATTATATATGGAATCAAATACTGCTTGTTTTGTCCATATAAATAAAGGGCTTGGGGTATCAGTTAATTGATTGATTCAGTTCAAAAACCCAGAAAACTCTCTCTCTCTCCCTCTCCCAAAACCGGCGCCAGAATCCAGCAGGAGGAAGGTCTGCATCAGTTTTCGGGTAATCCTCGGTGGTGGTCTAGCAACCCTCTCAACCGGTGCCAGTAGCGGTGTACCCCCTGCTTGCCTTTCAGAGTTATTGTTCGCAAAAGGTAATCCACTGAAACACCCTCAATTGTATCTGTATGGTTTAGGATTGGATCCTCGATTGGGAATCAGGTTTTTGTTATCCGCTGTGCATGTTCTTGTATCCCTTGATTCCCAACAGCGTGCATATAACAATATTAAAGGTACTAATGCTCACCTCCGTCTTGACGGTTCCGCTGGCCATTCCGATCTTAACCGATTGTTCCCAAAATCGCCTAGTTTAAATCCAACCACACACACACTCGCAAGTGTGCGTGCTGATTCTCTTAATCCCAGGCTCTGATACCAAGTTGTAACACCCAAAACCCATTTTTAAATATTGAAAGATAATTTGGAAATAAAACCCTTGCTTAATTTTTTTAAATAAAATAATACTCCAAAAATTCTCAAGTTAAGTAAAAACAACATCCAATGTGTAAACAAAAAAATCAACGATATAGAAAAGTCAACGCTCGGATCGGAATGCCATCTAGCCGGAGCCCTCAAGCCGGAGCCTTGCCCTTGTCAACGCCTGAACTTGTACCTAAAAGATGTAAATAAAGAGGGGTAAGCACAACCGCTTAGTGAGCACGTTTTACATACAATACATTACAATTAACACATATAACCACATCAATCACATCTTAACGGTTTCCCGTTCGTCGAATCATCCCGCAATCCGACCTTGGTGGTTTCCCACTCTTCGGGTCATCCCGCAACCCGTTCCATCGCAACACATCATCAAAATGTATATATATCAATTATAACACATTGCATATAAAACCCACTCACCTATCTCAAATAAGTCACAGCGAAATAATAACTCAAATCTCTCTCGTAACTCTGAAAAATAAATATTTATACATCCTATAAAAATTTTGTCCAACAATACAAATAAATCCTATCGGGTCTCACTAAACACAGACGCGGCGGCTACCGAGTTCAAACCGGTTACCGTCTCGTATGACGAGGCAGCAGCGGCGACGACAGGTGCCGCATCGCGGCGCGACCAGCTGCCTTGCGGCGCGACCGGTTGCCTTGCGGCACGACATAACGCCTTGCGGCGCGACTGCCACCAACGTCACCCTCGCGGTGCGAGGGTTTATACTCACGACCACCTCGCGGCGCGAAAGCCGCCCTGGTGCGTCTTCTACATCATGCACGGCAGCAACGGCGGTGTTAAGCACCACCGCCGCCCGACCGTCGCTTGCCAGCAGCGGCGAGGGGAAGCCACCACAGCCACCGGCCGATCAAACGGCGGCGGCAGCCATGGAGCCCGACCACCACCGCCGGCCCAAAACACACACAACAAATACGACGGCCACAGCGGTGTCCGTGGATTGCCACTACCACCGCGATCCGTCACCAGTCGACGGCAGCAGCAGTCTCAGACCACCACCGCCGCCAATGGATACCATGACAACACAAGCGGCAGCAGCGGCGGTTTCTACCACTATCGCCGCCGTCCAACGCGAAAAGAGAAACCGGCTTAATGCCGATGCCGGCCAAAAGTAAACAACAGCAGCGGCGGCTATGGCTCACGCCACCACCGCCGGCGATCATCACCACGGCGGTGGTTAGATCATGATCGGCCAAAGCCGACGCATGTCCACCACCACCGAACACTCAAACGATTCGGAGAAACAACGACGAGAGGTTACCTTCCTATCGGCGGCACAACCGTTCCACTCCGGCAGCCTCCTCTGACTTCTTTCTATCGACCTCCTCTCTCTCTCTCTTTTTTTAAGCCTCAAGCAACGCAATGAGGAAGGAGGCTTCACCCTAGGGTTTTATCTAGGTTAAATGGGCCTCTCTCTCTCCTTACTTATCCATCAAGAAACCCACTACACCCTAACCCTAATTAATTAATCAAAATAAAATAATAATAATAATAATAATACTAACGGGATGTTACAGTGGTCTAATGACTTTGAAGAACAACAGAGCAATCTACATCAACGAATATCATGATTTCAAGGCTCTGGAAGGAGAGTCTCAGAAAGATACCTACTCCAGATTCAATACCCTTCTGAGCAAGTGAAGAAGGTTTGGAGTACAGAGGATAAAAATGCTCTCTTAAAGAATTTGGGAGAAGAATGGGCAAATATGACAATGTTTATGCAGTCCACCTTGGATCTGGAAGTGTGGTCCTTATCTGATATCTACGGCACTTTGGTGAGCCAAGAGCCTCAAGTTCTGAGGTTGAAGAAGCAGATTGGTGGACCTTTGACAAATAAATTTTGGTTTTGACATAAAGTCAAATCTCAAACTTTTAATAACATCATAATAATATTTTTAGAGCCTTTAGTAAAAGACTAACATATATGGGAGTTGAAAGTGTCAACTTTCAAAAAATTTATTTTATAAGTAGGAACTTATAACAAGGTAATTACTACAGAATGTTAATTAAATCAATTTAGAATGATCGATAAAAAATATTTAGTAACTAATAAATTAAATTTTACCATAACGTTCAAATACATCTGTAAATGCAAAAGTAACTTGATGATTGTTTTGTATATAATTTATGTTGGAGCATCTTTAACGATTGATATTGTAAGACAAACTTAACTCGGACGAAATTCTTCATTTAGGAACAAAAGGCTAAATAATAACAAAAAGTCTAATGATTACACCAAAGACATTGATTAGATAACCATCAATTGTGAAAAATTTTTATAATTATATGTGTAATCATATTGTTCAGTTATAAATTAAACAATTGTAATTGCAAAACACCATTATAATTATAATTTGTCAAATATAAAAAATGACATAAATGACGAGGTGTTCGATCACTTTCATAACACGAAATAAGAAGTTATCAATTGGTACCATGCTTAGATAAAAATAGATTAAACTTTCTTACAACGTTTTAATAATAACTATAAAAATTTATTGAATTTTTTCTAATACGTGATCAAAGTATTGAAATAGGAAGATCAATTATTGAGAATAACGACTAAGAATAACTAACAGGTCATTTAATTGAGTTATATAAAAGAAACATAAAAGTGATAAGAAAATGAACTCCAATATACAGAATAATTATGGGCATTCAACAGAAAAATGGGAATAACAAAATCTATTTCGTAACATGATTTTTGTGAGAGATATATTCAACAAAATGGAAACTCCAACGTGGTTGTGAAATTCGTTGGCATCCTTACAAAACACCGTCAACCTATCAACGTCGATTACTTCAATCCGATAGGAACCCAATTAAGGGTGTTTGAGATTGCTTTTTAAAAGTGTTTATTGACTTATTGGTTTTTCAAAAAACTAATAAGTTAAATACATTGTTTGGCAACCTGAGAAACAGTTTTCAAAAGTGCTTTTGGAGTAACAAGGAAAAGTTGTTTTTAAAAAGTGAAGGAGATGTGGGTTTTTGATTTTGGCTTTTGGCTTTTAACTTTTCTCTCTCACATAACCCTATTTTTAACCTAAACAGTTTTTAACTTATTGATTACCACCACAAAAGTTAATCCAAACACTTTTTTAAAACTCATTTTCCTACCACCATAAGTGAATAAGCGCTTTTAACCAAAAACACTTTTGAACCTAAAAATGCAATCTCGAACACCCTCACTAACATGTCAAGACGCTAACTAAAAGGATTAAAATTGTATTTGAAAAACTCAACCCATCTCAAACTCCCAATCCGTCGCTAATATATTTTTATTTTCATAAACTTATATATATATATATATATATATGATGAGGTTCAAATGTGAACTCGAACTCATATTTTATTGTGAACATGAGAACCACTAGTATTTCGCCAGGTGACGATATTCAGTCTGAATATTCATGCTTGTATTCAGTCTGAATAAAGCGTGATTATTCAGACTGTATGAATAAAGCTTTATTCAATATAAATAAAGTTTCGCTTAGACTACATCCTTCGCAGTTTGAAAATGAAAATTCGAATGTTTGAGACTAAGCCTGACCACAAGATGATTACGAAGGGATTCAAAACATTATCTATTTACTAACACTAAGTTCATCATTGTCAAAATTGGTCCTTCTATTGTATCGATACATAAAATTTGGGTAACTTGAAATAGATCCCTTACATGTAAAAAAACCACAAATTATATTCGTGTAAAATTAAGTTTAACCTCTCTTTCATAATTTGTTTAATTCAAAGTTCTATTTTAATTTATATTTATGATTTAAATATAAAGAATTGTTATTTTAGTTTTGAAGATGGAGTGTTTTTATTGATAAAGACACTGCAACAAAAATTTGGTCACTATGGGCGTTTAGTGATTAAAATTTGGGTGCTCACATTTCGTCAGTAAAAAGCTCCATCAATAATAATTTGTGTTAGTGATTAAATATGAAAAATATCGCTAATTATTGACAAAATTAGAGTTGTTATTATGGTAGTGACGACTAACTTAGTCACTAAACAACGTCATTGAGCTAGTGAAAGTCGTCACTAACTTTATCAACTTAGTGACCAAAGTTAATTATTACCAAGAGGTACCTCACTAGTCGGGTTCAAGATAAAAATTCCGTTAACGTCCATTAACATTTTTTTTTATCACTAATCCATCCAACTTCATATAATCCTACAACTTAATCTCATTCAACGACCAATAATTTTTGGTCACTTGCACTTTCAAAAATTAACAACAACATTTGTTATCGTCACTAAAGTCACACATAGTGACCAAAATATACGTAATCCCTAACTAAATTTTTTCTTGTAGTACGAAAATGTTGACAACTAAGAATTTAATTTGTATTAGGGTTTGCTCTTTTTAGGCGATTTTAGGGTTCCACCGCCGCCGTTTCTTTTTTCCGGCCTCCGCCGCCGCTTCTTGGCCGCCGGCCACCGCCGGGAGCCTCGCCTCCCCCTCCTCCATCATCGTATGGAGTCGGATCGACCGCCGGATCCCCCCTTACACGGAATCATGCGAAAAAGATAACCCAAAAAAAGGGTTCGGCCTCACAGCCGACCCTCATTCCGCCGCCGCCGGCCACCACAGCCGCCGTACCGGCGTGTGGTGGCGTGGATCGTGATCACCCACTCGAGGGCTCCCCAATGGTGGTCGCCGGGTGTCAAATAAACACCATCGACGCCGCTGCCTTCTTTGCGTCGGACCTCCAGACGCCGCCGCTGGCCTCGCCGCCGACCTCCGTCTCGCCGCCGCATGCTGCTCCTCCCGCCGCTGAACCGCCTGCAACCCCACCACCATCCTCGACGTCTTTTGGTGGTGGGTCGATCACCCAACAGCCTCCTTCGTGTTTGGTTTCGCCGGCGGTTGTGTCTGCTACTGTGGAACCTTTTGTGGAGACACCGAAGGGGACTACGGGAGTGTTTGGTGATGTGGGTCCCTTTCAGCAGTTGCTGAGGGATGTTTCGGGTCCTCTTGGTCATCAACAGCAGTCACCGATTCTGTCACCGTCTTCATTCTTGGCTTCTCCGGTGTCAAATTCGGAGGCAGCCACCCTTTCGTCCCCGGAAGGGTCTCTAAAGCCAAGTACGTTGTCGGTAGATAAAGGACCAAATGCTGGTAGCTTTGTGGATTCTGAGGGTAACGTACACTTGCACGCTGAGAAGTCGAGTGTTGCTCATAAGCCAGTGTCTTTTGCTGATCTTTTGAAGAAAAACGCAAACCTCGCGAGCGGTAAAGGTAAACTTAAGTACTATCCTCCGGTCGTAACTGAGCTTGGCACTAGACGTGCGTTTATACCTGATGAATTGATTCAAAAACAAGCCAGTGAATGGGCTCTTACTCTTGCTGGCTACTTTATTGGTAAAAGGCCTGCTTTTCCTTTCGTTCGGTATCATGCTAGACGAATGTGGAAGCAATTTGGTCTGTCTGAGGTTATCTTAAATGACCAAGCCTATTTCTTCTTCAAGTTTAATTCTGAACAAGGATTGAACTTTGTTTTGGAAAATGGTCCTTGGCTATTTAATGGTATGCCTATTTTCATCCAACAATGGCAGCCTGGGCTTTGTTTTGACAAGCCTGAACCTAAAAAGGTTCCTTTGTGGGTTAATATTTTTGGTCTGCCATTGGATGTGTGGGATTTTGAAATAATTAGCTACATTTCTAGTGTGGTAGGAGAACCAATTTCTGTGGATAGATATACTGAAGAGATGTGTGAAACCAAAGCTGGCAGAGCTAATTTTGCCAGAGTGTTGGTGAATGCCTCTGCTGATTATGAGTTGCCTACGGAAATTGATGCTATTATCTTGGGTAAACTAAGGAAATTTAGAACTGAATTTCTTTGGAAACCCAAGAGATGTAGCTTTTGCAAGGTGTTTGGTCATGACTTAACCTCTTGTTCATTCCGGCCACGTACGGTTGAGGAGTTAAATATAGATAAACCTGTGCCTTCTAATGTTGGTGAACCTTCTAAGGCTAAGGTTATTGATGATGGGTTTATATTTCCCAAACGGAAAAATAAACTTAAGCCGAAAATTGCCCCTCTGAAAGTTGGAGGTCAAAACCCGAAGGTTGTTTTTAATACTGGTGTTAAGATCAACCAAAGGTTTGTTCCTAAAACAGCTATTCCTTCTATTGATACGATTGATAAGGGTAAGGCTATTATTGGTGATGATAAACCCCCTCCTAAGGTGGTAAAAACTGAAAAGATGACAACAAGGATGGAGGATAACACTAATTCCAAAGTACAGAACTTGAATACTGAAAGGAGTCCTATTAAGGTTTCCAATCAGTTTACTGTTTTGGAAGAGCATCCTAAGTGGACCGCGGATAAAAAGGAAGTAGACTGCTATGTTGAAAAACGTGGGGTGGGACTTGAGCCGGTAATCATTAATTCTTGGTCACGTCAGAAACTGGAATACTTCATTGATAGGTGGGAAAGAGTTTTCGGGAAGGAGCTTGATGGCAAACTTCGTGGCTTTACACTCCCGGATAGGATTGATGTGGGGGATGGTGATGATGACGATACGTCCGATGATGATGTTTTATCTGACCATGATTTTGTCACGGACACTAGACCAAAGAAAGTTTCATGGTCTGACAGGCAGGTGATTACGAAGATGGAGCAGGACACGCAGTGATGTTTCGTTAGAGAGAGATCTTAGTGTTGTCTTTCTTCAGTTTCTTGGGATTGGGTTTCTCTGTTGTTAGTATCTTTTGATGCTTTTGGCGTGCGGCTTTGTGGCCCTTGTTTGTGGGATACTTAGCTTGCTTTTTGTATTTGTACTTTTATTTTTAAAATTGCCAGGATTTTCCTTTCAAAAAAAAAAAATGTTGACAACTAAGGCTATGAGTCTCCCCTTGGGCTCATGCCTGCTCACCAAGCGGGCTCAAGTGGGCTGGGTCGTCTGCGCTACAGAGGGGGGCAGGCTTCCAAATCGGGCTCAGTGTTGGTTTCGAGAAACCAACGAAACCGCTCTCTCCCTCTCTCACACGCCTTCAATTTTCCTTTTTTAATTAAAATATATATATTGGGTGTGGTACTTGGTAGAGTGAATTTATTGTGGGTTTCTGGATGAAGTTGATGTGATGTTGATGTATCAGAGTGACTTGTGGATTGAGTAGTCTACAATACCAATAGCCTAATTAGTTGTTAAGCCCAAAGAGCTCAAAAAATTGTATGCGATCAATAGTTATTTTTAAAGTTGAAATTTAATAAATTTATACATTAACAAGCAATACCTAAGAGCATCCATAGCGGAGGTTCTTCTTGAGATTCTTTATGGGGTTTTTACAAGAACCTCCACTGTGAGACAGAGGTTCTTGTCCAGTCACAGGTTCTTATTGGAACCCAGGTGCTTGAACAAGAACCCAGGTTCTTGTAATAGTTTCATTTTCTGTTATATAATAGTTTACATAAAAAAATTATATTATAAATAAGAAGAGGGAAGTGAGCTTTTTGTAAGAACCTCCATTGTGGTGTTTTAAGGAGGTTCTTGGTTTGTTAAGAAGACAATGACGTGGTAGGAAAAAAATAAGATAAGTGGGTTTCTTGGAGGTTCCACCACTATGGATGCTCTAATGTATAGTAATTTTTTTAAAGACTTCTACGTTAATATTTTTTAATAGATTAGAGATATAAAAAGGTATATAAAAATGGTTGGGTACGTATTAACTTTGCACCGTTGAATAACATGACAACCTTTTTTTTAACGGCAGATAACTTTCGTGCACGTTTAGACACGAAATCAACTATGCATCCAGGATCCATATGGTCACCCGACTAATACTCGGCAACCACAGACCGATACGTAAGCCAACCCCTATTCAAGGTATCACCACATTCTTACCCCATTAACCGAATCCGGATAGACAAAGATGTCATCCACTCTCCCTCCCAAGAACATTACATGACATCTTTAAAAAATAATTGGTATTACAGTGCTTTAGATGTTAGCTTCTTTCGAAAATATTATAGAATTAAAAATCTAAAAGATATAGGTAAACAATGTAAGGTGTTGTCTGGTTGGTAGGGGTGTGCAAAACCCGAACGGTCCGAAATCCGAACCCGAACCCAAACCGAAAATTACGTATTTGTGCCAAAACCGAATGCCCTGAAATCCGAAAATCTGAAACCCGATTTGTAAGGGGATATTCGGGTTTGGGTTGGGTTTAGTTTTCTTCCACCTGAACCGCCCGAAAACCCGAAATATATTACACATATATTTTTTAATATTATACAAATACATATATTTATCAAATTATCTCTTTAAAATTCTAAATTCTTACCGTTTGTTCAATTTTCTAATTCCCAAACTATCATCGATTTCATCAATTCTTACAATTGATTGTATTCATCATCAACATTGATTGAATATATACAAAATTTTCATTACGGATATACCCGAACCCGCCCGATCTTAACCCGAAACCCGACCAACCCGAACCCGAAATAATCCGAACTCCGAAATCAAAAGTTTGGGGCATTATTTTCAAATCCGAAATCCGATCGGGTTTTTTATTCATTCACCCGAACCTACCCGACCTGCCCGATGCACACCCCTACTGGTTGGCTTTTCATTAAGTTTTGTATGGGTTAAGTTGCATTTATGAATTAAGTTATCCGTCCAGATAAAACAATATAAATGACAATTATATCCCTACCATTTATTTTTATTTTCTCATTAAACCCACATGCATACACCCTACTTTTCTTTTGATCTTTTCATCAAAAACCTTATCTACATTCACATATGCTCCAGATTATTCTTCCCCATTTCTTACTCAAAAAGTAAGAGGACAAGTCTTGATTAATGTGAAGATTCTTCTTCCCCATTCACACATATAGAGCACATCTATCCAAATGCTTGTAATTTTATAAAAATCCATCTAACCAAATACTTGCAACATTATATTCACAGCAAAATAAAAAAAGGAGAAGAATAAGCATTTGGATAAATCCAATTAAGTATTACGACCAATTAAATATTATAAGATTATTAAGCCAATTAAGCCAAAGGTTGCAACCGAATAAGCCATACAGGTTATTAAGCCAATTGAGTCATTTCCAAACAGGCCTAAGTTACATTTACATTAAATTCCATAAAAAGGAGAAAAAAAGGTTTGTTCCAATTATTTTAATTTACCTACATTCAAAATCTTTGGTATTTATGACCAAAAAAATAAAAACTAAAGCCAAAAAGAATACAAATAATTTTTTTTCAACTTCTTTTACGAAGTCGTAATACGTTTTCTATTTTATTACAGATTTATAATATGTTTGCTTAATTGGATTTATAGACCTAAATGAAATTAACGTACATTCCTCAAACTATAGTTTTTAAAAAATATATCTATCATTAAAAATAGTACACTTGTATCCTTCATCCAACATTCATAGTACGTACTTACGCAATGATGAAACACTTACTTCTCATTTATAATATAGAAGGACTTCAATAACTACCAAGTTCAATCATTTCGAATGAGTACGAAGAATCGTATTACATAATAACTCAAATTCAACGTAATTAAAATTTATTTGCATAAGTTATTTTTTATTACTTATAAATGTAAAAATGGAAGAAGTTTGGCTATATAAACCGTGAAGCCCTATGTTAGAAAATCACAACCTAGATCCCAAAGAGAAGATGTCTCAAATGGCTACCCTACTAATCACTCTTTCGGTGGTTGTAGTTTCTTTAAGCTTGCCCTCATCAACCACGGCCACCTATTCCTACTCATCTCCATCCTCTCCTCCATCGAAGAAATTTCCACCACCGCCTACAATTTATAGGTCACCACCATTGCCTTCTCCAAAGAAACCTTATGAATACAAGTCGCCACCACCTCCATCAAAGAAAGAGTATGAATATAAGTCACCACCACCTCCATCGAAGAGCCCTTATGAATACAAATCACCCCCTCCTCCTCCTCCTCCGGTTCATAAGTCTCCTCCACATCCTCCACAAAAGAAACCTTATGAACACAACTCATCACCTCCACCAAAGAAACCGTATGAACACAAGTCTTCGCCACCTCCACCAAAGAAGCCTTATGAATACAAGTCACCACCTCCACCACACAAACCGTATGAACACAAGTCTTCACCACCTCCACCAAAGAAACCTTATGAATACAAGTCACCACCTCCACCAAAGAAACCGCATGAACACAAGTCTTCACCACCTCCACCAAAGAAACCTTATGAATACAAGTCACCACCTCCACCAAAGAAACCATATGAACACAAGTCTTCGCCACCTCCCCAAAGAAGCCTTATGAATACAAGTCACCACCTCCACCAAAGAAACCGTATGAACACAAGTCTTCACCACCTCCACCAAAGAAACCTTATGAATACAAGTCACCACCTCCACCAAAGAAACCGTATGAACACAAGTCTTCACCACCTCCACCACATAAACCTTATGAATACAAGTCACCACCTCCACCAAAGATACCGTATGAACACAAGTCTTCACCACCTCCACCAAAGAAACCTTATGAATACAAGTCACCACCTCCACCAAAGAAACCGTATGAACACAAGTCTTCACCACCTCCACCACATAAACCGTATGAACACAAGTCTTCACCACCTCCACCACATAAACCTTATGAATACAAGTCACCACCTCCACCAAAGAAACCATATGAACACAAGTCTTCGCCACCTCCCCCAAAGAAGCCTTATGAATACAAGTCACCACCTCCACCAAAGAAACCGTATGAACACAAGTCTTCACCACCTCCACCAAAGAAACCTTATGAATACAAGTCACCACCTCCACCAAAGAAACCGTATGAACACAAGTCTTCACCACCTCCACCACATAAACCTTATGAATACAAGTCACCACCTCCACCAAAGAAACCGTATGAACACAAGTATTCACCACCTCCACCACATAAACCTTATGAATACAAGTCACCACCTCCACCAAAGAAACCGTATGAACACAAGCCTTCACCACCTCCACCACATAAACCTTATGAATACAAGTCACCACCTCCACCAAAGAAACCGTATGAACACAAGTCTTCACCACCTCCACCACAAAAACCGTATGACTACAAGTCACCACCCCCTCCTCCTTTGGTACACAAGTATCCGCCATCATCTCCACCAAAGAAACCATACGTCTACACGTCCCCACCGCCACCACCACAGGTTCATAAACCTCCTCTACCGGTTCACAATTTCCCACCACCACCTCCACCTAAGAAGCCTTATATCTACAAGTCTCCACCACCTCCTACTTACCATTAAGGAATTACCTTTGTGTTAAGGCATTACTGTCATGTTTAAGCTAAGGTAACAAAATTCTTGTTAACCAAACTTATATATGTAATGCACTTAATTTTAAACTCTATTTGTATTTTATCGACTACATTATTCATTCTTTCCATTCATGCAGGATTAAGCAAATAAACAAGTTCGTTTTGGATCTACGAGATGATGGGTATTAATTATCCCGGAGAAATATATGAGACAAGGGTTCAATGTTCTGCGGAAATTTCTTGCATTTTGTTTATATGGCTGATGAATAGTTGTTATTCATCGTCCTTTTCTTTTGTGATTTACGCATTTGGTGTGTTTTGCTAATAATGAAAATAATTACTCAATCTATCTTTACCCAAACTATATATATTTGGTAACGTAGTTGGTGAAGGCGATTTCAAATGAAAACTAATCTTTCATTGCGAACGTGAAGGCAGCCGAGAGGACGTTATGTATGCACATTTAGTATGAATAACAAAGATGAATGTTCATGCATTATTAACGATGAATAATACAACTCTCAAGATGAATAGTACATTATTCATTCTTAATGTTATATTATTCATCTTGAATAATGCATGGACATTCACCTTCGTTATTCATACTAAATATGTTTACAATGAAAAATCAGTTCACATGCAGCACTGGACTTTCGTCCACTTGATAATATTTATTTACTTAACGACTAAGTATTAACTAATAAGTTATTTGTTAATCTAACTGATCGTTTAAATAATATTATGAAATGACTTGGAAAGAAAATATAAATGCCATCTATAACGTGCGTAAATTGAAAAACGAAAAGTTGGGAAGCCTCCATAAGCCATATAAAACTATCAGTTATCATGTCAATCTTAATTTTTTTTAATAAGTTCAAAAAAAGGCTAGTTTTTACACTTATCAAACAGGATAATAATCACCAATACGTATGTAATTTGATAAACAATTGAATAAAAATATTTAAATTCGTAACTTTGTGCAAAAGAATGTTAATACCCACAATTCCAATCGATACCAATTTCTTAATGTAGGGGACATTCCTAACTTACTCAACGAATATGGCTATGTGGGCACCCTAACTCAAACCCAAGACCATTTGATATTGTGACATGTAAATTCAAGAGAATTATATAGTATAAAAAAGGAATAAGCTAAAAATGAAAGGATACAAATATAGAACTTCATCACGAGTTGGTTGCAATTTTGTGAAGTTCTACCGAACATTTTCATAATTTCATCTATTATCATTTTTGGTCAGACAAATCTATAATCGAGTTTTTAATTGATTATTTTGATATAAAACCAGTTTTTTTTCAATTTCTGTTAAGAGAAAATTGGAAAACAAAATACAACCCTTCCATCCTAGCTTGTATCACAAATTTGAGAGAAAATATAGCGAGGATTACCTTCATTAGTTTCGACTTTATTTTATCAGAATTTATGATTCTGATCTAAAATCTAATCATTCGGTTTTGATTTTTCTCTTAGCAAATAAGGTTTATCTTTTGTGTAGTAATGTACTGTTGGGAATTTTGGCTAGAATAAAAGAAAAGTCTTCAAAGTTTGTCACACATAAAAGGTGGAAGGGACTTCAAGCCTATAAAAAGAGGTCTAAGGCTTTGATTTCAAAGCATCCCAATAAAATAAACTTTAAGTATTTTATTTTTTCTTTCTTGTTCTCTTGTTATAGAGTGTAGAAAGTGGTGAGTTAAATCTTTGAGAGTGTTGGTGTTATTGGGGAGGCTTGAGAAATTAGAGCTGTGTGATTGTAACAATTTTTCACATAGTGGATTTCTCCCAGGAGGCCCGTGGTTTTTCTCCGGTTTTGGAGTTTCCACGTAAGTTCTTGTCTTCTTCTTTGTCTTTTATTTTTCTCTATATTTGTTCATTGTCTTGGGTTGTGTTAGGATTATGTGCAAGACAGTAACAGAGGATTACCGTGTCCAATGTTATAAGACACTAGTAGGTCACACCGCTGCACACCTAATTGAGAATATTTGTGTGTGAGAATTAATTAAGAAGAGAAAGAAATAAATAATAAGTTAATTATTTATTAGATTAATTAATCAGTTAAATTAATTAATTAAGAAATTAGTTAATTAAAGAGATAAATATAAAGCAGTTATAATCAGATACAATCACTGCCTTATTTATCTCTATAAATAAAAGAAAGGCTTTAAGTGATTTATCAGTTGATTTTTTACTTTTTCTCTGATAAACATTCTCTCTCTCTCTCTCTCTCTCTCTTCTCTCTCTCTCTCTCTCTTCCTACTGCCGCCGCCGGCCTTCCCACACACAACGACCAGAGCTTTTTCCGATCAGTCACGGTGGTCTAGCAACCCTCTCACGTGGTGTCAGTAGCGGTGTACCCCCTACTTGCGTTTCAGAGTTTTGCGTATAAAGGTAAACCATCTAAAACATCCTTTTTGTATCTGTAAAGGTTTAGGTTGGGTCCTCAATTGGGAATCGGGTTTTGTTATCCGCTGCGTTTGTTTTTATCACCGGTTCCCAACAGTGGTATCAGAGCCACTTCCTAAACCTACAGATCAGGTTTGTTTGATAATTAGGTTCGTTAAAAATTTGATTTTTATATGTTTTATGTTTGTAAAAATTGGATTTTTTTCGAAAACCTAACGAATTGGTAGTCGGTGGTGGAATGGCGGCAGTTAGCCGGTCGTACCACCAGGGGCCGATCGCCGGCCTCGGATCACCGTAAACCACCGCCGGCCGCACCACAGATTGGTGGTGGCCACCGACTGCTCTTACGAAACAACCACCAGCCGCACCACCGTACGTGGTTGCGGCATCGGCTACGACCAGGAACCACCACCACACCATCGATTGTGGTGGTGGTGGTGTCGATTGAGGAGCAAGACCGGCGTTTGGCGACGGTGGCTGTCGCCGCTGTCGTTAACGGCGGTAGAGATCGCGAAATCGAAAGCCGCACCGCCGAAGCGTGGTGGCGGTGATCGATTGTTGTTTAGGACGGCGGCGGTGGTGGCGATAATTACTGCCGTCGTCGACTGTTTTGTTGAACCACCGGTCGGCGGTGGTGTCCGTTGCTACCATCGTCGATGATGGTGGTGGTGGTGTTTTATTTGCTGTCCGTCACGGCGGCGGCGGTGGTGCTAAGCCGCTGCTGTTGCCGATGGTATGGCGGTGGCGGCGTGATTGTTTATTGTTTAAATTGCCGAGAAACGACGGCGGTGGTGGCGATCTGCTGCTGCCGTCATCGAATCCCCACCACAGGCGACGGTGGTGGCTGATTTGCTGCTGCCGTCGTGGTGGCGATGGTGGTTTATTTGTCGTTCGCCGAGAGTGGCGGCAGCGGTGGCATTGGCTGCCGTTGTCGTCACCGGTGACGACGATTGGTGGTGGCGGTGGTTGATAACCGCCGCAAAGGGGTATCGGCCACTGCCGAAATCGATTTCCGACTAGAGGAGGCGGCGGTGGTGGTGTTTGCACTGCTGCTGTCGCCGGTAACCATTGTTAACCAGCTCGCGCCGCGAGCGGCGGCTTCGCACCGTGAACAGAGGCTTCGCGCCGCGAGCAGCGGCTAATGATGGTGGCTGTTGTTTTTCCGAACACTGACCAGTGCGACGGCGATGGCAGGCGGCTGTTGCTGTTCGTGGTAGGTAGCATCGGATAAGGGTTTATCTTAAACCAGATAGGTTTGAAACCCTAGTTTTTAAAATTGTTTTTAATAAATTAATTTTGTTTAATTTTAAAAGAATAAAATAGGACCTAATTAAGATTTTATTTTACGTCATAGTCAAACCCTTTGACCCATGGTTGTGAATTACGTTTATGTATGTTTGTTCTGTTTTATTCTTTCGGTTTTTGGGTACGGGAGGCTTGCGTGCCATTTACAACCCGGTTTTATTTATGTAATATTTTTTTAAATAAAATAATCGAAGAATCAAGAACTGAAGACGGAGCACGAAGTCAACCATGGATCTTGGAGCCAATGGGAGCGCCGAGAAGTTCATGCCCTGTGTGTTGTTGTCACTTAGGATTGTGACCGTCGTTTTGTTTTGGCTCGCAAAAGGGCAATAGTTTAAGGGTTTTTGACTATGACATGATGTTTAACTGCGTGGTTGTTTATATTTAATAGCTTGTATGTTTTAAAATTAAATATAAACTGTTAAAATAAAATGGATACAAATACAGTTTGTGTTTGGATCCAAGTTTTCGAAAACTGGCATTTTTTTTAAACCCTTGTTAAAAATAATAGATCAGTAAGTGCAACCCACTTTAGGGACACCTCTGGTGTAAGGTACGTAGGGCGTTGTGAGTGAGCACACCTCGAGCGCCCGCGTTCAAACCGAAATTGGAGGGGATAAAACTCTGCGAATTATCTCCGGGTGGTACCGACCAGAGTATGTCCAGGCCCCGGGTGGTGCGATCTGTTTTGGTAATTGTTTATTCACCGGGTGGTACCGGGCCAAAATGCACTAGAGGGACCAAATATGCACGGATTGAATATCCGATGTCCCGACGATCTAAAAATCGTGTTTTCGTATTAAAATGCGATTGGTATAGATTTACCTACCATAAATCACATGAGTCGGCATGACGTGATCACATGCTTGCCGACACATGTGAAATATGGATTCTAGTCTAATAAATTAATTTAAGGGTTATAATTTATTAGAAGTTTTATAATTTTAAACTAAATCGGAATTTTATTCTTGTAGATGTCTAAATCCGTAGTCCCGTTTTATACCCCTGAGGAATCGCTCCGCCTCATCAACGGAAAATGGAAGCTTACAGGACAAAATTTTCCAGTTTGAAAAATGCACCTTGACATGCTTACAGGACAAAATTTTCCAGTTTGAAAAATGTCTTGAGTGCACAGGGTAAGCTGTACATTTTGGAAAAACCTGTTTCACGACCCAAGAGCAATTCTCCTGAAGAGGAATTTGCTCAGTACTTTAATTATTTGGCAGATGAATCTGATGTCATGTCGATTCTGATTTTCTCTATATCACCTGAGTTTTCGGGAGGTTTAATAGATAAATCCTGTCATAAGGTCGTGAAAGACATAGAAAACCAGCTAGGTTTCTATAAGCACACAGGTAAGCTTCTGATTATGAAAGAGATACTTTCATTGAAGCTGAAGAAGAACCAATCAGTTAAAGACCATCTCATAAATATAAGGAGGCTCTTTAAATGCTTGACACGTCTGGGATACAAAATGGCTCAAGAAGAGTTAATGCATCTCATGTGGTACTCACTCCCGAAGGAGATATGTGACACAGCTAGTGCCTACATGAAGGAACCAAGGAAAGACGTGGCAATGTTACATGAGGACATTTTGACCAGTCTAGAGCCGAAACCAGCGCCTGCTGAACTCATGGACACTGATTGGATTGATGAGCTGGGAGATCTGAGTTGCCCAGAATGCGGTAGCCAGGATATTTGCGAGCACTCGATGAAAATCGACCAGATAAAGATCAGTTTACCCGATGCTCCAGGTATCTTTATGATAGATTGCTTAATCACTTCTTATGAATCATGGGTAATTGATACAGGCAGTGGTAACCACATTTGTAATCATTTACAGGGATTCACTCGAAGAGAGACTTTGAGGAAGGACCGTTCGAACCTACGAGTTGGCGAAGGCACTCCGCTGATAGCTGAAGCAGTAGGATCTTATAGTCTTAGTTTACCCTCGGGTCTAGTTTTGGAACTAGAAAATTGTTATTATGTTCCAAAGATGATTAGAAATGTTATGTCTTTTGATTTATTGGTAGACCAAGGATTTTATTATAAATATGATTATAAAATGCTTTCAGTCTTTAAAAATAATATTTTCTATTTTAAAGCTACACCTGTGAATGGTCGATATACAGTAAATCTGCAAGATGATAATAAAGAAATCTATCATATAAGTAAACGATCCAAAGACATTGAGGATCAAACTTACCTCTGGCATTGTCGTCTAGGCCACATAAACAAGAAACGCGTTGAACTACTCCTAAAAGGAGGTTTTCTTGGTACTTTTGATTTTAAACCTTTTGACAACTGCGAATCATGTTTATCTGGCAAGATGACAAAAGAACCTTTCAACAAAGATAATGAAAGGGCTTCTGACTTGTTAGAAATAGTTCACACAGATGTGTGTGGACCATTTAGTCATGAAGCAAGAGGAGGATACCGGTACTTCATTACATTTACTGACGATTTCAGTAGATATGGTTATGTCTACTTGATGAGACATAAATCTAAAAACTTTGAGAAATTCAGAGAATATCAGAATGAAGTACAGAATCAACTTGACAGAAAGATCAAGTTTTTACAGTCAGATCGAGGAGGCGAATATCTTAGTCAAGAGTTTGGCAATCATCTGATAGAATGTGGGATTGTATCACAACTCACACCTCCGTATACACCACAGATGAATGGTGTGTCAGAAAGGAGGAATCGTACACTACTAGATATGGTACGATCGATGATGTGTCACTCTACACTACCAGTGTCATTCTGGGGACATTCCGCTCGAAACAACAGCACATATACTGAACAGAGCGCCAACAAAGTCGATGGAAAAGACGCCATACGAGTTGTGGAAGGGTAAGAAACCCAAAATGTCTTTCCTGAAAATTTGGGGTTGTGAGGTTTACGTCAAGCGACCTACCTCAGAAAAACTCAAGCCCAAATCCGACAAGTGTTTCTTCGTGGGATATCCCAAAACCACCGTGGGATATTACTTCTACAACCCTGAAGAGAACAAAGTTTTTGTTGCTCGAAATGGAAAATTTCTGGAAGAAAAGTTTCTAAGTTTCGGAACCCTAGAGAGGATGTAGATCTACTGGTAGTAGACGAAGAAAACACCACACCGATTGTTGAGCCAAAAATTCAACTTGAAAATGTTGAACCTCAATCAGAGCCGATTGAGGAAGTGCAAACACAGGACCTTCGCAGATCCAATAGGGTAAGACAACAACCAGATAGGTATCTTGGGTTTCTAGTCTCTCAGGTTGGTGGAGACTTGAATGAACCAACATCCTATGGAGAAGCTGTGTCAGGCAGTGAGTCTGAACAATGGCAAGATGCCATGAAGGCCGAGATGCAGTCCATGTACGACAACCAAGTATGGGAGTTGACTGATTTACCCCAGCACTGTAGAGCTGTTGGACGTAAATGGGGTTTCAAAAAGAAAACTGACATGGACGGGAACGTGCACACCTTTAAGGCTAGACTGGTCGCAAAAGGATTCACGCAAACTCATGGTATTGACTATGATGAAACCTTTTCACCAGTAGCCATGTTAAAGTCAATAAGGATTCTAATGGCCATTTCAGCGTACTTTAATTACGAGATCTGGCAAATGGACGTCAAGACAACCTTTCTAAACGGAAAGTTAACAAAAGACGTCTATATGGAACAACCAGAAGGATTTGAAGATCCTAAGAATCCTAATAAAGTGTGTAAACTGCTAAAATCCATTTATGGATTAAAGCAAGCATCTCGAAGCTGGAACTTACATTTTGATGAGCGAATCAAAGAGTTTGGTTTCGCGAAAAGTGAGTTCGAGCCGTGTGTTTACACTAAGTTCAGTGGGAGCATAGTAACCTTCTTGGTCTTGTACGTAGACGACATTCTACTCATAGGAAACGATGTACCAACTTTACAGAGTGTAAAGAGTTGGTTAAGCAAATGATTCCAGATGAAAGACCTTGGAGAAGCCGCTTATATACTTGGCGTAAAGATCTACAAAAATAGATCTAAGCGGCTTATCGGACTTAGCCAAAGTACGTACATTGACAAAATCCTGAAGAAATTCAGGATGGATGAATCCAAGAAAGGATTTATCCCGATTCAACATGGCATAGTGTTAAGTAAAACACAGTGTCCTGTTTCTAGTCAAGATCAGGACAAGATGAAATCGGTTCCTGATAACACCAAAATTATACATGTTTTGGTTGAGCTTAATTGTATGACTTTACCCCGTTTCTCACTCATTTCTGATCATTTCACTCACCAATTGGACTTATTATTGCTTTTGTAGGATTTGGAGGCCGTGGAACGGAAAAGTACGAAAAAAGGCGAGAAAACGTGAAAAATGCACAAAGACAATCCAGTAGCCTCTTGGCGATCGCGAGATTTCAAGTTTAGCGCCGCCAAGATAGCCAAGTTCGAATTCTAGGGTTTGCCCTAAGTACTTCGCGCCGCGAAAGGGCCGTTTGGCGAACGCGAAACGGGCTCTGATCTCTCCTTTTAAATACCAGCCTCCTCCTTCAGTTGTGATATACGCATATAGCTAGATAGAGAGCTTTATAGAGAGACATATAGATAGAGAGTGATATTAGAGTGCTGCCGATACGCTGCGGGGTTTGATCTTTGATCATCCGTCGTTGTACTGTCGGTATAATGTCTGTGTCTACTCTTGTTTTATCTGTTTTTACAATGTCTAGTGAGTAGTCTTTTATAGTGGTACTTATTGTGGTCGATGAACCATTGTGGATGATGATTTTATAATTAATGTTTATTGGTTTGTTTTTGGTTAATTGAATGTGTGTTATGGTTTCGTTCTGATTCGTATTGTTTGGTTATTTGAACTTGTTGGTTGGGTGTATCTGTTTTGACCAAGATAGATAGACTCCGATAGAATAATCAACCTTTCTTGACCTACCCTTCATTCCGGAGAGTTGTGTTAGGTGGTTACTCGGATCGAGAGCGACCGGGTAGTAGAAAACCATGCAATAGAGATAGGATTGGGTGACCGGTACTAGATTGTCTGACAAACGACCTAAGTATTGGAACTAGGAGGATCAAGACCTAGTTGATAGCCATAATAGTCACATGTTAGTGTGTCTCAGGCTTAAATTCCTACAATAACCAAAACAACCAAACTTTTGGCCTTTTTAAATCATCCACTTGGGGATTCACTATACCATGATAAGTACTACTGTTTTCCTTTATATAGTTTTCAACCTTTTAATTGCTTTCTTAGTTTTTAATTAATTTAGTTGTCTTTTTAGTTATTAAATCTTTTTCACAAAACCCCCCCAAAGCTTAGGTTAATTAAACTAGTCAAGATTAACAGTCTACGATAACTTGACCGTTCCCAGTGGTAGATACGATACCTTGACTTTCCTACACTATATTACTCACGATCAGGTACGCTTGCCTGTATATGTGGTAAGACAGTGGCTAGGCTTTTAGAGGTTAAAACTTGTTTCACTTTTTATATACAATAATTACCGCATCAGTTCCATATGCATCAGCAATTGGATCGATTATGTATGCCATGTTATGTACTAGGCCCGATGTTGCTTACTCAGTAAGTGTTACGAGCAGATATCAACAGAATCCAGGGGAACCTCATTGGGTGGCTGTCAAGAACATTCTCAAGTATCTGAGAAGAACGAAAGATATGTTCTTGGTCTTTGGAGGTTCTGAGGATGAAATTAGTGTCATCGGATATTCTGACGCTAGTTTCCAGACCGACAGAAATGATTTCAGATCACAGTCAGGGTACGTCTTTACCCTAAACGGAGGCGCGATCTCGTGGAAGAGCTCGAAGTAGGATACGATTGCAGATTCAACTACAGAAGCAGAGTACATTGCAGCATCTGATGCGGCAAAGGAAGCTGTCTGGCTGAGGAATTTTCTATCGGATCTAAGAGTCGTTGCCAGTGTCTCTAGACCGATCGATATATTCTGTGACAACTCGGGAGCCGTGGCGCAAGCAAAGGAGCTCAGAGAACATCACAAGTCAAGACACGTGCTCAAAAAGTATCACCTCATCCGAGAGATCATTGGAAGAGGAGATGTAAGAATATGCAAGGTTCCAACGGAAGACAATGTCGCAGATCCGCTAACAAAGCTGCTAGCAAGGGTGAAGCATAAGGCTCATGCAAATTCCATTGGGATGCAATACCTGGACACCAGTAGCTAGTTTTAGTTTATTATTATTACAGTAGTTTAATTTTGAGACATTAGATCATGTAAAGTTTTATTTCACAGTGTGATTGAAATATTGGAGGTTTTAATTCATGATTGTTCCAAAAGTTAAATTGTTTTTGCATATTTAATGTATCCATGATTTATGCAAAGTCTTGCAATAAAATCTAAATTTCCGTAGCCACTTATTGAGATGAGAATTTCAATGGGGAGTTTAACGCTATTATAAATACTTGATGATTTATTCAAAGTAAAGAATAAAAGCACAAGTGATGTGACCAAGTATTTATAGATACTCATCAGAGTGTTTTGAGTATTGGAAGTGACCAGTTTCAAGTGTGCTTCATGGAGCCCCAGTCATAAGCATTGACTTGATGATAGGTTATCCTTAGACCTGAGATATTTGGTTTGGGAACATGAGGACTACTGTACTCTTAGCGCGTTCTAACACTGCACCGTAACAGGGCGACCATACGGGACGTGACTAGATGCAGCGGAAGCTGTGGATCCAAATGCAGATAGTCAAGAAGGGATTTGTACCTCTGCAATAGAGAGATATTTCCGGGCCCCTTGACGATTAAGATTTGTAGAAAATGCGTGGCCACGCTCGGATAGAATAACAGTTGTTATTTAGTAATATCCGTTACTGCAGGCAATCGAAATCAGAGTCAAGAAATACTTGAATTCGAGAAATGAATCCTCCACTCCATGTCTCAAATTCACTTTAGAAATATCGCGTGCAAAAGGAATGAACCTGTGTACAAATTCAAGCGTGAATTGTATCTATGGATATAAGAGATCTTATAACCTGGTTAACCTAAGTGTCTGGCTAGGGACCTCCTTAGGCTAATGGTAACAGTACAGTTACATGTCTGGCACAAGTGGGAGTCTGTTAGGATTATGTGCAAGACAGTAACAGAGGATTACCGTGTCCAATGTTATAAGACACTAGTATTTGTGTGTGAGAATTAATTAAGAAGAGAAAGAAATAAATAATAAGTTAATTATTTATTAGATTACTTAATCAGTTAAATTAATTAAGTAATTAATTAATTAAGGAATTAGTTAATTAAAGAGATAAATATAAAGGAGTTATAATCAGATACAATCACTGCCTTATTTATCTCTATAAATAAAAGGCTTAAAGTGATTTATCAGTTGATTTTTACTTTTTCTCCGAAAAATTACTCTCTCTCTCTCTCTCTCTTCCTACTGTCGCCGCCGGCCTTCCCACACACAACGACAGGAGCGTTTTTCCGATCAGTCACAGTGGTCTAGCAACCCTCTCACGTGGTGTTAGTAGCGATGTACCCCCTACTTGCGTTTCAGAGTTTTGCGTATAAAGGTAAACCATCTAAAACATCTTTTTTGTATCTGTAAAGGTTTAGGTTGAGTCCTTAATTGGGAATCGGGTTTTGTTATCAGCCGCGTTTGTTTTTATCACCGGTTCCCAATAGGTTGTTGGGTAAATATTGAGGCCAATTTCCCAACAATTGGTATCAGAGCTCCGGGTTGGAGGAGATCTCGGTTAGAGAGTTCTTAGTATACTATGTGGTTGTAGCTTTGTCTGAGCTTCCACATCAGAAAAGAATTAATCTCTTGGTCGTATTGGAGGAGGTCTCAGGTTAGAGGATTCTTAGTATGCTTTGTGGTCGCAGCTTTGTCTGAGCTTCCACATCAGAAAAGAATTAATCTCTTGGTCGTATTGGAGGAGGTCTCAGGTTAGAGGATTCTTAGTATGCTCTGTGGTCGCAGCTTTGACTGAGCTTCCACATCAAAAAAGAATTTCTCTTGGTTAGTTGTATACGGTAGAATTGTGTGTGGTAAGAGTACGTGCACAATTTCGAGGTGTGCTACTCAGGCTAAAGGCACTATTCTAGTATACAGTATCATTTTTTAGGCTTCAATACCATGTCAGAGTATTCAAATGCAATGAGGTTCGATGAAGAGAAATTTGACGGAATGATCAATTTTGGCTTGTGGCAAGTTCAAGTCAAGGATGTATTGATTCAATCCGGGTTGCATAAGGCATTGAAGGGAAAACCAGTTTCCAGCGTTGAATCGAGCGATACCAGTAAAGGCGAATAAGAATGGGAAGATCTGGATTTGAGAGCGGCAAGTACTATTCGTCTGTGTCTAGCAAAGAATGTTGTTGCAAACGTGCATGGTATATCAACGGCTAAGGAGCTTTGGGAGAAGCTTGAGCAGTTGTACCAGGGCAAAGGCATCTCAAATCGGTTGTATCTCAAGGAACAATTTCATACTCTACGTATGGATGAAGGTACAAAAATTTCAAATCATCTTAGTGTTCTTAACAATGTCGTTTCTGTAACGCCCCCAGATACTCGTGACACGATATTGTCTGCTTTGGGCCCAGTCCAGGTCACCCGCACGGTTTTGTTTTTGGGCCAAGTCCACACACCCAAAAGGCCTCATACCAAGTGAGGTTATCCATACTCTAATAAGGAGTGCTTTGTTCCCCTCACCAACCGATGTGGGACGAGTTATTACACTCTACCCCCTCAAGGACACAATGCCCTCGTTGTGCACATCGGTCCGGGTCTGGCTCTGATACCATTTGTAACGCCCCCAGATACCCGTGACACGATATTGTTCGCTTTGGCCAGTCCAGGTCACCCGCACGGTTTTGTTCTTGGGCCGAGTCCACGCACCTAAAAGGCCTCATGCCAAGTGAGGTTATCCATACCCTTATAAGGAGTGTTTTGTTCCCCTCACCAACCGATGTGGGACGAGTTATTACAATAAGGATGGCACCCCATTTGATAGGTCTAATTGTGCGGTTGTTGTTAGTCTATTCTCACTTGAGAATACTCTTGTTGGTGTTTGTAGATATATTGTTGGCCAATATGGGTTTAGATGGGATTTTGGCATTCTACCAATCTCCATGAGGTATGCATTCTAACTTCTTTGTGCTGTTTGGTATGGAGAAATAAGGATGATTTTGGTTGTTGTAGGCTTGAGTTGAGGAATTTTGTCAATATTTGATGTTATTCTTTTGGTGCATTATGCATTTCTTTTTATGCCACTTTTTGTTTTGGTTGTTCAATTTTTGCTCCAATTCTGTTCTTTGGTCTTATGCTGAGTAATCTGTTGCTTTTTATACTTTGGCTAAATTTTGATAATACAATGATGTTCATTTTATTCTGGTATTGGTCCCCTTTGTTACCCCTAAGTCTTGTGTGTGCTTTCTCTAATCAATACTTGGTAATACTGTTTTGGGTCTATGATCTGAAACGCTTGATTACTAGTTTGAGAAAGTGGAATTTTTGGTTCAGGCTGAATGTTTCTATTCCATTCTGGTCTTTGTTCACATTATTTTAGCTCGGTAGTCATCAACTTCATTCTGCTTATATATTGGTATATCATAGATTTTGCAATGGCCTTAGGCCAAATTGCCCTTAGACTGTTTGTACTTCTTGTTGTTTGAAGATTGGATGATGGATACTATTTTCTCCTTGGGGATATAAGGCTTTTTGAGTATTTTGTAGTGATGAATTGGATATGGTTTTGCTTCAATTTTTTTTTTGCCAAGATCAGGTTTGGTTGGTGGTGGCATTTTCCTTCCAAAACAATGTTCAATTAGGTGTTACTCTGATTGGGCTACATCTTTAGATTCGAAATATTGATGCTTGATTGGGATAGATCAACTTGGAGCCCTAATTTTTCTCAGGTGCTAAGTCTGCAATATGGAAGATGTTATCTTTGATTGTTTGGTGCATCAAACTTCGATTGCAGGCTTTGAGTAGGATTCGATTGAGTCTTGGGCTGATTCAATTTGATATATATACACATATATATAAGATTGTTGTAACTGTGTTCCAACTTCAGTGTTGGGGATGATGTTGTTGAATCTAGAAGATGAATTTAATGTTGGATAAAGATCTAAATGATAGCTTATGGAAGCAGGAGGGTCTTATTGGACTTCGTAGTCCAATAATTTAACTTTTGAATTTTATGTTAGGCTATTAGATGGAGGAATCAGATTAGGCTTTTTAAGAGGAGATGTTTTTGCTACTGGGCTTGGAAGTTTATTTTTGGCTTGCTCAATGGATGCTTAAAGTAGTTGATTTTGAGTTGGGTTAATTCTTCTGATGGAAAACATTAAAGGGTATCTTTCTGATTTGGGCTTTTATCAGCATTGGGATAATTTGTATTATATGGGTCCGAGAGTTACGCCTGTTTTTTTTTGCCCAAGCATATACATATTTTTTTTGGGGAAAAAATCCAGACAACTTTATAAAGAACTAAACGAGAAAAAGGCAAAAAGCTAGAATCCAAGCCCAACAACAAAACAAACAAAGAAAGAAACAATGCCAAACCAGGCTACAAGCAACCAAAAAAGACACAAGCAAATAGACAAAAACCAACTAGAGAACAAAATCCAAGCCACATTGCGCCACCAGAGAACCCAAAATCGCCAAACAAACAGGTCAGGTTTCATCCACACCATAGCTCATATCACCGCTCGTTTTCCTCATGTTCCAAGCCACACCCAATCGGACAACACCCTGAATTTTCTTAATCACAACATTGGTAAGCCTTTCTGTTGGTCCTCTTTCGATGGCCAACTGTGTAAATTGTATTGTAGAAGGGGGGGGGGGTTGAATACACGCAACACAGTTTCTTCTACTTAATTTAATTCACAACCCCTATGGAGTTTTTGTGTGAACTAAAGTATATTGTTTGTTGAAGCGGATCTAGACTATGTCATGATCCAAACAATCCATAAGTATTTCACGAAGCATTTGCTTATGCACAAAGCAATAATAGAGATAGATAGAAATGAACCTTGATAGAGAGAGAAAGGATTGGGGTATAGAAGCATGAACCAAGGTTGGTTTGAAGAACAAACCTAATACTCATGTTTATACCCCATGCATTAAATGCATGGCAGAACCACTTTTGCACGTGGCAAACTAGGAGTGGTTCTATTGTACTATATACTATAAATGAAGGCCCATACTTGGTAGGGTTATGGTCTATAGTGTACAATTGCCTTATGGTTGACAAGCAAAGAAGGAGCAGTGAAGAGACATCCCCTTTTTGTACTCTTGTCAGAATGGCAAATCAAATCCTTTGCATGCATATAGGAGGGAAAGACAAATCTTGAATTCGTAAAGAGCAAGTCACTGATCGGCCTTAGAGTCGCTGATCTCTGGGAAAGATCAGGGAGGCGCTGTGACTTGTCTTCAGCAGAACATCATGCAGAGTAGTCAGCTTGCTATCACTGAGTTCAACTTCAGATCACAAGCTCGCTGACTCTTTCATTCAGCTTATATCAATAGATGGTGCTGATGGTTTTCTTATGGCATGACTATTTGTCTTTCAGGGGATACTTAGCTGATGTCAGCTCTTGTTGATACTAAACGGAGTCAGTGATCAGCAATCGCTGATTGCCCAAACTGTCAGCGATAATGAATCGCTGAAGTAGTGAACTTCATCTTTCAGCAGTGCTAAGTATTTTATAGAAGATAGATAAAGGATCATTGGTATTTCACAAAGTCTTAGGAAGACTGGATCAACACTTTTCTCACCCTTAACCAAACGCCGGTTTCGCTCACGCCAAACCAAGTAAACAGAAGCAGCTAAAGTCATCTTATGGAAAACACTTTTAGGGGCCAAGCCAGGGTCTGAAATAGCAAGGAGGATGACATCCCATGACTCGGGGAAACCTTGCCAATTCATTTCAAAGCAAATGCGCCGCCACACTTCTTGCGAGAACTCACAAGTAAAAAACAAATGCTCATGCGAATTTAGACCATTCCCACACAAACTGCAGACCATATCTAGAGGCTCGTGCTACCACAAAGCAACATGGTCTTGAGTCAGATGTCGACATAAACAAGCTAACCAAAGGCAGAAAGCATGTTTAGGAATATGTCATTTGAACCAAACCATGTCATGCCACGTCACAGTGTTATGAGTTCCATCTAACGAAGAATAAGCATTAGAGACCGAGTAAACACCACTAACATCTTGATCCCAATAAACCACATCCTGAATAACCGAAGATAGAATGGGAAGGGTAAACATAGCCAGCTATGGATAGCGAGCCACCCATCCATTCGGCCAAACACCTTCAAATGCAGAAATTACATCAAAAACCGTAGATGTCTTCGTGAAACCCATACCGTGAATAAGCCGAAACGAGATGAAGGAAGACAACGGGGCATCCAACTAACTATCTTCCCAAGCGTTCGTAGATCTGCCATCGCCAATCCTTACCCGGAAGAAACGTCGAACCTCTTCCCTGATGCTCATAGGCTTACGGAAGTTCCAAGACCACCTTGGGTTACATCGCACAGTCCATACTCCGTCATTCCGTAAACATTTTTGTTTAATCCACATAACCCATAAGGAATTATGGCTAGTGCGAATATCCCAGACATGTTTCGTTAGTAAAGCTCGATTCTAGACCATAGTCACAGGATTCGCGCATAAGGCTGCGATCCTCGTACCAGTCGATCCGATCCCAATCGCGGTTCGAAATAGAACCGATCGCTAGATGGGTCACGATCCCAATTCGATGTCCAATCGATCCAATTCAAATTGTCCAATCGATCCAAATCTCAAAAGCGATCGATAATTTGGTATTCAAATCGCGATCCAAATCTCATCTGATCGGCGTTCCAAAAATTGATTTTCAAATCAATTCTCAAATTGATCAATAGCCGGTTAAATTCGCGATCCAACTAGGCTAGAATCACGATTTTCTGTAACACCCCCAGGCGACCGTGGTTCGATATTGTCCGCTTTGGAGACACAGGGCCCTAACCGGTCACCCCTACTCCCTCACGGTTTTGCTTTGGAGTTGCCCAGTCCAGGTCACAACCCAAAACGCGTCTCACCAGGTGAGGTATCAACACACCTTATAAGAAGTGTTTCGTTCCCCTCACCAGCCGATGTGGGACGAGCTGTTACACTCTCCCCCCTTACGGACACAACATCCCTGTTGTGCACATCGGCCCGGTGCTAGCTCTGATACCATCTATAACAGCCCCAGGCGACCGTGGTTCGATATTGTCCGCTTTGGAGACACAAGGCCCTAACCGGTCACCCCTACTCCCTCACGGTTTTGCTTTGGAGTTGCCTAGTCCAGGTCACAACCCAAAACGCGTCTCACCAGGTGAGGTATCAACACACCTTACAAGGAGTGCTTCGTTCCCCTCAGCAGCCGATGTGGGACGAGCTGTTACACTAAAAAAGGAGATTTGTCTGTCAGACAAACATGCTTAATTTTAAGAATCCATAGCCAATTTGATGTCTAAGTGCTCCAATTTCAAATGCGACTTCTCGTTTTCTGTCTGGATTCTAGAAGCTGATTTCAAAATTCAAATTAATAACCAAATGACTCCTCGTTTTCGTTATTCTCTAGTCTCTACCTTAATTAATGATTACATTTAATTTGTCATATTAACTAAGATTCTACATTTTAGAATCCATATTCCATACTCAATTTTCAACAACTATCTTTTTTGCTTCTATTCTGTTTTGCCAAAATGGTTTTTGGGTCTTGGTCTTGGACCAAACAAACAGACTCTGGGTCGTCCTATGTACCTGAAATGGTAGAAGATAGTGATATAGAAGGATTTGTTGAAGTTCAACCACAAATGCAACAAAATCCACCTGCTACCGAAGAGAAGGATCCATCCAAACCGTTGGCTGATGAATTTACATATGTTGGTGTTGCGAAAAGTAAAAATGCTGGAGGGTCAAAGCAGTGGATTTGCAAACACTGTAAAGGCATGTACATTAGTTCTTATACGAGAATTCCTGTACATTTTTTTGGGCCGAGGGTGGGGAAAAGGCAAATATTAAGAGGTTTCCAAAATTGCTTGAAGAGAGGCAAACATATGAAAGAATTTGGAACAAAGTAAAAGAAGCGGAAAATGGTGGAGTTGCTAAGTCGTTAAAGAACTCGGTGCTTTCGAAAAGTTTATCATTAAAGAAGCGGCTTGAAGAATCTTTTAAGATGTTGGAGAGAAACGCGGTTGACTTGAAGATCATTAGAGGTTTGTGTGCAAACGGGATACCTTTCAATGTGCTACGCAACCCACATTTTATTGAAATGGTGCATGCTATCAAAATGGCACCGGATGGATATAAACCTCCATCTAGTGAAAAGGCGAGGACGGTGTTATTAGACAAATGCGTTCGGGACGTTGAGAAGAATCTAATACAAGTGAAAGATACTTGGTACACACAAGGGCTTTCGATTATCTCGGATGGATGGTCTAATGTGAAGAATATGCCACTTATCAATGTTTTGGCCGTGAATTCTCGTGGTGCAATGTTCATGTATGCGGAAGATTTTTCCGGGGTTGAAAAAACGGGATTAGAGATTTCTAAATTCCTACTTGGAGCTATTGAGACCGTTGGACCGAGTAATGTGTTGCAAGTGGTGATGCGGCTAATTGTAAAGCGGTCGGACGTGAGATCGAGATGGTACACAAACATATATTTTGGTCTCCTTGTTGCGTGCACACGCTAAATTTTATATTCAAAGACATGGCAAATCAATTTTCTTGGCTACGAAATACGTATAGAAGAGGCAAGGCAATCGTTAAGTATTTTCTTAACCACACCCATGCCTTGTCTATCTTTCGAGCAAACTCAACACTAGAGTTGTTAAAGGTTGCCAAAACTCGGTTTGCATCCCACTATATATTGTTAAAAATACTTATGGATTGTAGGGAGGCTCTTGCTACCACCATTGTCCTTGATTCTTGGAGAGAATGGGTTAAAAAAGGGGATGAAAACACAAGAAATTTAGGGGTTGAAATTGCCAATACAATCAAGGATGATGACTTTTGGGATGATGTTGGGAATGTGTTGGCAATTACAAAACCTATTTTTCTAAAATGGGAGAGATTTATGAAAGGATGGATGACATGTTAGGCGAAATAAAGGATGTCATGAAAGAAAATGCATATTCTAGCTATTACCCAGAAGTTGAGAAAATAGTTGTAGATAGGTGGGACAAGATGACAATCCCAGTACATTGTTTGGGGTTTGCATTAAACCCAAGGTTTTATCATAAAATATATCTTGACAAATTGGCTCCGGCTGGTCTTGCAAGAAAAGCTCCAAATGAAGATGTAGAAGTTGTGCGTGGTGTTATGGATACCTTCACAAAAATTGCGAAAAATGATGAAGAGGATAAGTTGTTACGAGAGAAATTTACAAGATTCCATACGAAGAAAGGGATCTATTCTATGGTGGCAACACAAGCGAATAGTGTGACAATGGATGCAATATATTGGTGGTCATCCTACGAAGCCGAAACACGGGAATTGGCCGAAGTAGCAAAGAAGGTTCTTTCACAACCAATTAGTAGCTCTTCGGCGGAAAGAAATTGGAGTACATATTCATACATTCATAATGACAAGAGAAACCGGTTAAATAGCAAAAGATCCGATAAATTGGTGTTCATCCATTCTAACATTCGGCTTTTATCTCAATTTTCGGAAGATTATAAAAGTGGACCGTACAAAAAGTGGGATGTACAAAAAGTGGGACATGAATCCGGAAAGTGCGTATGTGGAAGGTTCAAGCGCAAGATTGGAAAACATGGCATGGGAAAATTTGGAATACAACGGGAGAGGAAAAAGTCCAAGGGTGGACGATATCTAGAGTCTAGACTCGGTTTAATGTTTTGGGGATGTTGAAATTCTATTTGCTACTATTTTGTAAACAATTCTACACTGGTTTGTCACTTTTGAGCAATTATGCACTGTTTTGAGACATTTGGATTGCAATTATGCACTGTTTTGTGTAATTCTGCACTGTTTTGTGCAATTCTGCACTGTTTTTATGTTTATCAATTTCAATTATGCACTATTTAATCAACTTAAATTGATTTGTTTTGTTAATTTTTATGTTTTTGGTTTGGTAATTTGTTGTTTGTAACTAGAAATCTAGAATGTTAATTAAGGTTTGGTACTTTGGTTCCTAAAATATGTTTTCAGTAGTGGGTACACGTACCGAAACATATGGTACATCGTACCGGAGGCGTACCGAAATGAACCTACCCCTCCGAACCGGATTCACCTAACCTAGCAAACCGTGTTCCCGTTCCTCGTTCCCATACCGAAGTGATCCGCGATCCATGTGACTATGTTCTAGATAGACAATCTTCTAAAACCCAACCCCCCGCAACTAGTTGGCCTGCAGATCGCATCCCATGCAATCTTACACTTTCCCCTCGAAGAATTACCTTGCGCCTACAGAAAGTCTCTACAAAGCGCCTCAATCTCGTGAATTACAGCCGACTGGAATAAAAACACAACCATCCAGTACAACTGTAGTGACTGTAACACAGAGAGCACTAGTTGTTTCCGACCACCAAACGTAAGAAATTTCGTTTTGCAATTGCAAATATGAGCTTTCACCTTCGAAACAAGTCCTCCATAATCTGCCACCTTAAGAGCAACCAGTGAGAGTGATACTCCTAAATAGCGGATAAGAAAGGAACCCGATTTAAACGGAAGGCATGCTAAAATTGCACGTTGGGCATCCTGAGACACGTTACCAAAAAAGACCTCGCTCAAGCTTGGAGAAAGCCCAGATTTGGACGCGAATAACTGTAAAGCCTTTTTCAATATGTCCACCGGCTCCACATCTCTGCGTGTAAAGACAAACGAGTCATCTGCAAAACATAAATGTGTGATGTTAAGATCATTACAGCCTAATTAAAAGACAATTATCCTTTCCTTAATTATATTCGACGCCTATTGACTTGGCCGAATCTTCCAGGGGTTGCATCATATAGTTCTTACCATTACATTCAGATTTACCATGCTTGGTTTCAGTTTTTTAAGTGTTTGGGTAGTTTTTACCAGTACATTCAGATTTTTTGGAGTAAAAGATATGATTATTTACAAGCTCAATGATGCTGGGTTTGAATAGTATTCAAACCTTTTTTATATTGATGTTTGCATATTCTGACTTTAAAGTTATAATTTGCAATCTTGGCTCTGAAAAAGTGTTCAGCTTTCAAGATTGATGATTTTTCAAAGGTGTCAACGTTTTTTTCCTGTGATTAGAGCAAGATTGGTTTTGAATGCGTTGTGAAGGTTGTCTTTGGCTCTTTAAGTTGCTGCGGAGATGGATATTATGGTATTTGAAGCTACTTTGAAATGGAGATGGCAGTCCATTATTGCTGTTATGATCCATTAATTTGTTCCCAATCATCCTATGATTAATTTGATTTTTTTGTTCAGATAGTGGTCATACTTTTTGTTAAGAATGAAGAAAAGAAGGGTTCAACCTTCCTGAATTTGGACTAGGATAGAATAGGAACAAACAACATGAACAAATCCACAAAAAAGGTATATTACATAGGCCATACTATGCTTGGTTTTGTCCTCTTTCTCATTTTTCTTTGTTTTTAGTTTTATGTCACAGATACCTTCATGCCTGTTACAGTAAAAAGTGTGTGCTTCCTCTTGTTCTGTTTTATAATCCTATTCCTAAAGTCAAAAATTGCTTAATACCTTTGAGATAAACATGACATGGACGTAGAATCTTACCTGGACAACTGGATAAGTGTTTATAGAGTAATATCCTAACAACAATATTATAAAACGTCTTAATCTTTATTACGTTCTAAATGAGTAAAGCATCGGTTAATACCAAATGAAATTCGTTCTGTCATTTCATATTTGTTTCCTTCTGGTAGATGTTTAAGCTCTTAGCTAGAGTCCCTTCTTCTTCCAAATGTAAGGACAACTTTTTGTAAGATTACTTTATATCTTTGAAGGAATGCTACTAGTTAATGGAGTGTTTACCAAATGCTTACATGAGCAAGCGTTTATCAAGTCAAATTACCTTACTCGATAAATATGCTAAGTGCCAAGAATCTTACCCAGTAGGTTGTAATTAAGGGCAAAGATTCTTATCATAGTTAGCGGTTACTAGAAAAAGTATAGCATATGATACCGTTTTGATAGACAAAAATCTTAACAGTTAAGTATGTGGTAGTGTTGAATTTTACAGGTAAGTACATACCCGAGTAAGCGTTTGGTAAAAGGTCCCTAATAATCTAAGGTCTTGTTTGATAACATATTTTATGTTTTTTTCATTTACATTAATTACAGTTTACTATTTAGAAAGATGGCAGCAAGTAAAGCATCAATATTGAATCTTATTTCCTAACCAAATATAGAAAAAATGCACTAATTACAAAAAAAAAAAAAAAAAAAAACATGAAAGAGTCTAAAAAATAAGAAGTTGATGGTGAACCTCTTAAAACTAAGAAGTAGATGTGAAATCAAACTTCATAACTCTTAAAAACCAAATGACATGTTACCAAGGGGGAATTTATGTATGTATTAGGTAGGTCTCGGGACCTACCTAATTTTTTTTTATTTTTTTATAAGTTATACAAAAAAAATTTTAGAACCTACCTTAAAAAAATTTATTAGCAGTTTAAGGAAAGCAAAAGCCATGTTGGTGTATTGGATAGCACCCCATGTTCTATATCAAAAGTTACTAGTTCAAATTCCTCTTCACTTGTTATTAAATTTTTTATTTAAGGCCCGACAATTTCCTTGTTCACTCATTATTAATTTCTTTATTTAAGGCCCAACAAATTTCCTTCTTCACTCATTATTGATTTCTTTATTTAAAGCCCAACAATTTTAAGGTGGCGTTTGTTTTTTAAGAGGTGCTGAAGTCTGAAATCTGATTCCACCTCTGTTTTTTTTGAGGTGATGCTGAAATCTGAAATCTGAATTAGTTAGACTGTTTGTTTTTGTAAACTGTCAAACATCTGAATATATATAAATTGAATATGATTTCACTTAGATTAATTTATGAAATCATCAATTAGTTTTAAATAAATTATACTACCATCCATTCTTAGCACATTCAAAAGTTCAACTAAACCTACTCCTGAATCTATACCAACATCCATGACGGAACTTGAACCCACAATCACAAGGAAGGGTCCTTAACACATAACAAAACCTACTTGCATAACCACACCAAAATTAACACATAACAACACATAACGATTGATTGATGACTTTATAAATTAACACATTACAACACATAAAGATCACTTGATGATTTTATAAATCAACACATAACAACACCTAAAAATAACTTGCAATTTAAAGACTTTATAAACAAAACCCACTTGCAATTCAAAGACTTCATGAAAAAACCCACTTGACTTTACCTACCAATAATTATGTTGATGTTTGCTTCTCGTTAGGTGAAAATCGAGTTCTTGTGAATTCAATCCCTTTTGGGTCTAACTTCAAACTTTTGTTTTATTTTATTACAAGCTTTTTTAATAGTTTTTATCACCGCAATTGATTTCAAAATGGAGGAATTCATCTATATATTCTAACTTCTTCTCTGGTGGTTTTTTTTTCTTTCACATAAGGACAACCAAAGAATCTGAGATTCGCTTTATGCTAACAGTTCAATGGTGAAACCTTAACCTGTTGATTGTATGAGGTTTTCTGAAATTGAAAGTACAAATTCAAGTTCAATGGTGAAACCTGATTTTAAAACCCATTGAACAAGAAGAAAAGCAAAGTATAGTAGCATTCATCAAAAGACAATCATGGATAGGAGATGGAGATGCTTGAAGAGATGATAGAAATTAAAGAAGAAAATCAGGAAGGTTGGGAAGGATGGAGATGACTGGCGATGGATGAAAATCAGGAAGGATCGATGCAGGAGTACGTCTAATTGATTTAGAGGGTTTTGCACATCTAAATCGCTTAGATGATATTCTGATAAAAGAGGCTCTGAAATTTAAATGAAAACAAACTCCCTGAATTGGGCTTTGTCTAATTCGGTCAGAGTTTCAAGCCCATTAAGAGCTGAATTTTAGTAAACAAACAGGCCCTAAGTGTGTTACAAATACCAACAAAAAAACCATATTTAAAAATTTTTTGTTTTAAGGTCTAACAATTTTAAGTATGACCCAAATATCAAACAAAAAACAACACCAAACAAAAAAAAACGACCGTATAGTTGACACTTTTATTTTTATTTTAAATTTTAAAGACCCAACCCGACCCGACAAAAGTATAGTTGACACTTCTATTTTTTTGACTAAACTTAATTAAGGAACCACGTGGTTTTCTGTTCTAGATTCGCCATTGCATGCTACTATTGTACCGGGTAATATTTTTTTTATTAGGTAAGATTTTATTCAATTAAAATGACATCATATGTAATAACTTACTAACTGTATAAAACTCATGGTCCTTACCATGCATTGCTGTTATCGAATTGCATTTATGCATAAAGAAAAACATCATGTTCTGTGTGGTAAAAATGTTTTTTTTCTGATAGGAAGGTAGATGAATTAGAGAAGAAAATTTCTGTTGTGACAAAAGATAGAGTTGTAAGTTATGTTTGAATTATGATTATAAACTGCAGGACTAAGGGACGTGATGGAGAGGATTTATCATTGTCGCATCGACTTGCCGTTTACTAATATCATTTGATATAATCATGATAAAGTTCAACTTCCATATATTATATTTCTTGTATTTGTGGTTGGATCGAGTTGGATGTTGTGATATTTAGAAGTACATTATGTTCTTGATTGAATATCTTTTGCATTTATGGCTCCTGCCGCATTGCACGGGTACACAACTAGTATATAAATAATATATATACTAATTCATTATTCTATTAGGATGTGTATGTATATATTCTCGGTGAGTGTTGTAAAATGAACATTTGTTGTAGTAAAAAATGACATACAATCGGATTCGACCACATCCGTCTAATTTGCCCCTATTGTTTTTTACAAAATAAAAAATAAAAAGTTCACAACATTCTACTAGAAGTGCACATGATGATCAAAGACATAAATAAGAATGAAGTTAATCAAGTAACTTAAAATTTCATTTATAAGGAAATTTGTTAGTTCGAATAAGAAGCTTGTTCTTTGTTCTAATTCGGTTTTTGGAACATACATAGGAAGATTGCTGATGACCTCTTGTTATTAGAAAACGATATTAAAATGTGTGGAGTTTTAGCAATTAAAACTTACCTATAACTAGAATGGATGAATGATATGAAAGAGAAGATGTCTTGTTTGTATTATATAGCCACACAATTTTAATCGATTAAGCGGTTGTTTGGTTGATTTTATCAAGTCTTCTATTGATAAAGTTGTATGTGTGGATAATATGTTTTTATAGATTGGAAAAGTTTTTGTTTGTGAGCGTATATGCTTAGATGGAACTCATGGAAGGAGTGTGTTTTTAAAATCGTAGGTGCAGGTATGGAAAGAACTTGGCTTTCTACATAAAGCTCCCCCGAGAAGCTTAGTAGCTTACTGAATAACTCACTTTCTATGTTATTAAGCCACTAACAAATAGTCATATGTAGTTGATTGAACAAGTTGCAAATTACGTTAAGTTTAAGTTAGCAAACCCTATATAAGTTTATAGAGTATGAGTCTATAATACATTAGATATATTTGGATCATATAGATAAAGCTTTGCTTGAAAATAAGTAAATATCTATAGAGAGAGGAAAGTTTAAATGTGAACTCATTTTTCATTGTGAACGTGAGGACCAATAAAATCGCGTCATGTGACAATATTCAATCTGAATAACATGCATTATTCAGAGTGAATAAAGGCGCCTAAGCTTTATTGACTCAGAATAATGCATGTTATTCAGAGAGTGAATATCGCCATGTGGCGTGATTTTAGTGGTCCTTATGTTCACAACCAAAATTGAGTTCACACGCACACACACATATATATATATATATATATATATATACAGAGAGAGAGAGAGAGAGGAAAGTTCAAATGTGAACCACTTTTTGGTTGTGAACGCGAGGACAGCTGAGAGCGCGACATGTGGCGGCTTTGAGTGTGGTCCCCCCCTTTAATTCAATGCCCTCCCATGAATAGCGCCTAGTCACCCACCGTGGACCTGACGTGGCGCCTAGTCATCCGCCACGTGTCGCGCTCTCGGTTGTCCTCACGTTCACAACCAAAAAGCGGTTCACATTTGAACCCACCCCTATACATACATATATATATATATATATATATATATATGCATAGGGAGAGGTTCAAATGTGAAGTAGTAAAAAATGTAAAGTGGAATATAGACGACAAACAAATTCATTTATGAACTCGTGAATCCGTGATTGATATACAAATTAAACAGGTTCATGTATGAATGTATAGTTCATATATAAATCAGTTAAAAATAGTTAATATGTGAGTTACACAAGTTCATATATGATCATATAGTTCATATATGAATCAATTAAAAATAATTAATATGTGAATTACACAAGTTTATAAATAAAACTACACAGGTTCATGAACGTATAATATATAAATCACACAATTTACATATGACCCTATTTTTGGGGGATTTTGGCACCTATGTCCATGAAGGCACCCCAACATTAACCTTATACCCATTTTCTCTCCCTCTTTGCAAACCATACCCACAAAAAACCGTTATAAGAGCCGTTAAAACGGACTTTTATATAGACGACAAAAAAATAGTGTAACGGACCGTTATAACGGTGTAACGGGGTTGGTCAAAGAAGGATAAGATATGGGTATAAGGTTAATGGTGAGGTGCCTTCATGGGCATGGGTGCCAAAATCCCCTATTTTTGGCCTATTTTAACTAGTCAAAGTCAAGATGTAATATGTGACTAATTAAATTTGATGTTAAACCATATAAACGAGTAGATATCACTTCTCCATTTTATATTTTATTAACAGATCTCATTTTACCATATGGTTATTTGCATATTATTATTAACAAATGAAAAGTAGAAGTTAGCCTTTTTATTTTATTCCGGTGAATGGTTACCATAAGAAAGCTCCATTTTTAGTGTCTCTAATACGAGGTTTATTAGACCATGAAGTTTAATAAGTTCTTTGTAGTAAATATTTTATTTTCATGAATTTCTGCATTTTTTTCTTTTCACCAAAAAATGATTTTTTTTAATTGCATAAAAGTGACATAAGGTTCTTTAAATACAATTTAAAATAGATTGTACAAATTAAGGAAACACAATGTATATGTTTTGTTTTGATTCAATTTGGTAATTGTTACGGAACAACACATTATTGATTTGGACCTTGTGGTTTGAGGTTTATCACATAAGAACCTACAATTAAGGGTTAAGTTTCTCACACTAACGACCCCTCATTTTGTTAAGTTAAAGTGCAGAATGAGATTTTTTTTTCTATTTTAAACATTTTGAAGTTATGTTTTTTTAATATTCATCTAAAAATTTTGATTACATATTTTTCATTAGAGAAACAAAGATTCAGTTGATAATATTTTGATTGTTTTTGTAGACTACAAGTACTATGAACATCAATAACCCGCCAAACATAAATAGATCTTCTGACAACAAAAAAAACTCTAAAATCTAGATTTAGAACAATAAGTATTTTCAAACAACAAAAACAAAACCCAAAACATATTCAACCAACAACAAAACCTTGATTAGATCTCAAAATGACATTAGGGGAATGGAAACACGCACAAGATGAGAGAGAGAGAGAGAGAGAGAGAGAGAGAGAGAGAGAGAGATGTCGTCTTGTAGTGAGATGAGGCCTTCAAAACCAATGGCAAGGGAGGAGGCCTTGATTTCCAATGGCGATGGAAGTTGTAGAATCACAAAGAGGTGAGTAGCAACGGGATGATATTTGAAGTGAGACTACTTTTCTTCCCAAACTAAACATGATCATGATGCATTAGGTGTTGTATAGTGGTGTTGTTGAAAAACAAAGAAGTAGCAATGACATGGTATCAAGGGATTGAGGGAGAGAAGAAACAAAAAGAGTCCTTTTAGGGTATTTGTGAAGAAAAAAAATGTTGTTTAAATAAAAAAGTTAAGAGTAAAATTGTAACACCCGTTTTCACTTTTCCCTTATATGTTGGTTTAAGTAGTTTAATTAAGTAATTGCCATGTTTTAGGAGTTGAAGGGCTGAAGTGTCATTTGTGGAAGTTTAAGGTAAGTGTGGCTATTGTTAATAAAAGGGTAAAACCCCTCACTCTCCAGGCAGTTTTCTCAGAACTTACGGGGGAGAGAGAGAGAGGGCGATAAGAGGAAGGCAGCCAAAGGTGAAATTGAGGCTTGGGTTGATTGGGGTGTGTTAGCACTCACGTCAATTGCGTTTAAGGTAAGAATTACATGTCAATTGAATGTCTTTTGTAGTTTATTTTGGAGTCTTGAGAGGGTTAGGGTTGGGTGTGGATTGATGGTCATTGGATCATCAAATTGATGTAATTGGGAGGTTCTAGGGTCGAATTGCTTGTATGTATTTGTTAGATATCGACCTAGTAGTTGAAAAAACATATTTTGATGTGTTTTGGCATGAAAAATGAGTTTTTGGCACAGAGTTCGAGGCAGGTCGCGAGAGAGTGCAGGCTGGAAAAGCCCGCGACCTGGCCAGGTCGCGGGAGTAGGCCGCGCAACTCTCTGGCCACTTTCAAAAAATTATTTTCTTCTTTTTGGAGATTGGGCTATGGGATCACGTTAGGGATGTTATGAGAGGATGAGGCCTAGAGTTTGGGGTCAATTGGACTAGCCTAGCTATGTCTAAGGCTAGCTTTTCGGTATGGAGTGTCAAGTGGTCCTTTTGGACTAAGTTGATGTGTTATGTGATTATGTTTGGCTAGGTGTTTGCAAGTGACTGTTCTAGCTTGTGGAGAGTCTTGTATTGCTAGCGACTGACAGGTGAGTACCTCACTTAACTCTTGTTGTTATGTGTACATGGTTATGTTTGCATGTGTAATTATGTGATGTGTTCCTTCGGGGACGTTGGAGAGTACCTATGGTGGTAGTAATACCCTAGGGAATTTGGAGAGGCCTGGTACCAGTGTCATAAGTCCTTCCTTGATGGTGTTGAACCGTAAGGAAGGTTGGAGCTTACATGTTTATAGTTGCTATGTAATGTGATTGTGTTGCATGATGGTAGGGGTTTAAGTGTGTGCTCACTAAGCTTTATGCTTACCCCGTTGTTGTTTTATCTTTTAGTGGCAGGTACTTCCCGTAAGGGAAAAGAGAAGGCTACCGTTTGAGGCTCTGGGATGGCAGTTCAGTCAAGATGTTTTAGAGGACATGTTATGCTATGATGTCGAACCCCTTGTGTTTTCAAAACTAAATTTCTATCATTTTCCGTAAACCTTTACATTTAAGTTATGAGTGGGATTATGGTTTTAAAGTTTCAAACTTTGTTGGTTTTGGATGTAATTGGGGACAAGCTTCCGCTCTTAATGGGAATCTTGGTTACTTTCTAGTAAATGAGAGTTTTGGATTTTGGGATGTTACAAAAATGTAAAAAAATAAGTATGTCATTGTTCTTAAAGAAGGAGATAGAGGAATGTTATAGATCGATGAGTAAACTTTAGGAAAAAAATGTAAATTTTAAAGGTGTTTCTATATAATAAATGTAGTTCATAGATCAAATCTTCAAGATTCAACAACCATAGGACCAAAATCATAATTAAGTTATATTAATAATCCAACATTTTTAGTGGTTTAAACATGTTTTAGATATCTAATATTGATTGTAAAGGTTGAGTGCCCTAAATAATATGTTTATGTTGAAATAGAAAAGGCACCATGACTTCATGAGAATAATTTTAAAAGTCTACATAAAAGGAAATTTTAGGTATTTTATGGTAAAAAATTTGGCTATATAAAGACGGAAGAGGCATGCTTGGAAGCATCAGTCGTAAAATGCGATCAAGCAAAGGTAAGGGGCCTATAATGGCCACTCTCATTGCGGCTCTTCTCGTAGCCATCGTTTCTTTAAGCTTCCCCTCTTCTGCAACCGCAACATACCCTTATGAGTCGCTAGCTATCCATTCCTTCACTGCTAAGCCCCCATCCAAGCCCCACCAGCACCTAAGGCTTTCGTGATGGCCAAGCCCCCACCACCGACTAAGGTGGGTGGCAAGCCCCCATCCAAGCCCCCACCGCCACCTAAGGCTTTCGTCACCACCAAGACACCAGGGTCACCTAAGACTTCGACCACCATCATGCCACCACCGCCACCTAAGGTTTTTGTCAATGGCAAGACCCCACCAATACCACCTAAGAATCCCTAAGTGTATATGCCTTTCAACCTCTTCCTTTCAGTACCACTAAAAACCTATCTTTTTTTGTTTAATAAAATACCCCTTATATGTCAAATGTGAATAAGTTCAATTTCACCATAAAAATTCACCTTGGCTATCGGTAAGAAACAACACGCTGTTGGAGGGTAAATTGATACCCCAAAAATGGAGGAAGAATAAGCAACGATTAGGTTTTTGTGGGTGTTCTTTGTCATGTAGTTGTTGTATACTTTATATGTGTGCTTATTCGTTATATATGGATACTTACATATATATATATATATATATATATATGTGTAACATGTATGCTTCCTTTTCCTTGTTGCGGTGGTGTTTCATGGCTAGGCCCTTGCTAGTCTTCGTTTTAATAAAATTTGCTATTCGGAAAAGAAAAAAAACATGTATGCTTCCTTTCTTAAACCGAAAGACCATTGAGTGGCATCAATAAAAAGTTTAAATGGGTACTTGACAAACTTATGTTCCTTTCATTTCTTTTTCTAGTTTTCTATAATGCGTACTCATAATAATAATCAATTGTTTCTAGTAAATTCAAACCAAAGATCCCTCCTTTCATAATATGATGCATAAAACAATGATTTCTTCAAAAAAAAAAAAAGCAATGATTACAATTACTATAGGAATATGTATATTTTGATCACCCCGAAAGGTTTACACGTACGATATATAGAAGATCCGCTAAGTAACAACAACCCAAATTTAGGAAACAATAAATACAAAGAAAAAAAAAACACTAGATAATTATATACTCAAAACAAACACGAAGGAAGCCCATAGTTCCCACACAACTTTTCCACAAACAAAGTGGATGTCCAACTGATGTGCGTGTTTGGTTTGTTGGTGACTTAGGGGCTGTTTATTAGGTGTTGAACGATCAATTGTTTACTAAATTGTTGATCCGACAATCGAGGTATTGACCGAGCACTTACTGAGCCAACACTATTTTCTTGCTTACACGGGGCAGTTTTCACATTGTTCTCTTTGCCCTACACATTCTATATAGGGCCCGTTTGGTTTGCCGAAATGGAATGAAATGTATTCGATTTCATGTAGGGATTTCATTTTGCGAGGATTTGGAATCCTTTTGCATGTTTGGTTTGAAGTATTTGAAATGGATTTAAATTCCCGGTATTCATAAAAAAATTATTAAAAAATATAAAAATAATTAACTTACTTTTTATTTAATTGGTTATTAAAAAATATTTTTAACATATTTTAAAGCGTTGTTATATTCAAATCCTACGAAATCTCAACCTCCTACTTGGGATTTCAAAATCCTATGTTTGAGGGATTTCAAATGAATCATAGAATTTAAATCTAGACAATCCTGCAAACCAAAAGCGGGATTGAAATGGATTTGAAATCCAAATACCCAAAATTCATTTCATTCCCGCAAACCGAGCCGAACCGAACCGAACCTTAGGGGCCGTTTGGTTTGCGGAATTGAATGGAATTCAAAGGAATTGGAATGACAAATTCCATTGACCAAATTCCATGTTGTTGTTTGGTTTGCGGAATGAAAGCTAAGGAATCCTTTGAATTCCTTCAAATTCCTTGAACTAAAGAATTTGCCATTCCGTGCCATAACCCATGGAATTCATTGGAATCATCCCTCCTCCCTCTTGTTTTCTCCATCTATGGTTTTCCTATCTCCATCCATCGTTCTCCAATTACAAATCCTTTTTCTCGATTCGGTTCGGTCTCGGTTTTTTTATTTATTAAATAATTAAATTATACATAATTAGATAATCAAATTATATATATATATATATCGATTTTTTCCGATCGAGATGGAAATCAAAACCGAACCGTTTTCGGTTCGATTCGAATCGGTGTTTTCCCGGCCGAGATGGAAACTAAAACCAAAATTGAACCGATTACGGTTTACGACTCGGCTCGACTTTTCCCGGTCGAGATGCAAACCGATTTCATTTTTTGACTCAGTTCGGTTTTCTCAATCGAGATGGAAAACCGAACTAGAACCGATTTTGGTTTTCGGCCCGGTTCGGTTTTTCCCGGTCGAGTTGGAAACCATAACCGATATCGAACCGATTTCGGTTTTCGACTCGGTTCGGTTTTTTCAATCGAGTTGGAAACCAAAACCGAAACCGAATCGTTTTCGATGCCAATTTTTTTTTTTTTTTTTGGATTCGGTTTTTCGGTTTTTGTTTCTCTTTTTTTTTCTTTCAGTTCGGTTCAATTTTGGTTTTTGCTCACCTTACTTTTTACATTTGTATTCCAATTCTAGTTCTAATTCCAATTTCATCCAACCAAACACGACCAAAATGTGTGGTCAAATTCCTCAAATTGCAATTCCAATTCCTTCACAGTCAAATTGCTTGACGAATTTCAATTCCACCGAATTAACCAAACGCTACCTTAGTGTTTTTCATATCTTGATCACTCCTTCTCTTCTCCCTGTCACTTTTGGCCTTCTTCACCATCACTCCACGCCACCCAAAAGAGATTCATCATTCATGGTTGGTAAGAGGCAATAAAATCCCATTTGTTTTGGGTTTTTGTTTTACTAGATGATAAAAATATTGTAAATAAAGACTAAAGAGGTAGTGTTTGTAAAAGATTGAACAATTTGTAGGGAGTCTTGAAGTGGAGCTTTGATTTGGGTTTGTGAAGAAAACAATATAGAGAAAGAAAGGTAGGGTTGCTACTGAACTGGTTATATAAGGTATGTGATTGGTGATGATTATGTTTCATTATTGTTGAATTGTGGTTAGAATACTCTAATAAGTCAAGGATTGATGTAGGAAATGATTAAAAACGAATTTGAGCATCAAAGTTATGTTGCACACCAAGTGTTTGATGAAATGTCTAAGTGAGATTGTATATATACAAGTTTTGTCTGTTTATTAAAAAATGTGTAGAAAATAAACCATTTATTCAAATGAGGTGTATGATGGGGTAAGTAATTAACCTCTTTTTCTCTCTTCACACAAAAACATAATGCAATTTATATTATGGATCCCATATGAACAATTTTTCTTGTAAAATAATTGCAGTGGAACTGGGAGACAATAGTTATTGGAGCAAGTTTATTAGCTTTGCTACCTTTCACTAAGTACCTTGTAAGAGTTCATATATGATTCCTAGAACGGAACACAAAGTGTTTCAACATTTTTGGTCACTCTTATATAGTTTGCCAAATTAACAGGCGAAGAAAGACAAAAAACTCTTTTGGGTGTCCGCAATTGCACCATTAATCTCCATTATCTTGTCTAACTTTTTCATGTTCATCACCCATGTGGATAAGGAAGGTGTTGCGGTTGTAAGAACTATGAACTTTTTCTTTCGTTTTCTCATCCTACAAATACTACCATTTCATTAAAAAAAAAGTAATTTTTTTGTTTCCTTTTTCACAGGTGAAACATATAGAACAAGGAATCAACCCTCCATCTGTAAATGAGATTTATTTCGGGTAAAAATCTTCTTAAAGGGTTTAGAATTGGTATCGTTGTTGGGATGATAGCTTTAAAGGTAAGGTCCATTTCAAGGCTTCAAAAACTGTCTTTGCTTCATGCAAATTAACAATCTGTTTGACAACTTTTTTCTTGTTGTATCAGGAAGCAATGAATTAATTCTCTTTTTTTTTAAGGTAACTATTCCAATGTTCCTTTACTGTTAATAGTTATGTACTTAAAGTTGTTATCTTGACCTTTTGCTCTATACCCAATTTCGTGTTAAATGGAAATCTTGAATTGGATTCTGCTGTTCATTTTCCTGAAGTACATTGACTAAACTCGCAATGTTGTATAATGTTATCGCCGTGTAGGTTTTGATCATGCTTTAAGCTGAATATTAAGAAAGGAATTCTTTGTTCACACATTCCATTTGTTGGTTTACTCTAAATCTTGACCTATGAGCTCGCGGTTTCCTTCTCATCAACTGAACAATGGCTTATACATATCTGGTCGGCCTTAACAGCCGAAAGAACGGTCTCTGACTATGTCCTCCACCGCGGTGCCCTACCGGTGGTGACATAAAAAATTCGGGAAAATTTGGCAAAATGTTTGATGTGGATCATGGTAGCTCCAGACCAAGAAAACCTGGACCTATAGCTAATGCACCTTTAAGAATGGGGTCTTTTGGTGGTGGGAATTCGCATAAGAATCAAGTGTCATCGATTCCGCGAATAGAACAGGCACTTCTGGTGGGGGCGTTCCTGGTTCGACGTCAATGAAGGAAACTAGCTCCGGTCCTTTGAATAAACACGGTGAACCGATAAGGAAGATGTCTGGGCCTCAAGGTGGAGGGATGCCGACTTCTCGGCACAACTATGGACCTCTCTCTCCGGCTCTCCCGACCATGGGTCTTATCACATCGGGAGCCTTTAATTCATCCGGTGCACCGCGGAAGGAAACAGGTCCACCCGAATCTACGGCATCGTACTTTGAATATTCCATCAAATTATAACATTTTATCTTCATTTCTGGTACAACCTACAAACCCGCCGTGGGTCGTGCTTAGCACGGCCCAAAGAAGTACCTAGTATATATATATATATATATATATATATATAGGTGAAAGTTCAATTGCAAACCACCTTTTCATTGTGAACGTGAGGACCAACGAGAGCGCGCCACGTGGCAATTTGAAAATTTTTTGGCTTAGTCATTCAGACTGAATAACACTACTCGCACTCTGATGAATTCGGACGCGGGCGGGTCAGCCGCGGGTCATCCGCGGGTAAGGCTTATTCAGTCTGAATAACGCTTTATTCAGTCTGAATAACGCTTTATTCAGACTGAATAAATCTTAACCCGCCGATTTCAATTGCCACGTGTCGCGCTCTGGGCTGTCCTCACGTTCACAACGAAAAAGTGGTTTGCAATTGAACCCGCCCCTATATATATATATATATATCATATACCCCTATTGAAAACCCAGCAAATTACTCTTTGTTTCTCCTCATGGTTTCCTCCAATAACAATGTACCTCCTCATGCTTCCATGCCTGCAGATCATGACTTGCCACGTACCCTTACGGCTGTCTCACCAGATTACTTTCTTGATGAAACACGTGTTATGGTAACAAGCGTAGCTGCTTTCACATATTAACAACAGGTCATCTCATTTCCACCATCTCTTCAACATATCTTCTTTTCTCGCTACAATACAAAAATAAACACACACGGTGGCTGAAGGCTGAAGCTTTTATAAAAAATATTAGCTTATATGTTTCAAGAGCTGGCTTTTCAAATCTACTCAGCTTAAGCAAAGTTGGTTTCTATCATTGATTGCTTGATTTTTCTTCTACTCTTTTGGCACAGAGGTCGGTCTACCAGATTTACCTTCGTTTGCTATTTACATGATAATGTCATGTTTTTAGGTTCATAAAAATATGTGCTCAGCACTATCATGTGAACAACATGGTGGTACCCTTAAATAGGTTGGGTGCCCTTGGATCCCGGATAACCCCGGCATGTGTGTGTTAACTTGCCGTTAATTAGACCCCAGAGCAGTTAAAGAGACCCAATCATTGTAAGTTTGCTCCTATGTAAAATAAATGATATGTTAAGAGAATCTAACCTATACATTTTTGTTGTTCCTAACTTAGGTACTTATGTGGTGATTAAGATATGGTATACTTTTGGTTTGGTAGAATATCATGATAATTATGCTTCCCTTCAATTTGGATTGTCCTACTTTTGGTTTGGTAGAATATCATGATAATTATGCTGCCCTTCAATTTGGATTGTCCTCTTATGCTTACACATGCACATCAGGTTATGAAACGGCTTAAAACGAAAATATATAAAAAATCATAGTGTCTTTGGACTAACACAAGCGTATTGTACATATTCAAAAATAACCCCATGGATATGTTTCTGTTATTCTATATGTGTTATTTGTCAAGGACTAGGCTAAGTTATATCCTTACTTATTTTATTGAAGAAATAAATTCTGACTAAAAGGCCTAAGAGTAACCAATAAATTTGTAGCATTATTTTGCTTTCTTGAATTTCTTCCAGACTTAAATCTAAGTAACAAAAATGTAAATCTGAAACCATGTAGATTTAATGATTTTCAACTTGATAGACTCATTGGGAGAATATGGTTTCATTCACATTTTCATAAGGTGTGGTTGATGGATCAGTGCTAGCAAAATAAACATTGCAATAATTGATATATGCAAAGGATTGTGTGAGAAGTTCAATTGACATGAGAAGCGTTAGAAGTGGATCTGAATCACTTATAATCTCAACCCATGAATCGCGCTTGATATGGTGATTCATCCGGTGCATCTCATCCTAATGTGCATTCAGTGGTTGATAACCACTTCTCATGCTTCTCGCCAAATCTGCCACTTGTCACAAGAAACCACCCCTACATATACGTTTCCGATAGAATGAAGATGTATTCTTATTCCTCCTTTCAAATGATGCCTACTAATTTATCACCATCTATAACCATCAATCGCCAAAGATTTCTTTGTAATTACATTAACCCAAAAGAGAATCTTATCATCATCCTTCACCTTCATTGAATTTTTTGGGCTGCAGTTTTTATCTCATAATCAATTTGGTAGTTAGGAAAAACAGATAGTAATATGTGTTACTAACATGGATGTGTTACTTCAGAAAGAAAAGAAAAAAACAGATAATAACATGGCAACCATTGTAATATGGATGTCATGGTTGGGGTTGCAACACAAATAATAACATGGATGTGTTACTTCAGAAAGAAAAGAAAGAAAAAACATAGCCTGTTAAGACAATGAGTTCAAAGGCAAAAGAAAATGGGAAACTAAGTGAGAGGTTTTTATTCAGTAGTTGAAGTTGGGGAGTTGCTTACTTAACTCTTAACATTGCCAGTGACATAGTTTTATGTGATCTATGTTAGATAGTTTTATGTGATCTATTCATTAATTACCAAGTCCTGGGGTTATTCTTTCCATCTCCAATGTTTCTTTCTCACTCGCATCCCAGCCGATGCTTTATCCCCGACGGAGCTGCAGACACAAATTGATTCCGATTTCACTGCAATTTAACACAAGGTATGCCGCATTCCTCTTTAATTTCATTATTTAAAGTTAGAATCTAAAGTATCATTCTTCAAATTGAACAGAAATTCCAACTCAGATCACAAAATTGGATCATCCATTTCACAAAATCAATGGAGTTTCATTCCTGAAAAGAGGAAACGGGAAGAACACTTGATATTGAACTTGGGGTTTTTTTCTTCTTAATGTTAATTCTCTGTCAATAACAGTGAAGGTTGCTTTTAGGCTTGATTTGATTTGATTTAATATGATGAATCTCATATGCATAGCACCTGAGCGTGTTCCGGTTCAATACGGTTGGTTTATCAAATTCACCTCCAGTGGTTTAGGTTTAGTCACTGAAGATATCTTCAAGTTCAAGCCTGCAGCGAAATACACTATCGAGTTCCCTGCTCCTCGGGTACTTAAAACCACAACTCAAAATATAGTCTTTTGTGTGACTTTCATGTAATAATGGATTTAGTATTGTTTTGAACAAAGTGAAGGAATTCAAAATTTTGTGTTTTCTAGATTGAAATTCTTGACCTAATTTGCTGTTTTCGTTATAGATTTAGGAATACCTGTCGTCTTTTTCATTTTTATGCTATAAGCATGTAGAGTGACCACTTCGTTGTTTCACTGTCAAACCGATAGGATTTAGTATTGTCCAGTAACAGGAGCTGTTATTAGGCTCAAAACAGCAGCCTAAGGGCTTTTTTTTTAGTTCGAAAACAGCAGCCTGAAGGGGATGTTGTTAGGGTCGAAAAATGGCAACCTTGGATGCCGTTTTCGGACTGTTTTAGAGCTGGTTTAGAGGCTGTTTGGGGCTGTTCGTGGGGGCTGTCTTGGCGTGTTTAGAGGGTTGTTTATGTCTGATGACATAGAATTGTCAATAGTTGTTAAAACAACTCGAAACACTTAGAGGTCATTTCTAAACGTTAGCTTACCGGGGTAACCATTTATCAATATCCATTACCTTAAGGACCTTACCAATATTATTTCCCTTAATGATTGATCATGATCGAGAAGCTTACCGAGTAAAACATAAGACATGGAGAAGGTTATGGTCTTACCTGGAAAAATTATACCCCATCGATAAAAGACTCGAGAAAGGAAGTAGAGATGCATGTTACTCTCAACTCCTTTACATATTTTCATAAACAAAACAACATATTTGAAATATGACTTCATGGCAACTAAAGGGATTGACTGAACTTTTTTATTTTACTTTTTTTATTTTTGTGAAATTATAGATTCTAGGGTGTTATATTGAGTAGCTTATGATGAATGTTGATCGTGAGTAGCACCTTTTAAACATTTTTGTAAAGCCTAGAATTTTAGGATGGCTTACAAGTGATGAGCTACATTAACATATAGCAGGCTCTATGAGCGCTGGATATCTGACTTCTTTCATTCTTTATAGCCTCACGGGTATTCGAATAGTAAACAAATGCTTTTTCTGGTTCCTGAAAGATCAATGAATTGGAATAACCGAAAGTTTTCTTGTGAATTTGGTTGCAGTTCGAACGGTTGTGTACGGGAAGCCTAGCATTTACACGGTAGCGATGAAAGCTGCAGGAGCCGGTAGGAGAGTTTTGATCGTGTTCCGTGAATGCCAGAATCTGGAAAGAAGTGTCCTATGAGGTTCGCTTAGTAATTTTGTCTGTCTAAATATTTTGTCTTAATTGATGCTCTCTCCCTTCAACCAACATTATTCTACTATCGTCCTAAAAAACAACTAGAAGGTGGAATTTACCTATTAGCCTCATAGTATCAAATTTTTTTTGAAGCTATTGATTTGATCATATTTACCTATTTTATCATTATTGAACTGTATTAGAAATTTAATTGATAGTTAAATGCTAAACATAGAAGTCACTTTAGAGGGTGTTTGGGAGTATGTTTCAAAAGTGCTTATTGAGTTATTGGCTTTTCAAAAAGCCAACAAGTTAAAAATAGTCTTTGGAAACTTGAAAAACACTTACCAACACAGTTTTTTGATACAATGGAAAAAACAGTTTTTGGAAAGTAAGGAGAGAGTGACCTTTTGATTGGCGTTTGGCTTTTCTCTCTCACATAACCTCATTTTTTAACCCAAACACTTTTTAACTTATTGACTTATTGACTTTACCACCACAAAAACTAATCCAAACATTTTTTAAAAAACTCATTTTGCCACCAACACAAGTTAATAAGCACTTTGGAGTTCAAAAAGCAGTAGAGCTTTTAATTATAGTGACCATGACGTAGAATTGGAGTTGGATGATGTCTGGTTTGCCTATTCTTCCCGTCCTCGTCATATGGTTTATTATATTGGAAAAAAAGATGTTGTAGTTCCTTTAAAGAAACACATAGTCCTACATATGGTTTGACATTTAATTTTAAAAATTTCAGAAACTCCATATTGGTTCGAAGGTTGCACTTGTTGGTCCCAGTGGTGGTGGAAAGGTAATACTCGAACTAATTTTATGTTGGTAGAATGACAAATGTGTGAATAATCCCCCTTTTTGAAGCTTAAGCACATCTTACATCATGATTTTTTTATGATATTTTGAATTTGGAAAGTGACAACTTCTCAAGAACTTCACATGATATATGGCTAAACATAAAATTCCATGAACTGTTTACATTTTTGGGTTTAGACAACTTTTGCAAGGAAGAAGAAACTTTTTTCACTGGTTGGCGGTGGCTACATTTGTATCCAACATTACATAACTTTGTCTATGAAGATTTAAGACGAGCTTCTTTTTGCATTTTTTTGTATTGTTGCTACGACTTTTAGCCGCCATTCTGGTAATGCTATTATGCTTTGTTGAAAAAGAATTGAAGGTGATTGAAGGCAAGGTAACTAATTGAGGACTCTTTCGGCCTTGCCTCATTATATTTCAGTAACTACTTTCTTTTTTGTTTTCGTATTAGCAAAACTGATCTTTTGATGATGATAATATAAAGCAAGCACAACAGGTTCCAAATCCAATTATCCAGGGTTAAACATTTGGTCACGTGTGGGCACGGGCAGTAAGGACGGCCGAGACTCTGCCTAGTGTGTGTATATATATATATATAGTATGTCAATATAATAAAAAAATAAAAAAGAGAAAAATAATATATAAGTTTCAAGCTTTTTGAAGTTTGAGGATTTATAACTTTATATATTACAAGGACTAAATATATAACTTTTCAAAACTATTTTTGAAACTTTAATGGGTTTAACTAACGAAGTTAGTGTGTAGGACCGAACATAGAAGCAAACTGAAACCACAAGAACGAAAAAAGCAAATTTTAAACTATAAGGATGAATATAGTTATATTCACAAACCACGTGAACGAAAATCGTAGTTTACTCTAGTTAAAAAGAATTGTAGTTTACCACCCTGCTTTTATAAAACAAATTTTACCTACCTTATTTTTTATTTTTATAAAGCATTTTAAAATTTTCAGTACTTATGCAAAAAACTCCCATGGCAGACACACGAGATAAGACTCAAATATAAGTAAAGCGACATAAAGCACAATGTAGCCCTATATGAGAATAAACGTAGAAAATCATTTGTATAATGCTTGTGATGCTTGTCTCAAACAACATTAAGGTTTCCACAATCACCGTTGTAGATGGTCACACTTGTATATTATGGATTTATTTGTTAAAAAGGAAACATGAAGTTACCTCTTCCAAAAAAAAAAAAAAAAAAAAAAAAAAAAAAAAAAAAAACATGAAGTTGTGGATAACATCGTGAATTTTTATAATATGTTAGGTGCTCAGTTTGAAGTGATGCTGGTTAGGTACTCAGTTTGAAGAGATGTTGAGTTTATAAGTAAAACTGTAGCCTTACAAGAAACAAGGCGTTTTGGAGCCATAAGTATGCAGTGCCGTCCCTGGGGGAGGGCGGGCCGGGCGTACGCCCAGGGCCCAAAAATCATAGGGGCCCAAAATTTTGTAGTATATTATAATAGTAAATAAAATACACAAGTTTTATTGGTATCTAATACTAACAAAATTATTTTGTATTATATTAAATGGCCCAACCATGTATTATTTTTAAATTGGAAACTAAAATATTGTTCATTTTTTAGTATTACACTATTACTTATAGTTTCTTTTAAATTTTTTATATTTAGTACCGAAGTCTAAATTATTTGCTTAAAAATTATTGATAAATACTCTATCATACATCATTTAGTGACATTTTTTATTATTTCATCCACATGAATTTTATATATGTATAGTAAGTTTCATTTTATTAGTCAAGAAAAACTCATATATTTTGAAAAAATATACCAACCTTTATGACTTATGAGAGACGGTCTAACTTATATTTATATTTTAGGTTTTAAGACTATCATTATTTTTTCATACATTATTGATTTCTTATTACATAATTTTGAGTTCGTGCATCTCAAATACACTTGTATCGATATAATAAGATACAACGTTATTGATTAACCAACTTATTATATTGATTTACATAGAGTGTTATTTTCAATAGCCAAGATTGTGGCCCCAAATGATGTAAATTTATATAGTAGGTATATTATAGGCAGGTTTTGACGATGCTATGTAAAAATTGATATGATAGATAATATTAATTTAAAAATAGGGTAAATTACAAATTTGGTCCCTGAACTTTGCAAAAAATTACGGTGGAGGTCCCTGCAGTTTCAATTTCATGAATTGGGTCCCTGAACTTTTAATTTGGTTATGAATTGGGTCCCTGAATTTAACGCCCGTTAATTGGCTCCGTTAAGTCAAGGGTATTTTGGTCAACTTATAATTTTTTATTATATTCTTTTAAAAGTTAAACTAAAACAAACCACAGGGACCAAACTTGTAAAATTTGGTCATCTTTTAGATCTGAATTTCTTTGAAATTCACCTTCGATCGGCGTTAATTGCAACCCGCCACAGCGACCTCCGGCAACGAATGCAACCCGCCACCGCTGCACGCCGCCACCGCCTGCACGCCACCACCGCCTGCACGTCGCCACCGCCTGCACGTCTCCACCGCCTGCCGCCTGTACAGCCGCAAGCCTCACCGGCGTATGCGCAGCCGCACGCCTGCACCGCCGCACTCCTCCACCGTCGCACGCCTCCAGTTGACTACCTCTACCATCGTTCTTCATATATAAGCTCATGTACGTATGTGTATGTGTGTGTGTGTGTGACCCATCATCGGGTTCTGATCCATAACTGATTTGGGGGAATTGGGGTGATTATTGGGTAGGATTGGAGAATTAGGGATATAAGGTTTGGAGAAATTTGGGGATAAATGGAAGTGGTTGTGATGGGTATTAGTGGTATTGGTGGTGGTGGTGGTTGTCGGTAGTGGTGGGTGTTGGTGGTATTGGTGATGGTGGTGGGTATTGGTGGTGGTGGTGGGTGGTGGTGGGTGGTGGTGGTAAGTCGAACCAGATCCAGATCTGTTGGTGGTGATGGTAGGTGTTGGTGGTGGTGGTGGGTTGAAGGTGGTGGTGGTGTTGGTGGTTGTAGGTGTTGGTTGTGGTGGTGGGTGTTAGTGGTGGTGATGGTGGGTGTTGGTGGTGGTGGTGGTGGATTGGTGGTAGAGGGGTGGTGGTTGTTGGTGGGTGTTGGTGGTGGTGGTGGTGGATTGGTGGTAGAGGGGTGGTGGTTGTTGGTGGGTGTTGGTTGGTGTTGGTGGTGGGTGGGAGAGAAGAAGACAAATGGAGAAGAAGAAGCAAAATGACCAAAATACCCTCATGTGTGGGGCACGTGAGGGTGGGTTAACATCTGATTTAAACGTCATTTAAATTAAGGGACCACCATCATAACCAAATCAACACTTCAGGGACCACCATCATGAAATTGAAACTGCAGGGACCTCCACCGTAATTTTTTTCAAAGTTCAGGGACCAAATTTGTAATTTACCCTTAAAAATAAGTATTGATTGATTTTGGGTCTAGAAGAAATACTTTTAAAAATTAGTATTTCTTGTATCCAATTCTATTTCTTATGAGAAAAACAATATGTTAATGATATTTTTTTCGTAGTTATGAAGGGCCCTTATTTGCATCTCGTCCAGGGCCCAAAAATTATCATAAACGGGCCTGTAAGTATGGCATGTTCATGGAACTATGCAATTAAGGGTGCTTGAGCTCCCAAAATAGGCGACCCCCTAAGAAGTTCTCTCTAGATCGCAAAAACAAAGCCATGAGCCAGTGAGGTAAACAGACAATATTGTGTCGTGGTAGGAGGAGTGTTACAGAAGTTCAAATTTGTATAAAAGATGATAACAAGTTTGAGCTGCGAATGAAGATATTTTTATATGTGGGAAATTACCATTTTTGGCAACATACTATTCACCCTTTTCCAATTTTACCAACATTTTTTAATTTTTACCAATTACATCATTAAACTATCCAAAAAAAATTAATAAACCCAAGGTTACCTATTTAGCAGGTTACATTTTACCCATTTAACCCACAATTTGACAATTTCATTTTTCTTCATAGTTTCTACCCCGAATTTAGAGTAAATTACAATTTTGGTCCATGTGGTTAACACTCATATTTAAATTTGGTTCCTTTTTAAAACTAATTACAATTTTGATCATCATTGTTGCTACTTTATTTCAGTTTTGGTCCATTTGACTAAATTTAGTTATAAAGGTTAGTTAGTTTAAGGTTATTTATGTCTTTTCAACCTTTTTTATCTTTTATTATTGTTGTCTTATTGCATTGTAGAGTAATTTACAGTTTTTGAAACCCAACATATAAACTGTAAACATTTTTATTAGTGTAGACACATTTATAAATATGCATCGGATAAAATGCATAAAATTTTAAAGATTGCTTAACTCATTTTATAGGTACAGAGATGACTTTTTTTTACCGGCAAAAGAGATCACTAGAACGGAACTTCGGCATTACCATCAACCCGCCTAGCGAACCCAAATTTATTAAAAGAACTAAAACTGAAAAAAATGTAATTTAAAAAGCTACGGACATGTAAGTTAAACATGACTTTTTTAACGGTGTAATCTAAAATGATATTGTTTTTAAAATATGTTGTTAGTTGGTTATGTATTATGATTAAAATATGTTGTTATTTGGTTATTTATTTTTAACATTACAAAAAAAAGATTTCTGCACTCTTAATGTATTATTATTAAAATTGCTACTAATGAAAAAGGTAGGAAAGACAAAAAAAAAACTATAATGACAAAAATTTTAAATTACTCTATGATCTAATAAGACAACAATAAAAAAAGACAAAAAAGGTTTAAACTATAGAAATACCATTAAACTAACTAAATAAACCTACCCCTCCGTACCCAATACGTGCACTCTAACGAACCCCGTCCCGATCCCTGTTCCCGTACAACGCACGAACCACGAACTAGGTAACTACGATAAAAGGTAACCTGCTAAGTTGTAACACTACTTTTTTAAAACTCAAAAACTAAACCATTTATCAAAAATATAAAATTAACAAAGAATTAATAAGTCACTTCTTTTAAAATCATTCTACGAACTGATAAAACCATCTAACTTTATAAAAAATCCTTTAAAGAAAACCGAAACTGTCTTCAACGACCTTGAGTTAAGCTGGGGCTTTCCATTTATCCAAATCTGAATTGTTGCCTGAAAATGGGAAAACAACGACGGGTAAGCAAAAACGCTTAGTGAGCACATACTGTTAGTAATTATGTGCACAAGTTGACAAACCAGTGATTACACATCCAATGTTACAAGACACTTGAGGGTCACACCTGTGAGGACCTATAAATCGAATAAGTTAAATAAAACCCAGAAATGGAGAGATTGGGTTTATAATAGTTAATTATAAACCAGCTGGGTAATTTCAGTCAGAAATCCAGAGTTAGAGGGTTGTTAATTAATTAGGTGAATTATATATTTATTAAAATATATATATATATATATATATATATATATATATATATAATTATCTAGAAGATTCTTTCTTAAGGAGAAAGAAAGAATCAGATAATTATAGAAACTGAATAGAGTGGAAACTCTTTTATTTAAATAAGCCTTATAGGCTTTGGGATTATTCATTCAACTCAATTATTCATTAGTCAGTTTCCACCAAAAATCCCTCCTCTCTCTCTCTCTCTAAATCGGCGTCGACACCCCCCCTTTCACACGAACCAGTTCGGTTCATCGGGTCAGTTCGGGTTTTTGAGTTCTACTAGAGGAACGTTCGTGTGGTAGATCACCGGTGGATTATATCTCAAGCATTCCAGGTAAAATCCCCTTTTAGTTAACGTTTAAATAAATTAGAACGAACGATCGTGGTTTCCGGGTTTTTATCCAAAATCGTTTCCGCTAAAATCAGTGTTCTTCGTATCAGTTAGATTCGGGGATTAAAGAAAAACCCAACAGTGGTATCTGAGCCACAGTTTTTCGTTTTAATTTATCGTTTAAGTCAAAATTATTTTGATAAATTAAACATTGATAATTGTTATAACCTAAAACTAACTGGAAAACTTTCAAAAACAGATAAAGTTCAGATTTTTAATTCAAACCTGATAAAAATCGAACCTTTAAAACGATAATCAAAGAAAGCTTTTATGAAACAATTTTAAACGGATCTATGGTTATTTATCGCTTTATTATATTGTTTAATATATAAATGCGTGGTTGCTTGAGTATATATACATGCTTTCGTATATGTCTATTATAGGGCTTGCCAACTTAGACCTTTTTTGGATTTTTTCTGGGGAGGCCTGCGTGCCATTTATAACCCCTTTGTAATAATGACCATAGGATAATTGTTTTTCTTTTTGGAGTTCCATCGAGAATGCCGAAGGCCAGTGGGAGCTACGCAAGAAAAACCCAGCTTTTCTTTTCTGAAGTCCTAACGAAGATGCCGGCGCCAGTGGGAGCTACACGAGGTGTTAGAAATCCTTTAGAAAATAGGTCATTATTGGTCCTTAGGAATAAAGGTTGGCAAACCTATAATTAGTTAGTTTTAAACTGCGTGATTATTATAATTATCTGTGTGTTTATAATTATCAACTACGTGGTTGAATTTTAATCGTGATAGTATGTTTATCAAATATGTTTTAAAAAATAGGAGAGAGTTTTTTAAAACTAGATTAAATCACGAGATCAAGTAGGTTTTAAAATCAAAGTCACCAGCTTTTTCCAAAACCTTTTACGGTAGATTTTATTTGAAACCTATAAAATTGTAAATGGATTGTTTAAAGGCAAGTTGATAAAACAAGTTAGTTTTGGTCAACTACCATGCTATCAAAACAGCTAGTTTTGATTAGCATGTATGCTTTTAAAACAGTTAGTTTTAATTAGCAAGAGACTTTTAAAACAGTTAGTTTTAAAACAGCGTATG
>CM058040.1:74307436-74537436 GCA_030169165.1 Centaurea solstitialis
ACCACCAAAACATGTATAATTTTGGTGTTATCAAGCCCGTTCAATTAAAAGCCCGCAAGCTTTTTAATCAAACTAAAACACTATTTAATTAATAAACTATTAATTAAATAATAACTCTTTAAATTAATTAATTTAACTATTAATTAATTTCCATAAATAACAAATAACCATTATTGTTTATTTTCTCTCTAATAATTAATTATACTTAGTTAATTATTCCACACAACTAGATAATTTCCGAGTATCTCTAATTTGGTGTGTAGCAGTGTGACCCACTAGCGCATTATAACATTGGACACGGTAAACCGCGTTACTGTCTTGCACATAATCCTTTCAAATGGATTCTTAATCAACCATAGTAAGTACTATTTTCTTTTATAAAGTTATCACCTTTAATTTAGCCTAGTTGTTTATTGCTCTTTAGTTGTTAATTATCAAAACACCAAAAACATATTTTATTTGATTAATTAGTAAAAGTTGTTAAACTAGGATAGGTAGCTTCACTGTTCCTCGTGGTAAGAACGATACCTGGACTTACCTACACTATATTATTCGTGATCAGGTACGCTTGCCTGTTTGTGGTAGTTTAGTTAGGTTATTTTATAAAGGATAAAACTTGGTTAATATTATATATATATATATTCACCACATCAACGAGCTATCACTGAATTTGTCTTTATATCACAAGCATTGTGTTTGTATCATCAATTACTTATTTGAAGTCGCTGATGAAAGTGTGAGCATGACTTTCTTGTCTTTAGGGTGATACTTACCTATGAGATCAACATCAATGGTCACTGAACAGACTCAGTGTGCTTGGTGTCGCTGAACGACTATTTGATGTTTCAAGATTTGAACATATAGAAGAATCACTGATCAGACTTAGTGATAATTTCCTCAAGCTGTAAATAAGCTAAACATCTATATTACTAAGTGAGATAATATCATTTTCATTTTACCAGTTCTTAGGAGAGCTGAATTAACAATCTCACCTTAAATGATAATGATGAGATAACAGAGAATTTTTCCTAGTCCTAGGAGCAAAGAAAATTTTCTAAGTCTAACTAAGTAGAAAGAAAATGGAACTCATAAAATTACATGTCCCACTTACTATTTTCAGGGACCTTTCTCAGTACTTTGATGGAATAAAGTACACTAAATATTTCATTTACTTTTAGAACTAATGATTACAAAGAAAAAATGAAATGTACAAGTGTATGAATGCACACTTAAGGATAAGGTATAGTGAGATGGCTTAGTCATAAGTATCTTCTAATTTAACATGTACATGATTTATCTTTTCTCCCGTGATGATGCTTTTTCTAAGCTCGCCTTTTATTGCCTTGCCAAAGTCATACAATTCTTTATGTCTTTCATCGCTGGTTGTGAAGTACAGAATGTTGACAAGATGATCAGTGGAAGCAATTAGCAATTCATCGAACCTCTAAAAATGGAGAGTGAATGTTTTATCTTGGTTCTCTTATTACTTGTCTCTCAAAGAGGGAGGCTCTTTCAGGGAGTGAAAGATCTAGCATGGAGAGATCAACGTAAGCATAAGGAACAACTGTGTTGGGGTTTATGCAGGGAGTAAACCTTCTAGGTAAGGTTCCACCAGACCATCGAGCAGGAGGTCGCTGAGGAGGTTTAGTAAGAATATGAGGGGCCTATAAAGTTTTGGTGAGACTGGTGATGAGACCATTGATGGTTTCTTCTAAATGAGGCTTGTAGCGAGACTGTACCTTTTTGAGGAGCTCACTAATCTCGATCCACTCATATAGATTATATCTATCAAGTTTATCAATAGTGTGACCATCTTTGTTCTTATTTGTTCTGATGACCTTGATGAAGATTGCACCAGGATGATTTCCTCTTTTCCTAGTTTTCCTCAAGGTCACAGTCTTGATGTGAGAGTGGTGCTTCCTCAAGTGGAGTTTGTCCCTGCACTACTTGGCTTCCTTGTCTTCTCCTTCCAAATCCCGCCTGCTCTTTTGTCTTGCGAACACATTAAGTGTAGCTTGTTGTGCAGTGATGGGATCAGATTGGATCTCATCGTCTTCCTGATGAACTGAGCATCGAATCTTTGAGTAGCTTGTGCATTCCTTAGAATTTCATTTTTCTAAATTTTCAGCTGTTGTAGGGCTATCTCATTTTTCTGAATATCTTTTAGGGGTAGGTAAGCAAACTCAAAGTCATAGGAGGTATAAGAACAATTTTTACTCTTGTACTCTTGAGCTGCTCTACTAGTGCCTTCATTCTTCCCTCCTTGGTGAAAGAAGATTTGTCATCATAGATTGAGATACAGGGGTTCTTCGTCTGTTTCATATTCTTCAAATCTTAGAGAGATGTGACGAGGAGCGAAATATGGAGATGAGAAATGGGTAGATATAGATTAAGTTAGAGAAAGGGGTTTGTTTGGCTAAGATTGGTTCAGGTGACGAGAGGGTTGAGAAGTTGAGGGGTTACTGGTGTTAAGAGGTGGAGAACTTTGGAGGACTGCTGACGATTTAGTTTGGAGGGGTATAGTACTAAGTGATTGAATTGCAAGAGATGTGTGTCTGATGGCTTCGCGAGTAGAGGCAAAAATACTTGGAGAGAGAGAAAGTTCTAACCAAGTCTTCAGCGATAGTCTCAGACATGGAATCAAGGGGTTGTTTATGTGGGGACGAGCTGGGTTCAGGTTTAGGTTGGTTAAGAGCATCTCCAACAGCTTCTCCAATTTGGAAAAAATGAAGATTTTAAGCAAATCTGGGCTCCAATAGCTTCTTCAAAACTTTCTCCAAAATGAAAAAAGTAGGAGAGAGAGTGTAATTTTCTCCAAATTTAGAGATATCCCCAAATATGATTACCAAGATAGAGAAATTGCTTGAACCAATGAAATACTTTCAAATGAAATGATTAGGTGAGAGAAATATTATTTAACTAAATATAAATAATATTTTAATAAAATAATCATAAACTTATCTCTAAAATGGGGAATCTGTTGGAGATGGACGTGATTTTTATTGAAGATTTTGACTTTTAAATCTCCATTTTAGAGAAATTTTGGAGAAGCTGTTGGAGATGCTCTAAGAAAGTGTAGGGTTTCGGTTTCAGGTTGAGGGTTGATAAGGTCGATTGTTTCAGTTTGGGGTTTAGGTTGGATTTCTGGTTTAAGGGAGGAATCCCTGAGATTTATGGTTTCAGGGTAGGCTTATTTAGGCCACCAGTACCCGAGCCCATGAGCCCTCTGAGCCCTCTGTGCCACATCAACGCTACATCAGCTTTTTCATAAGCCCTCTCTGAGCACTTTAGAGCCCTCTCAGCTAGTACCCGGACCCTCTCACTTTTTTTAATTAATACAATTTAAATTAAATAAAAAATACTTTTATAAAATAAAAACAACATAGATAACTAAAATTCATTTAATATTAAAAAATAAAAATTACAAAAAAGTTAAAAATTGCAAATAAGTAAAAATAAAAAATAAAAAAACTTGAATTGAAAGTTATTCTTTTATTTGAGCGTTTGTTTCTTCGCCAAAACCCAAACCAATTCGATACCCTGAAGGTTGTCCTGCGGGCTTGTGTAATACTCCAAATATTTCTCGAATATTTCATCGAGTTGTACTTGCAGCCTGGCTTTTTCGAGTTGTATATGTTCTTGCTCGTTTGTCGCCTTCGTTCTTTTGAGTTCAAGTTTTTTCAACTTGTACTCCATTTTCTTTTTACATTGTTGATTCCACGAGTCATACATCATGGATGTGGTGGATGTTTTGAGTTGCTTACTCTTTCGTGCTTTTTTGGCCTTGTTCCTCCCCATTAGTCGTTCGGGTTGTGCATGGTTCTTCAACTTGAACGTCATCTTCATTGTCATGTCCATTTCCAAAGTGACCATTGGATGACGCCGACGTTCTGGTACGTTTTATAGACAGGGAGGAATTTAATGACATTAGTGGAACCGGAACCCATTTGCGAAAATGTCGCAGTATCCCACAACTATCTTCATGTGGGAAAACATGTTTTTCTTGGTTTGGTAGCGGGAACGTGTCATTTGTAGAAGTTGGACATCGTTAAGGCCGCTTGGTCTATTATTGAACAAATTGTTGTACACCCCATTAAACTTGCTTATCTTCACTGTTAACGCTGCCCATTTTGTCGACAATTGATGATGAGTTCTATATGGTTGTCTATTCTGTCGCTCGTAAAACGACTTTTCGATTGACTTGCAAAATTTATCTACAAAAAACACATAAAATTAGTATTAGGTTCAAATGAGAGTGCTACAAAATGAGAAGTAGAGAAGTGATCTCCACCACTCATCCGGTCAACAAAGGCGGCTTTGACCGGGTCCCCCTCCTTTAATTATCACCACCCTCCATGAATCGCGTCAATCCTCCGTGATCACGTCCACCGTAACCGGTCAAAGTCGCCTTCATTGACCGAATGAGTGGTGGATATCACTTCTCTGCTTTTCATTTTTATAGCACTTCTCATTTGAACCTTTCTCTATAAAATTAAATACGTACATATATTAATATATATATATATATATAAAATAAATACAACTATATATAATAAATACATACATACATACATACATATATACATATATATACAAATATATACATATATATACACACACACATATATATACATACACACACACACATATATGTATATATATATATACATATAGAGAGGAAAGTTCAAATGTGAACCACTTTTTGGTTGTGAACGTGAGAACAGCCGAGAGCGCGACACGTGGCGGAGACTAGTCAATAAAGGCGGCTTTGAGTGTGTCCTCCCCTTTAATTCAATGCGCTCCCATGAATCGCGCCTAGTCATCCGTCGTGGACCTGACGTGGCGCCTAGTCATCCGCCACGTGTCGCTCTCGACTGTCCTCACGTTCACAACCAAAAAGTGATTCACATTTGAACCTGCCCCTATATATATACATATAGAATTAGGTTCAAACAAGAACAAACCAAATTGTAAGAATGAAGGAACCAACAAAATCACACGTGATTTTGTACATGGACGCCCACTCGCGGCTCACCCACTCGCCTTGTCGGAGCGTGGCCTACACACGCTTTTTCCATCGCAGCACAAAATCACATGTGATTTCCTTGGTTCCTTTGTTCTTGCAAATTGGGTTGTTCTTGTATGAGCCTCCCTCTATACATATATATATTTATATATATATATATATATTTATAAATAGACGAAAATTAAACCCGTTCTTTGTGCGTTACCAATTACGAAATTCTCCGATTGAGCAATCCATGTCTTGACTAACGTTACTTCCTCTTCATTATTCCACTTTATTTTGGGTTTCCTATTGGTATAGGTTCTTGCTTTTTTTCCTCGTTTCGGTTTTCCTCGTCTTGAAAAACCGAAGCTGATTTTTCAGTCGGGACCGGCTGTGTGTTTAGAATAAGCATATGTATATCACGAGAATCGGAGCCCTCCTCAGTTTCACGAGGTGGGTAATCCGGATATGATGTATTTCCGGTATTGTAATCTTGATTGTAATCAAAACCGGGATTGTAACCAAAACCGGGTTGCACAAATTGTTGACAAAGTTGGGTAGGAATATAGGGTTGGTGTTGGGGATAACAGAAATTGTACCCGGTGCTTGGGTCTTTGAATTGCGGTATGTAGGGTTGTTGTTGAGCGTAGTTGGCGAATCCTAAAGGAGCCGCACCTCTCGACGCACCCGCATCTCTCGAAGCACCAGCACCTCTCGTTGACCCCACACCTCTTGTTCTTGGCCGATGGGATGAAGTGTTTGGATTCATGATTAGAAAATTTTAAAAGAAGTGTATTTGAGAGAATTTAGATAGAAATGTATTTGAGAGAATAGAGATAGAAACATATTTGGTGTGAAATATTGTTTAGGTGGAACTGCTTTTATATAGGGAAAGAGGTTAAAGAAAAAGAAAAAAATAAATAATGGGAGAGGCGTTGCCAACGCCATGATCGGCCTCCCCATGTAGTTGAAGCTAAAGTCCGCCAGCTGGCATAGCGGAGCCTGCCCGCCGGTGTAGCGGAGCCCGCTACCCTAACCCTCCCGGTACTAGTGGCCTTAGGGGTTTGAAAATGGTAGAGATGGGAACAAGATCAGAATCTGTGGAAGAGGTAGAGGGAGTGAGATCTAAAGACTTACTTGGAGTCTCCCCCACAAGTTGTGCTCTCTCTGAAGGTTTGCTCCATGCTTCAGGGGTCTTTTCCATGTTGGAGGTACTTATTTCGCCAACGGTAGGGCCAGTGCTTATACGTTTACGCACTGAGACCCTTGTGACTCTAAAGAGTTAGATGTTGTTACCATCTTCGTCGTCATCATCATCATCACCACCATCATCATCATCAGCATTGTCAGTATCTTTACAGGGATTAAGATCTGGTTCATTCACTTCATCCTCATCATTGTCATCTTCGCTGTCAAGATGAGAAGCTTCCGCAAGATTTAAGGATAAGTCGGGTAGTTGTTGTTGAGGAGCTCTATTTGGTTGATTCTCCCCCTCAGTTATTGCTGTATGTCTTGAGAATGCAGTTGATGAGATACGACGCTGCAGAGGGAGGCCATGGTGCACTGAACATCTTGAGTAGAGCTTTGTAGTTGGTGGTGAACGATGGCACTTGAGGAGAAGGGGCTGAGAAGCCACAAACAAGTTGTGTCACAGTTTCCAGCTTATCGTTGAGATCCATGATTTTGTCGTCGTGAGCACCCACCCTCTTAAAGACCTAAGCTTGGAAGTCAGGGAAGGAGGATGGGCCGGATGTGATGACATACAATGGCCTCAGTAGGGATGTATGTTTTAACCTCAATAGAGTCTAAGGCAGGGATGAATAAGAACATGCCACTGTTTGAAGAAGAGGACAATGCTTTCTCTTGCGTTCGCTTCAGCATCGGCTTTGGCAGCTTCGACAACAAGAAGTTGAGTAGCTGCATCTTTCAGCTTTTCAGCATCGGCTTCAACCTTTCTCTTCTTTCTGGCTTGACAGAGATATGTGAGATGAGGAATTCAATTCTTATATCATGCGTTATGCTTTTGCCAAACTCATCGGCAAAGCTTCGGCTTCCTCGATAATCCTCGGTAACACCACCTCGTTGATTTCAGCTTGGTGATCTTGAGCTCCTGGATGCCGATCAGCAAACCCCATATCTATGGCTATATCATCTTCTTTGTGAATGTCATATCTATGTTTTTTCCCATTTTACACCTGATGCGGTAATTATTGTATATAAAAAGCGAAACAAGTTTTAACCTCTAATGCCTAGCCACTGTCTTACCACATTCACAAGCAAGTAGGGCTGGCAATTCAGATCAGGTTCAGGTAAAATGGGTCGTGTTACTTTCAGGTCGGCCATTTTCGTATTATTTTCGTGTCGACCCATTTTTGACCCAAATCTATTTCGTGTCAGGTTCGGTTCGTGTCACTTCCATTCGTGTTCGGTTCGGGTCGTGTTTCGTGTCGACCCATTTTACTACCGGGGTAAAAATCGGGTCAAGTTTCGTGTTGACCCAAACCATTTTGTTTGAACGAACTTTCTTTTACCAACAAACAACAATTCCACTTTCTTAGAAATTAGAATAAGTCAATGAGATAAATGATAAATCCAAAAATTCAATTCCCACCCTTTTTCTTTCAAATTGGAAACGAAAACAAACTGAAATTTTCAATTCCCACCACTTTACTCAAATAAATTATATTAATAATTAAAATATAGATTTAGTAATTTGATTTAGAAGTTTAGAAATTTGATTTAATATTTATTTTAATAATTAATTAATTATTTATTTAAATATTTCGGGTTAATCGGGTCATTTTCAGGTAATCAGGTTTTACCTGAACCCGACCCATTTTTTTTCGTGCCATGTTCGTGTCGACCCATTTTATACCCATTTTAATTTCGAATCAGGTTCGTGTCAACCCGTTTCGGGTTCGGTTCAGGTCGGGTTTCAGGTTCGTGTCTCAGATTGCCAGCCCTACAAGCAAGCGTACCTGATCGCGAGTAATATAGTGTAGGAAAGTCCAGGTATCGTATCTACCACTGGGAACGGTCAAATTTTCGTAGACTATTAATCTTGACTAGTTTAATTAACCTAAAGCTTTGGGGGGTTTATGAAAAAGGTTTAATAAATAAAAAGACAACTAAATTAACTAAGACACTAAGAAAGCAAATAAAGATTGATTAAAACTATATGAAAGAAAACAATAGTACTTACCATGGTATAGTGATTCCCCAAGTGGATGATTTAAACAGGCCAAAGGTTTGCTTGTTTTGGTTATTGTAGGAATTTAAGTCTGAGACACCCTAACATGTGACTATTTTGGCTATCAACTAGGTCTTGGTCCTCCTAGTCCCAATACATAGACTGTTTGTCAGACAATCTAGTACCGGTCACCCAATCCTATCTCTATTGCGTGGTATTCTACTACCTGGTCGCTCTCGGTCCGAGTAACCACCTAACACAACTCTCCGGGTTACAAAGGGAAGGTCAAGAAAGGTTGATTATCCTATCGGAATCTATCTATCTTGGTCAAACAGATACACTCAACCAACGAGTTTAAATAACCAAACAATATGAATCAGATCGGAACCATAACACACATTCGATTAACCAAAAACAAACCAATAAACATTAAATCATAAAATCATCATCCACAATGGTTCACCAACCACAATAAGTACCACTAATAAAGACTACTCACTAAACATAATAAAAATAGAAAATACGAGAAAAGAAACAGACATTATACCGACAGTACAACGGCGGATGATCGAGAATCGAACCCCGCAGCGTATCGGCACAATAATCCTCTCTCTCCCTAACACTACAGAACTCAGAACTTAATACAAATTCGACTCTATGAAAACTGAAGGAGGAGGCCAGTATTTAAAAGGAGAGATCAGAGCCCGTTTCGCGATCGACAGACGACAGTCTCGCGGCGCGAAGCACTTAGGTCAAACCCTGGATTTCGAACTTGGCGAACTTGGCGGCGCCATACTTGAATCTTCGCAAACGCTAAAAGGCTACTAGATTGATATTGTGCACTTTTCACGTTTTCTCGCCTTTTTCCGTACTTTTCCGTTCCACGGCCTCCAAAACCTATAAAAGTAATAATAAGTTCCAAATGTGAGTGAATAGTCCAGAAATGGGTGAGAAATGGGGTTAAATCATTCAATTAAGCATAACCAAAACATGTATAATTTTGAGGTTTTCAAAATCCCCACACTTAAGCTTGGATTGTCCTCAATCAAAACACTGAAAGATAAGAAAAATAACGCCAAAATTATCTCCACCCAAGATCATTCAAGAGAACAAAGCATACTCACACAATTGAACACAAGAACAAGACACATTAAGCAATTGGATACCAAGATCAACCTTTTACCCTCACATAGTATGAATGACAATTCAAAGTGTATCTCTCGGGGGTAAAAGTGTATATATGATAAGTGATCACACCAATACTCGACTAATTCCCGCATGCATAAGCTTGTCACCAAATCTAATCTCCACCACTGAGAAGTTGTCAACCATCAAGAGGACTTTAGGGTTGTAACGTTAGGATAAGGGTTAAGGGTAGGATAAACGATATATAAGTGACTAAGGATTATAGCAAAAACCTGAAAACCAATCAGTTCAAGATCCAATTTAATCATCTGACTTTTGAGATTTTTAGAGCTCAGGATTTCTATCACTATCACTTTTATATCGGCCTAAGCATATTGCTTATTTGTGGCTCCGATATTTTTCTTTTCTTTTAAGCACATCGACTCTTTTGATTTTTCTTTTTGAATGAGTCGTTTCCTCTCTTTTTCTTTTCTTTCTTTTCTTTTCTTTTTCAAGCTCTCTATTTTTTTTCTTGAGTAGCAACTATGTTGCTTTTTACTCTTTTTTTTTTCTCTTTCTCCCTTTTTCACAATCCCTTTCTCTATTTGTCAGATTCATAAAACGGACCAAAAACATGAAAAGCTCTCAACTTTGAGCTACGGCCAAAAGATAGATAAAAATGAAATGGGCTAAAGGATAAGGTGTATTGGGTAAAGAAATGAAAAGGTTAAGGCTCAAAAAGGGTTACAAGGGATAAAGTACTAAAAATGAGTACTTTCACAAAATAGGCTAGGCAAATTAAATAACCTTAAGATGAGATTATCTAACGGAGGCTAAAGGGTTAGAAACGAAGGCCTCTATCAGTGCAATGGTGATAAATATTTCTCTTATGTGGTGTCGACAAGCATTCAAATGACAAGTTCTACCTTGGGTCAAAGTCGGTATTCCTCACGAAATGAATAACAATTAGGCTCAAACTCTCAAAGGAACTGGGTGAGGCACTCATGGTAATCGGTATTCCAAGGCATCCTTTTACTCAACTAATCTCATTCGGTGTTCTTTTACGCAAGCAACTAAGTTCCAAAAACAATCTCAGATTTCGAAAAAAATTGGGGTCAAGTTTCAAAGCTTTCAAAAATTTGAAAAACGACAAACCAAAAAGCAAAAAGTGATCCTATTTAAACAGATAAGTCTACATAACCCCCTCCCCACACTTAAAATTTGCAGTATCCTCAATGCAACAGTTAAAACAATTAAGGAGTAATTGGGAAAAAGAGAAACTTCCCGGGTTATGTGAGGAAATAAGTGTTAGTAATTATGTGCAGAAGTTGGCAAACCAGTGATTACACATCCAACGTTACTAGACACTCGAGGGTCACACCTGTGAGGACCTGTAAACCGAATAAATAAGATAGTCCCAGTTTGAAGAGATTAAGGTTTATAATAGTTAATTATAAATCAGTTGGGCATTTTCCGTACTAAATCCCAAAGTTAAAGGTTTGTTAGTAATTATATATTTATTAGATAAATAAATATATAAGTTTATTAATTATTGAATTATATATTTATTAGGTAAATAAATATATAATAGGATAATAATTAATAATACAAATAATTATCTAGTTATTTTTCTTTAAGGAAAAGAAAAGAATATTTGCCAAAGATAATTATGAAACTAATTATGGAAACTGAGTTGTATGGAAATTCCTCCATATAAAATAAGCCTATGGCTTATCAGTTTTCATAATTCATTCCACCAAGAAAAACAAACCAGAAAATTCTCCTCCTCCTCCTCCTTTGAAACCGGCGCCGATCCAAGAGCAAAACCAGTTCGGTTTTTGGTTCTTTGATTAATCCTTAGCTGTTTTTCATCGTATCGGGGACTCATTCCTGCTAGAGGGATCTTCGTTTGGTCGATCACGGGTGGATCTAACTCGAGCATTCCAGGTAACACTCTAACAAATCTATTACTATTATAATTGAAACGAAAAGATCTGTGGATATTTGGGTTTTATATCCAAATCGCTTCCGCACGTATCAAACCAGTTAGGTTTGATTCGATAAACTTATTGATCAGTTTGATCACAAAGTTTTGTCGTGTATCTCATCCAGTTAGGATTGAAATCCACAGTTTTCTTCGTGTCAGTTTGATACGAGGAACGCATAAAAACCCAACAGTGGTATCAGAGCCACAGGTTTATTCGTTTTATTCTTTTTAACTGTTTAAAGATCCGTTAAAAATTGTTTCTTGCGAATAAAGTTTTATTGATAATCGTTTCGTATAAAAATTCAATTTTAATCAGTTTGGGAAAAAATTTGATTTTTATCATTTAAAATCTTTTTCAGTTCCGTATAAAGATTTAATGATTATCTATTATAACTTTTCAGTTTTATCGTTTTATGTTTATCGTCGAAAAAGCTATCACGGAAAAACCCCACAGGGTAGTGGGAATCGGTGGCGGAACTGCGGCAGAAAGCCGACCGAACCACCCACCGATCGCCGACCGAGGCTAGAGGCGGCGGTACGGCGGCAACAGCCGACCGGACCGCCAGATGGTGGCCGAACCACCACCAGGCCGTGGCCTAGATCGCACTCGGCCGTGGCCTGACTCGCCACTCGGCCGTGGCCTGACTCGCCACTCGGCCGTGGCCTGACTCGCCACTCGGCCGTGGCCTGACTCGCCACTCGGCCTTGGCCTGACTCGCCACTCGGCCGTGGCCTGACTTGCCATCAGACCATGGCTTGATCAGCCATCAGACCTTGGCCTGATCAGAATTCAAGCCGTGGCTTGAGTCGACACTAGGCCGTGGCCTGATCAGAGTTCAAGGCATGGTCCACCAGCTTGGTTGGCCATGGTCTATACCCAAATCAAGCCATGGCCCGATCCCTTAATGCACCAAGGCGGCGCTCGGCCGAACCATCAGTTAGTGGTGGGCCGAGAGGAGTGCGACCACCAGCGGCCGCCACGACGACGATGGTCAGTGATGGCACCGGCGGTCAATCGCCACCAGGCGGTGGGGATCGACGGCGATGTGAGCGGCGATAATATCCCGGTTGATCGTAGGTAGCGGTTGGTTTCAAGCGTTTCTCAAATTTTTTTATCTTTCGGGGCCCAGACTTATCAATTTGGTAATGGGCCGAAACCATGGTATTTTGGACCAAGTTTATGGCCCAAAAAGGGTTTATTGGGTTTTAAGCTTTTTGGCCCAAATTAATTTTATTTAGATAATATATTTTTATATATATAAATCAGTTACATTATATTATAAAATTATGTTTAAGGGATTTTTAGTTAATAATTATCCCGAGTAAAATTGTGTTTTATCAAACCTGTTATTTGACCCGTTTGGTCAAATAAGTCTAGTATCATGTTTTGACCAGTTGGTCAAACCACGACACAGTTTACGGTCCAATGTTTATTTTTCCGACCAGTTTGTTCGAGGACCGGGTTTTGATATAACTTTTAGATAAAAAGCAAATATTTTAGAAAATCGGTTTTGCTTTATAAATAGATTTATTGATTATAAATCTTAGTATTTTTATAATTCAAGTAAAAACCGTTTTCAGTTTAAAATATTAGTTTCGGTTTATAAACAGTTTGTTTTATAAACCAAGTTTTGCGATAAACGGAACAAGATAATTTTTAACGGATCTAGGATTTCTTTATCGCTTTATTATATTGTTTAATATATATAAATGCGTGGTTGCTTGAGTATATATATGCTTTCGTATATATCTATTATAGGGCTTGCCAACTTAGACCTTTTGGATTAAATTTGGGGAGGCCTGCGTGCCATTTACAACCCCTTTGTAATAATGACCATAGGATAGTTATTTTTCCTTTTTTTTTGGGAGTTCCATCGAGAATGCCGAAGGCCAGTGGGAGCTACGCAAGAAAAACCTAAATTTTCTTTTCTGGAGTACTAACGAAGATACCGGGGAGCCAGTGGGAGCTACGCGAGGTGTTAGAAATCCTTTAGAAAAATAGGTCATTATTGGTCCTTAGGAATAAAAGTTGGCAAACCTATAATTAGTTAGCTCTAACTGCGTGGTTGTTGACATATTAACTGCGTGGTTGTGATTTTATAATTATATCAAAATGTTTTAAAATAAGAGAATTTTTAAAAACTAGATAAAATCACAAGAACGGACAGGTTTTATAATTAAAATTACCAGTTTTATAAACCTTTTTGAAACGGTAGATTTTATTTAAAACCTCAATAATAAGACTGTTTTGTATGAAAAGGCAAGTTGATAAAACAGTTAGTTTTGGTCAACAAATATGCTATCAAGACAGGTAGTTTTGATTAGCAAGTGTGCTTATTAAAACAGTTAGTTTTTAATTAGCAAGTGCTCTTTAAAACAGTTAGTTTTAAAATAGCAAGCATGTTTAAACAGTTAGTTTAAACATCAGTTACCTTCTAAACAATCAGTTTTTCAAAATTATAGATTTTCAAAAATACTGGAACTAAAAGGTTTTTCAAAATTAATTAAAAACCCCGAAAATCATAGATCAGAGTGCAACCCATCTAGGGGCACCTCCGGCGTAAGGTACGCGGCCGTTGTAAGTGAACACACCTTGAACGACCGCGTTCAAACTGAAGCTGGAGGGGATTAACAAGACTCTGCGAATTATCTCCGGGTGGTACCGGCCAGAGTAAAGTGTCCAAGTCCCAAAATGGTGAGATCTGTTTTGGTTCTGTTAAGTTTACCGGGTGGTACCGGGCCAAAAAGCACTTAGAGGGACTGAAACATGTACGGATAATTACCGTTGTCCCGAAAAGATCTAGGAGTCGTGTCAGTTAGATATGATTGGTAAAAGTCCTTACCTACCTAGTTAGTACGTGGTCCTGGTGAGACGTGAACACACCGGTCATCAGGGCGTATGCAATTAGGATCCTAGTCCAATAATTGATCATTTAAGGGTTTATTGATATTTATTGGAAATAGTCTTTCACAGTTACTAAAACCAAAGTTTTTAAAATGTGTAGATAGCAAACACTATTACCAACACTGATAAACTCCCTCTTCGCTCCATTCTCGAAAAGGACAAACTTACTAGGTATAATTTTTCGTATGGGAGCGCAGTCTGATGATTGTGCTCAGACACGAGAGAAAGTAGTATGTCCTAGAAAAGCCTCTAGGTGAAGGCCCTTCCAGCAAAAGCTACTGTCACTGTCAGGAACGCTTATAGAAAGCATTCCGATTATTTGCTGGACGTAGGCTATCTTATGCTTGCGACTATGAGCCAGTTTTTCGTACGAGGCTCATAAACACAAATGCCTATAACATGATCCGCCAGTTGAGGGACATGTTTCAGACGCAAGCACGCACAGAGCGTTATGATGCCAGTAGAGCACTGAACGCGTGCAAGATGGCAAAAGGGGACCTCAGTTAGTGATCATGAAAATAAAGAGGCACATTAATCACCTAGAGAGGCTCAGTCGCCCAGTTTTGTTGCAGTTAGCAACAAATACGATACTCAACTCACTGTCTGAAGATTATAAGTAATTGAGTTGAGGATGGAGACCAAGACCAAAGATGTGCTTATGGTCAAGAATGGTGAAGTAAAGAAGAAGCGTGGGCATGGGAACACGAGTAAGGGAAAGGGCCAAGTTCTGGCTACCCTGAGTGCACCCAATGTTTATGATATAGGCAAAGGCAAGGGTAAAAAGGTTAAGCCTAACAGAATAATAACCGAGAATCAATACTTCAAGTGCCATGAAGTCGGTCATTGAAGGCATAACTGCCCGAAGCGTTACGAAGCAGATATAAACACCTCAGGTATTCGTGACTGCTTCAGATTATCACTTTCGCTTGTTAGTTTACAAGTGTGTTGACACCTAGAAGCAAATGTTTATTTGCAGGTGGTCATTAAAAGTGAAGTGCCCAGATTGCAAGGATCAGCATGCAAGATTACTTTTAGATATTATCAAGACAATTTTAAATTTTTAAAACAATCTTGTCTTTCCAAAATTTGAATTTTTGTTTTTTGAATTCTTATCGGTTTTAAAATTTAAAACTATTGTCTTGATATCTTTATGCATGATATTTTGAATCTGTATAAGTCAAATTAGACTTGATTCAAAATTAGATCCGAGATGTTGCCTATTACACTAATAGTATTGCTTCAATCAAAATAGTTTGAAGTAATGTATATGAAAACTGTCAAAAACACACGAAGTACTATAATTATAGGAATGTGTTTTTAAATAAAACATTTATGAGTAAAAGATTATGAAAGTATTTTATGATCAAAATTTATTACTCATATGTTTTAAGAAGAATTTAGGATATTATTTCAAATATCATTGATAATATCAGTATTTATAAAACTAGGAAAAATTCCAAGTTTCGGAATTAGGATTTAATATAATCCAGTTAAGTTTTATAAATGTTAAAATTCTCGTGTTTATTACTTGAAATAGAATTGACTAAGTAATCAAGTTTTGACTAAGTCAATAGTTAATTTTAAGTAATAGTTGGTTTTCATATAGGTTAGTGGGAGCCCAGGTTATTCTCTATCTAGTGCATGATAAAGAATAAAAGATAAAATTATTGATTTAGTATATATCTCGGAATTCATGATCCAGAAAGGATGTAAATTCATAAGATATACGAATCTATCTTTTAGTCAAAAGGGTAGAACGAAAGTTTCAAAGTCTTTGAAACTAAATAAGGTCATAATTGACTTCGAGAGAAATCAATAATTAAAATGTGTTGGAATAATTATTAAAGATATTAATTATCTTTCTAAAAGTGTCGTAAACACTAGAATAAATTTCCTGAAATTTGCCAGCTTGGTAAATGGAAATTTTATCTGATTTCAGGTAGAAATCATTCATCTACACAGCAACTAAGGGAAGTTGCAGTTTAAACTTTATATATTCAGGAAAACTAGGAGTTATTCCAGTGTCTCCAAGTTCATGGAATATGGTAAAGAAAAGTCTAATCTTTGTTTAAAAGTGTTTGCAAAACAAAGATTACTAGAATCAAGTAGATTGTATCAGATGATACAAAACTTGTATTATTTTGGTTGTTACTTTGATTAATACGGTAAACATTAATCAAAGGGTTTAAACTGAAGTTAGGTGATACTTCATTTAAATCAGTATTTTAGTAAAACATTGAATAGACACCGTAAAAGTAATTAAGAAATGCTATTAATTTTGTTATTATTACAGAGTGTAATATGGACTATACAAAATTATTTTCTTTATCACTTTTATATTTTGCATGTTTTATGATCCAGGAATGAGACTAGTTTCCAGTCTTTCATTCGAAATTTGTCCGTGACAACTTATCGTGGTGGGAACCCGTTAGGGCGTTAAAGTCATTGTGAGCCTCTGGGTAGTTATGATCAGTGGTTGAATAACAGCTACAAGCGTTGTAGACCAGGAGTTGCACAGATATTTGATAGAGTAGCGAATATCGGACGTGATCCGCGGTTGAGACTACTTCTTGGATTTTGTCATAAGTAGAATCTCACAGTGGTTGTCCCTATCACCTGAGGTATCCGGTTTGATATCATGAGGACTGCTGGATACTTAGTGCGTTCAACCGCTACGCCGTAACAGGGTGGCTATAAAGGGCGTGACTAGATTCAGCGGAAGCCGTGGTGTTAAATGCAGATATGCAAGATGGGATTTGCACCTCTTCTCCGAAGAGAGATATTTCTGGGCCCCTTGACTGACTGAATATACTGATGAAGTGCATGGCCATGCCCAAACGAACTGATTAGTTCTTTGTCGTTTACCTATCAGTAGAGGTCGGATAGTCGAGAAACAGAATCATGAGTATTTAGAGTTGACTTAATCCATGCTCATACTCATAGATGAAATATCGTGTTGCAAAGGGAAAAGCCAAGATATACCCAATTTATGAACAGTTGTTTCATTAATGTCATTTTCATATGGAAATTTTAAATCACCTATCTGGGTATAAGAGTTCTTGTAACCTGGTTAGCCTAAGCGCCTGTCTAGGGGCCTCCTTAGGTCCGTGTGATCAAGACGGTATTGCCAACTTGCACAAGTGGGAGTCTGTTAGTAATTATGTGCAGAAGTTGGCAAACCAGTGATTACACATCCAACGTTACTAGACACTCGAGGGTCACACCTGTGAGGACCTGTAAACCGAATAAATAAGATAGTCCCAGTTTGAAGAGATTAAGGTTTATAATAGTTAATTATAAATCAGTTGGGCATTTTCCGTACTAAATCCCAAAGTTAAAGGTTTGTTAGTAATTATATATTTATTAGATAAATAAATATATAAGTTTATTAATTATTGAATTATATATTTATTAGGTAAATAAATATATAATAGGATAATAATTAATAATACAAATAATTATCTAGTTATTTTTCTTTAAGGAAAAGAAAAGAATATTTGCCAAAGATAATTATGAAACTAATTATGGAAACTGAGTTGTATGGAAATTCCTCCATATAAAATAAGCCTATGGCTTATCAGTTTTCATAATTCATTCCACCAAGAAAAACAAACCAGAAAATTCTCTCCTCCCTCCTCCTTTGAAACCGGCGCCGATCCAAGAGCAAAACCAGTTCGGTTTTTGGTTCTTTGATTAATCCTTAGCTGTTTTTCATCGTATCGGGGACTCATTCCTGCTAGAGGGATCTTCGTTTGGTCGATCACGGGTGGATCTAACTCGAGCATTCCAGGTAACACTCTAACAAATCTATTACTATTATAATTGAAACGAAAAGATCTGTGGATATTTGGGTTTTATATCCAAATCGCTTCCGCACGTATCAAACCAGTTAGGTTTGATTCGATAAACTTATTGATCAGTTTGATCACAAAGTTTTGTCGTGTATCTCATCCAGTTAGGATTGAAATCCACAGTTTTTCTTCGTGTCAGTTTGATACGAGGAACGCATAAAAACCCAACAATAAGTTCTGATCTGAGAGAGAGTATTCCAAAATCGTGCTTGGTTCAAGATCATAGATCGCTGTATCTATTACCAAAAAGAAAAAGTAAAAGTAAAAAGGAACAAAAGAAAATAAACCAAACTAAAGCAAGCAATTAAAAAGTATTAAAATCCTAAACAAACCAAACGAAAATAAAAAGTTGTTCAACCAAACCAAACCAAACAAACAAAACAAGAATAAAAATTGTTTAGACAACCATATCGAATAAGAGAGATAAAAGAGAGAGATCAATAAGGGCCACGAGGTTGGTTGCGCCAATCCTCGAAAGTAGGGTAGCCGGGCGGTGTGTCCTCGGAGTATGGCCAAAAAGGTGATGGAGCATACGCGGTATTCGGTTGAATACCGAAATGGGAGGCCATTTGGTTCATCACTCCACTTTGCCAATTCACTTGGTGGAGAGCCTCCGTTGTGTTGTACTCCATGTGTTGATGATGTTGGCCATAAGACAATGACATCTCCGAGAGTCGGTTACTCAAGTCTTGGTAACCCGAATACGCCGTCCATTCCGCCGGTTGTTCTCCCGCGTTCGTCCCACTCGTGTCTCCGGTCTCTTGCGTGCTCCGAGGTGCTCTCCTCGTCCTATAAGCTTGAGGGTTGTGAATCCACGTGTTCCGATCCCCGCTAATCAAGTGATCAACCAATGTCACACCCATGCCACGGAGTTGGTCCATATCAATCAACCCCATCTCACCAAGGTCCGTCATCAAGGCAATGGCACCCTCGGTTAGGATACCGAAGTGCTTGGCTAGAAGCGTAACATACTGACCACCAACCAATCGACTCCCATCTCGATAACCACCCGCTTTAGCGAGTTGCACGACAATAAGGTATGGAGCATTCGGATACTTGTCTTGCGTAGAGAGTTACTCAAGAAGCCAAAGATCGTACGAAGAAACTTTTTCCTCACTCGAGGAACGAGCATTCACCGCGTGAATGAGCATGTGGTGCAAAAGTCGGTTCGTAGAAGCAAGAAAACCCTTCACCTTGAGATTGTTGCCAAAGTCACCATCACCCAAGATCGCCCAAGCCAACCGAGGATCAAAACCGTCTTGTCTTTTCGCAGTCGCCCACATGTACTCCACAAATCCGGGAGCATCGACCTCATCTTGGGTATATATCCCCAAAGCAACGGCAAACTCCACCAAAGAAAGCGATCGGGGGAATGTCATGCATGAGTGATAGAACTCCTCAAGGGCCTTTATGGCGTCGAAACGGAACGTGGCCACGAACTCAATGATAAGCTCACGGTAGAGGGTCTCGGCAATGTCGAAGACTCGTTCCCATGCACGGCATATGTAATACTCGGTACCATCCTCGTCGTAGGCGTGCTTTTCGAGTATCGACTTGATGTCGTTCTCGACTCCCATTGATCTAAGGAGGTTCCAATCAACTCTCCTCGGTACTAACACTTGACAAGTGAGAAGCCGGTTAACTGAATCCCGGTATTCCTCACGTTTTGGAGCGTTCAAGGTTGGGTCATTCATGAAAAAGGTGAAGGTGTGGCTCCCATCCGGTGCACGGAAAGTAGGAGCAGTGGAAGTTGACGAACGAGTTCTTTGTCTCTACAAAAATTCAAATACCATTGTCTTAGATACATTTAATCAATAAACGCAAGACAAGGTTCATTCATATCAAAACTCAACGAGACAACGCTATCATGACTAACAAAAATCAATCTAGCTAAAAATCAAAACAAAAAGGGGGTGTGTAACATCCCCACACTTGAACTTTTAGTCCAACTTCCACCAAAAACCAATCTAGCTAACTAAACAAGAATGGGGGATTTTGGTGTCAAAATCCCCACACTTATCATCAAAGCACATTCACTAGATTAAACAAACAAATAGCTTGCTAGAATCAAATTTCAATCAAAGTATATAGCATGCATTAATCAATAAGCACTAAACAATCAATGGAGTTTCAAGAATAATCTAAATCCTATGAAAGCATAAAAACACCATTGATGCCCAAATCAAGATCTAATCTTACCATATCAAGCTAATCCAACGAAATTGAGGTTAGGAAACATACCTTGGCCATGGAGAATGATGAAATTGAAGCTCAAAATTTTCGAATTTTGCGAGTGCTTGAAGAGGGTTCGCGGCGCCTAGAGAGAATTAGGGTTGTGTACTTTGAAAAAGTGAGAAAAAGGGGTTTAAAAACCCGTCTGCACCGTTTTCGCATCGCCAAACGGATAGTTTCGCGTCGCGAAACGGGCGGTTTTCGAAAATCTTAACCTAATTTGAAAAAGTTGCGTCGCGAAACGGACTCTTCACGCCGCGAGATTCGAAAAATTTACCTAAACCCAAGGTTGGTTGACTTCGCGTCGCCAAGCTTAAAAACTGGCGAACGCAAAGAGCCCACTGTTTCAACTTTTTGAAAAACTCCATCGCGTCTCGGTTTTGCTCGATTGGCTTCCATCTCCTCCGCATGGTTATCTAAGCAATATCGAACAAAATTATTAGTAAAATCGAAAAATGCAAAAAATGAAAAACGAATAAATTGCTCGGGTTGCCTCCCGAGAAGCGCTTTATTTTTTAATGGGTCTAGAGCTCGACCCCTTTTCCGGCTCATTTCTTGGCACGTCGGGCTGACGAGCCCTTTTTCTTCCTATTCTCTTTCTTGGAGGGTCCCGACCCATTAGGTATTTGATCCTTTTGATGTATCGGGTTTGGATAGTCCTCCGTCTTCTTTCCATGTTCATGAGGGAGTAGTGGGCGGTTCGTGTTCTTCTTGTAAGCTAGAGAAGGATCCTCATAAGGCTCATCGAGATGGGTGACCGGCTCTCCGTTGGGATCAAAGTAAATCCGCTTATCCCCAAGCTTGTCACTTGATTCCGCATATCGGTATTCACTTGGGCGGTGTGTAGAAAAGCTCTCCCAAGGATTATCGGGATCTCCGTGTCCTTTGGAAGGTTAGCTATGATGAAGTCCGTGAAGTAAACAAAGTTTCCAATTCGAATCGGGACTCCTTCCGCTATCCCTAACGGCTTGGTCATGTATCCATTCACCCCTCGGTATTGATAGTCTGTTGGAACGATCTTCTTGACTCCCATTTTCCTACAATAACCAATAGGCATCATGTTAAGAGCGGCACCTGAATCTATCAAAGCAAGACCATTAAATTTAGAACATGAAATAGGTAAGTTGTCACTTCCCGGATCATGCTTGATAGGTGCAATGTAGATGAGTTCATCTTCCGCCGCCTTCTCTTTCTCTTTCTCTTTCTCCTTGCCTTTATCCTCCTTCTTCGGTATCACGAATTCTGCATATCCGCCTTGCTTTCCACTTCCTCCTCATCATCACTTGAAGAAATGGGTCCTTTGAGTCCTAGATGCTCGAACGAAATGGTGAACCCCTCCGAGTCATAGTCCGTGGCGTAATCAGGTTCACTACCACTGTCGCTCTCCACATACTTCTTTGTGTAGATATCCGTCCACTTCTTCTTTGATGGTTCTCTGATCATCATGAGCATCGGTTTTGCGTTTTCTACTTTTGGGTTCACTTGGGTTTGAGTTGGCAGCTCCCCTTGAGTCCTTTCACTTAACAGTTGCGAAACACGACCAACCTGCAATTCCAAATTCTGGATAGTAGTTTGGTGGTTACGTAAGTACGAACCTACCTCATCATTTAGCTTTTTTTTGTGCATCCATGAATTGGAGAAGTCGGTCTTCGATAGAAACGCGTGGCTCTCCATCCGGTGTTTGGGTTTGTTGATTCGGTGCAAAGAAACCGGGAGGTCTCGGAATGAAGTTACGATTGTTGTTCCACCTCCCTTGATAGTCGCCCCTGTTGAGATAGTTTACCTCCTCGGGTGTCATCATCGGACGATTCGGGCAATCCTTAGTCAAGTGTGGTCCATTGCACTCCTCGCATCCAACCTGCAAAGCATGAACAGATTTAATTAGTTCTTCGATTTTACGTTCAAACTTTACCTGTTGGTTTTTCATTGCGGCTAATTCATCGGATGGATCGAAGTCGATTGAGATCAGCCATTCTCGGGATTTGCAAGCGCTTGTCCGTCCTCCAATCTATATTGTGTATCAGCATGTCCTCGAGAAGCTTATATCCTTCCGTGGGCGTTTTGTACATAAATACACCTCCGGCAGATGAATCTAATGTAGCTCGTGAAGAATAAGCAAGCCCACTATAGAAAGTTTGGACTTGTTCACTCTTGCTCAATTCGTGACTCGGGCACGAATTTAGAAGGTGTTTGAAACGTTCCCATGCTTCGGATATTGTCTCCCTATCGTCTTGTTGAAAGGATCGAATCTCGGCTCGTAGCTTGTCAATTTTGGATGGTGGAAAAAATCGGGAAAGGAACTTTGAACGAAGTCCTTCCCAAGTGGTGATTGAACTTGGCTCCAATGATCATAACCAAGCTCTAGCTTCTCCGGTAAGTGTAAGAGGAAAGACTCGAAGGCGAATCGCATCATCTCGGCCTTCCTCCGTTTTGAACAGATCACATATATCCATGAAGTTCTCCATATGTACGATAGGATTGCTATCGTGTTTTTCCCGTCGAAGGTGAGGTCCTTGTTCATATGAAGGAGCTTCCCCAGGATCTCCTTGTTTAGGTCTGGCTTCGTGATCGGATTGGTGGGTACGGTTGGAGCGGCTCTACGGGAGGTCCACATCGGTGCTTCGTCCCCCATGTCAAAATTCAAAGCTCTCGGGCGAACTTTGTTGGCTTTTGTTTTCTTTTTGTTTCTTTTTCTGAATTCTCTCTCCGGCTCCTCAAATGGCTCTAACAAGTCCGTCGTGACTGAAACCACAACAAACGGTTACGGGCAACTTGCGGGAAACAAAGAGATAAAAATAAAATAAAAGAGATAAAAAATAACTAACTAAACTAGAAAGCGAAAAACTTGCAAGGGAAAGAATCCCTCACAAGGATCGATTAACAAAACTAATAAAGACTAAAATCTAACAACTACCGTTCCCCGGCAGCGGCGCCAAAAACTTGATGCGGTAATTATTGTATATAAAAAGCAAAACAAGTTTTAACCTCTAATGCCTAGCCACTGTCTTACCACATTCACAGGCAAGCGTACCAGATCGCGAGTAATATAGTGTAGGAAAGTCCAAGTATCGTATCTACCACTGGGAAAGGTCAAGTTTTCGTAGACTATTAATCTTGACTAGTTTAATTAACCTAAAGCTTTGGGGGGGTTTATGAAAAAGGTTTAATAAATAAAAAGACAACTAAATTAACTAAGACACTAAGAAAGCAAATAAAGATTGATTAAAACTATATGAAAGAAAACAGTAGTACTTATCATGGTATAGTGATTCCCCAAGTGGATGATTTAAACAGGCCAAAGGTTTGGTTGTTTTGGTTATTGTAGGAATTTAAGTCTGAGACACCCTAACATGTGACTATTATGGCTATCAACTAGGTCTTGGTCCTCCTAGTCCCAATACATAGACTGTTTGTCAGACAATCTAGTACCGGTCACCCAATCCTATCTCTATTGCGTGGTATTCTACTACCTGGTCGCTCTCGGTCCGAGTAACCACCTAACACAACTCTCCGGGTTACGAAGGGAAGGTCAAGAAAGGTTGATTATCCTATCGGAGTCTATCTATCTTGGTCAAACAGATACACCCAACCAACGAGTTCAAATAACCAAACAATATGAACCAGATCGGAACCATAACACACATTCGATTAACCAAAAACAAACCAATAAACATTAAATCATAAAATCATCATCCACATTGGTTCGTCAACCACAATAAGTACCACTACTAAAGACTACTCACTAAACATAATAAAAACAGAAAATACGAGAAAAGAAACAGACATTATACCGATAGTACAACGACGGATGATCGATAATCGAACCCCGCAGCGTATCGGCACAATAATCCTCTCTCTCCCTAACACTACAGAACTCAGAACTTAATACAAATTCGACTCTATGAAAACTGAAGGAGGAGGCCAGTATTTAAAAGGAGAGATCAGAGCCCGTTTCGCGATCGCCAGACGGCACTCTCACGGCGCGAAGCACTTAGGTCAAACCCTGGATTTCGAACTTGGCGAACTTGGCGGTGCCATACTTGAATCTTCACGAACGCTAAAAGGTTACTGGATTGAGATTGCGCACTTTTCACGTTTTCTCGCCTTTTTCCGTACTTTTCCGTTCCACGGCCTCCAAAACCTATAAAAGTAATAATAAGTTCCAAATGTGAGTGAATAGACCAGAAATGGGTGAGAAATGGGGTTAAATCATTCAATTAAGCATAACCAAAACATGTATAATTTTGGTGTTATCAACACCCGTTTTTGGTACATTTGACTTTCGAAAAGCTCTATTTCTCATTTTTGTAGGTTTAGAAGGCACTTGGAACAAAAAGTATGGAAAAAGGCCAAAAAGCATGAAAAGTAAATTTCGATGGACAGAAAGTCCTTACGTTCGTGAGATTCCCATCTGGCGATGCAAGGTTCTCAACACTTGGAGAAGATTTTATGCTTTTGGAAGATCTAGCGTTGCGAAATACCTCTAGCGTCTTTAAAAGTGTCGATTACTTGAGGAAGCTTCTAGAATATACAAGAAACCTTAGTGTAATGAAGTGGATCAAGGCCTCGCATCGTGAAGCCCACCTTCATGATCGCGAGGTGCGTCGACTGCCTTTAAATACAGCCTTCCAGCCTAGGGTTTCATATACCTTTTTTGATACAACTAAGTGAAGGAGATCAAAAGTCAAAGCCAGAGGAGGAGCGTATGAACCAAAAATTGAAGAAGGTGCTTAATCTCGGTATAACGTCGCCGGTTTACACTCGTAGTCCGATTACTGGTGTACTCTCTCCAATTGCTGCATGGTGTGCCTAATGTGTTCATATCGTTATTCTATCTTGTTTGTTTTTATGTTTAGTGGCTAGATTTCGTTAAGTACTTTCTATGGTTTGATGAACTTGAATGATGATCTTTTATTATTTTATTTAAGAGATTCATGAATTTTGAATGTTTATCGTTTGACTCCTATTTATGGTCTTAATTGTTGCTACTTGAAATCATTGGTTAGGTTTATTTATTATCTAACGATTAATTAATAGACTCCTATCGGTTAATCAACATCCCTTACCTTTCGCTTCGATGACCTGGTAAGTGATCTCTATGGATTGAAGTAGATTGGATGGTAGGGTCCAATGACCTGACCATAAATAAGGGTAAACTTGGTTATAAGGGTATTTAATCTTTATGCCTTGGGTTAGAAGGTTTTCTAGCTAGTCAATTGATACTCTTAGGGTGTTTCGGCTTAAATTTCTACAATTGTCATATATCGAATGCATTCATTGTTAAAGTCAAATTATCTGAAAATTGATTCTTAATCAACCATAGTAAGTACTGTTTTCTGTATTAAAGTTGTTATCTTTAAAATTAGTGTAGTTGTTTATTGTTTTCTAAGTTATTAGTTGTTGATCATAAAAACCCAAAATCCAATTTAATCAGATTAATTAGTGTAATTGTTAAACTGAAAGATAGGTAGCTTCACTGTTCCCAGTGGTAAGAACGATACCTGGACTTGCCAACACTATACTATTCCCGATTATATACGCATGCATGAATTGTGGTAATCTAGTTAGATAATTTAAAGGGTAAAACTTGCTAGACATTTCTATATATATATATGTATATATATATATATATAGGGGTGGGTTCAAATATGAACCACTTTTTCATTATGAATGTGAAGACAACCAAGAGCGCGTCATGTGGCAATCTGACTTTGGCGGCTTAGCTCTATTCAGTCTGCATAAATCTCGCGGGTTAGATTCATTCAAGCTTTATTCATACTGCATAAAGCTATTATGCAAACTGAATAAAGCTTTATTCAGTCTGAATGATAGCTTTATGCAGTATGAATAAAGCTTAGTCACGTGTTTTTTAGATTGCCACGTGGCACGCTCTCGACTTTCCTCACGTTCACAATGAAAAAGTGGTAAACATTTGAATTTTCTTTTATATATATATTTACCACCATCAGTAGAAAGAACAAAGAAAGTAATAGTAGAGAGAAGAAACGGAAAGTGAATTAGAGAATTAGTTGAGTTTTTATCTGAAATGAAGAGTGAATGAAAGAAATCTAAATGAAGTTGTTTTGTGGTTTGAGTTTGAAATGGATTAGAAGGAAGAAATGGAGTTCGGTGTAAAGGAAGAAATGGAGTTTGGGTTTAACTTATGGTGAATTCGAATTCAGACTTTCCAATGTATGCATGGTCATGTGATGGATAAAGACAATAAAGGGATTGGAAGGCTTCTCTCTTTCACATGAACATGTATGGGTCGGACTTTGCAAGTCCGATCTCTTTTTTTCACATCATACGTTCAACGGAGGTGGCAGAAGGTTCACGTGGAAAAGGAAAAAGGAAATGGGGTCGGACTTTGGGAGTCCGATCTCTTTTACTCTTTTATTTCGGTCAACAAACAATGAAGGTGGCAGAGGTGGTGGCAGAAAATAAAAAGGGATTGGACTTTGGGATTCCGATGTCTTTGTTTGATGTAAGAGGAGAATGACGGAGAATGACACGTGGTAAATTGTAGGAAATAGATCGGGCTTTGTGACCCCGATTACCATAGTTTTGAAAAAAGCACCCTAGTTTTGCTAATTTTGTTGAATTTCACCATAAATGTGAAAAAAACTCTATCATTGCTAACTATTAAGTGTAAAAATTGAACCACAATACCTATATTATAAAGAGTTAATTACATGGGTATGTATCGAACTTGTCACGTTTTATCATTGTATGTACTCAACTTGTAAACTTACCAATTAATGTATCGAACTTGCTAGAATTGCCATTATATGTATCGATTTACTTGTTACCTAAAAAAATGCTGATGTGTACAGTTATATCTGACATGGATTTTTTTTATTTTCAAAATGAGTAAACTACAAATTTGGTCCCTGAGGTTTTTTTTTACAAAAATGAAAGAACAAGGGTTAAATTGTAATTACCCTTATATATCTCTCATCTCTCTCTTTCTTCTGCGACTGAAAGAACTCCACTCCGGCGACGTCTCTAGCCACGTCTCCGGCATCCACCTCCGGCGACGTTTTCGGCCACCTTCGGCGACATCTCCGGCCACCTTTGGCGACGTCTCCGGCCACCTTCGACATTATCAATCTCCACATCCGTCTTCTACAAAACCAAATACTGGACAATCTACAAAACCCTAGGACCCGTTCTGGAAGAAACTGTCAATCCGACGAGTGCCAGCCGGAACAGAGCCATTATCGTTGCTTTTCCGAGGCCGGTTGATTTTGGACGAGATCTGAGCTGCGGCGGCGGCCGCCAACGGTGGCTGAGGAAGCGAGTCGAGAAGAAAATTGGTGGTCGGCCGGTGCCTCTTCACGGCTGGTAGACTTGATTGTACGACGACTTCCGATTGGATTTCTTCTCCTTCCGCCATTGATGATGGTTGTAAATTTGTAGATTGATTTTGGGGGTTTTGGATCAGATCCGGTGTTGGTGGCTACTGTGGTGGTGGTGGCTACCGTGGTTTCGTGGTGGTGGGTGTGGTGGTGGTGGCTGTAGTGGTGGTATTTTGATGGTGGTGAAGGTGGTGGTGGGTTTGGTGATGGTGGTGGTGGTGGGTTTGGTTGGTGGTAGTGGGTGTGGTGGTAGATCTGGGTCTGGTGGTGGTGGGGTGGGTTTGGTGATGATGGTAGTTTGGTGGTAGCTGGTGGTGGTGGTCTGGTGGTGGTGGTGGTGGTTTGGTGGTTTTGGGTGTGGTGGTGGTTTGGTGGTTGTGGGTGTGGTTAGTGGTTGGTGGTGGTGGGTGGGGTGGCATTATATTAATATGGTAAAACAGGTCCTTGAACCTTATAAGTAAACTAGAGAGATGAAATTTGTAATTTACTCAAACATATAATGAGTTGGCATCCTATGTGGCAGCTTATGTAGCAATTTTACCAGTTACCTACTCAGCAGGTAACTCGATACATACAATGGCAATTCTAGCAAGTTCGATACATTAATTGGTAAGTTTACAAGTTGAGTAAATACAATGATAAAACATGACAAATTCGATACATACCCATGTAATTAACCATATTATAAAATCTCATTCTTCTAACAACAATATGTTGCAATAGCAGAAAACAAATAATAAAGATAAAACAATTACCACTACTTCTTTGGGAATCCTCCCGTTAAGGAATCTTCTCTAATCTCTACCCCATGTCCCATTGTCCTCTTTTTGTTGCTTGATCATTTACATCCACATGCCATTTTTATCCAACTTTGGTCCCTCCTCCATCCACCTATTGTCCTGTTCATGAACCCTATCAAGTTTCCAACTTGTTAAAGGTTTTGAATTCTCTTTCATAATTTTCACATGCTTGTTGTCGGATTCTATAGTGTGGGGGTCAAAAAGCAAGAAATTGTTGAAGAAAAAGTACCATTAGACGACTTTTGTTGGTAATCTTAAAAAAAAAATATTTGACGCATGTTCTTCTAAGATTGTAAATACTGATTTGTTTGTAGAAACACAAGTACGTAAGTAAGCAAGAAGAGGTTTCGGATGATGACGATGCCAAAGCTCTAAACCTTAGTATTTTTTTTTACGGTTAAAAAAAAGTTCCATCTGGATGGTAGGAATAGTTTTAGTCCTGTTTTGAAAACTCAGAATTAAAAGCTCTATTTAGATAAACGTATTATATGATTTGTATCCTTGGTCCAATTAAAATAATGTATGTGATAATTTTATAAATAAATACTTCTTGATGAAAGCTCATTAAATTATTTATTTAAAATGTCTTGTTGTAAAATGTATAAAGCAAAAGGAGTTTTTGAAAGCAACTTTTCTAGTTAACCTAAGGCCATCCGTAATGGTAGCGGTAGGGGGCGGGTACCGCCACCGGTACCGACGGTAACATCGCCGTAGATGACATGTAGGCGGCTGGTACCCACCCTACCCGGTACCCCCACACCGGTTGAAACACGAACCAACCCCACCCCACCCCACCCCCCCCCCCCTCACCCCAACGGCTATATTAACGGCTCTTTTTAATTTTTTTTCTTTTCCATTTATTTTTATATGTATACATCTCTATCTTAACCTTTTTCATCTCATTCTCATCTTATTCTCCTCTTATTCACTTCTTATTCTCCAAAAAAATGTCGGATTCTGACAAAGACAATATAGATCCCATGAGGAATCAGATTATTATGAACAACATTACAGCGACGGAGTTGGCCTGTCAATTTATCGAAAACGAGCTTATACAAAACGAGGTTGCAGAACTGTCGAATAAAAGACCGAGAGGCCGACTAAAGATAGAGGTCGGGAAGTGGGACACGATAAACTTGTCGCCGACTACTTTTCTGATAACCTGGTGTACGACGACAGCGACTTTAGCCGGCGGTTTCGTATGAGTCGTCGACTATTCTTAAGGATAGTTGTAGATCTTGAAAGAGAGCTTGATTATTTCAAGCAACAGTGGGATGCAAGAGGCGTGAAGGGTTTTCTCCGCTTCAAAAGTGTACGTCCGCTACCCGACAATTGGCGTACGGGTCTGCTGCGGATGCTTCCGATGAATACTTGAGGATGAGTGAAACGACGTCAAGGGATTGCCTTGAGAATTTTTGCCAAGGTATTATTCACCTGTATAGGCGACAATATTTACGTAAGCCAACTGCTAACGATATTCGGGCTATATACGCATTGCACGAACAAACACATAGTTTATCCGGCATGCTTGGTAGATTTTCTTTATCTTTATAACATTTTTCTTAAATGCTAGCTATTAGTAAGGGTTGGTTGGGGAATTATGGTTGGCAGAGTGCAAAGGACTTGGGTTTTCTAGCTAAGCAAATCACTTTAAGCTGACCGAATCAACGTCAAGGTTGTGTGAATATGTTATATCTGTTATATCGCCCATGAAGCTCCTACCGAACAATCCCTTAGACCTAGTTGGAAAAACATAAGCTAACTTACTTCTTAACTTATTTCAAGAGCTCATTTTGAGAGGCAAAAAGTAGCTTATAAGCTAATTTATAAAAAAAATTACTTAATGTAGCGTTTTACAAGCTTTAAGACACTTTTTAATTATAACTTTGATTAATATTAATTATTATTATTTACAATTAATTATTATTAATAAAATAAGTATTAGTAATATTAATAAATATGGTAGTTAATTATTTTAACCATTCGAAATATGGTGTTCTTATCCACAATCTCCCATGTCTTACCAAAATAGGATGGATAGTTGGAAGATGATTGGATGGTAATTAAATCATGAGTAGATGAATAATTGGATCGCTTTGATCGGTTTAGAACTGTCATCCAAGAATCGAACGATCTAAATTAGATGTCGAAATTTTGATTTGATCTAATCCAGTTATCATATGTGTGTTACAATTGAATATCTAACTATCATATGTCTGTTGTAGCTAGACGGTTCAATTTCCACGCACCCTTAATTATAATCTTCAATAAGAATCATATAAACTATATATACAATGTATTGAATAACTTAATAATATTTTTAGTGTTGTAGCATTAAAATTAAGAGCCTATCGGAGTTAACTGTAATAATTTTTTGAGATTTTGATTTTGATTTTAATTTTTTTTTTTTTTTTTTTTTTTTTGTAGAATATGTTCGATCGGATGATTTACTGAAAAACCACAAAAACTTTTTCTCGTATTTCCATCTCTTAGGCTATTTGAGTTCTATTACTTCTATGAAATATAAATCCACATATTACTTGCATGGGCTTGTTCACGTGAACATCTTATATATATAGGTTTAGTTCAATACGGTTAAGGTTATTTGCTTTTTTGATTCACTAGTCCAATACCCGCGCGATGCGGCGGGTGTAAAAGTTACATCAATAACATATAAATTAGCAACTCAAAAGGGTTGTAAGCAACTAAGCAATATAGATTGCCCCTGACTCTTTCTCTCTCTCTCTATATATATATATATATAAAAAGTCCGACTAATCCCCGACAATTTTGGGGCTAAACATGGACCCACTTAAATACTCGTATAATTAAGTGGGTATTATGCGCACGGGAAGGTTTGAACTCGGTTAGGACGCTATGAACCCCCGAGCGATAACCAATCCGCCAAAACACTGTTGATTGTGTTTTCCATTGTTATACATGGTGCACAAAGAACAGGAAAGTTGAATATTGAAATCTTGAAAAATAACTGTTTTCAAGACTTATTTTTCTTTAATATATAGTAGAGATACACATATAGATAGTATAGATTAAAACATAACTAAAATACAAAAATGTAAAAATATAAAATAAATTAATTTTCATGTATTCTTGATACTAAATAATACGATTAAATTAAAAAATATTCAATATTAGACTTATTTTGAAGGTATTGTCGAAACGATTACAATGGTATTATTTGCTAAAAAAAATGAATATTTTAATACATTTTACTTTAGTTCATATACATAATTTATGTTAGTATAATAAAATGTAAGTGAAAAATGAAAAAGTAATAGATTGAATATAAATTAAATTAAATTAATTATACGGGTATTAAGTGTAATTTATAAATTAAAAATGATAGAATGAATATTTAATAAGGGGGCATCTTGAAAAATTGAATAGTCAATCTTGAAAATTGAAATAAAATTATTATCTTTATATAATAGAATATATAATATAATTGCATAAAATATATTCAATATTGGGCTCATTTCGAAGGTATTGACGAGACGATTATGATGGTATAATTTGTAAAAAAAAAAACACAATTTTAATATATTTTAGTTCATATTATATGATTATTTATTTGATTATTTAGATTATATGATAAGGGTTTAAAATAGAAAATGAAAAAGTGAAGGACTAAAATAAGATTTAATAACTAACTATAGGGATACAAAATGTAAATGTATAAAATCAGTTTTGTTGAACCAAATAACAAACATTATGAGTTATTCTCTTTATATAATAGTATAATATTCAATACCGTTAAGTTATGGTTTATTACGATATTTTGTTTTGGTTCAAACTCTTTGTTTATAATAAATCAAAAGGATCATTTTATTTTTATAGGAATATGACATGAAATGCCTTTGACGCAGCCAAATTGGATTAAATGGGCATATGGTGTATGAATAGAATCAGATATGTGGTAAAATGTCGCAGTTTGAGATGGTATATAATTCTCTTTGGTCCAAATTGGCTGATAGGGACTTCATCAATAAACAAAACTTCTCATGGTACACAAAGGTCAAATAGGAAGACCGAAGGGTTGCCCTAAGAGTTGAAACTTGAGTGTCCCTTGGCAATTTTTCTATAATTTTTTTTAACGGCATTTTTAACTCACATACACACGTTCCGGGGATATCCGGATCCATACGAGCACCGACTAATCTCCCGCGCCCATGAGCCGACCCGAAGACCAACCCATGGACTCGCCCCTGAACCGACCCGAAGACCGGTCAAGAGCTGGATACCAAATAGCAAATATTGATGACTTAGGGGTGTCAAATTAATTAACCAAAACCGAATAGCACACTTGAACTTAGTATCGTTTAGGTTAAACGGTTTAGTTAATAAATAAAAATTTTAATTTGGTTTGCATAATAACTCTCCTATGTATTATATTGTTATATAACGTTTTTGCTTCATGGTAGATAATATATTTAATTTTATTATCTTTTTCAACTTAATATATTTAGTCCATGAAGAAAGTTATGTCTTTTGAAACATATTTGCTTTTGGTAAATTATGTCATTTTCTTAATGCACGTCATTAAGTATGAATGTATGTTATAATTATATATTAGAAACAATGATAGTTGATGGATATAGAAAATTATTTAACTTAGTGTCCAATAAAAATATGAATTTTTATTCGATTTAAGTAGTTATCTAACATATAACTTGAAATAGATTAAATCAAACCTTATTTGGGTTGATTATCACTTAATTTTTAAAAAGTTAAAAACTAATTAACCAAAGCCAAAATAAATCAAAAATGGATCTAACCGATCGAATAACACTTTTGATTGACGTAGTTTTTTTTGTTCTGACTTTAGTTTACTATAGCATTGGTCCCTTAACTTTATTTATTAGACAATTTTATTCTTGATATTTGTACTGTATTTTGGATATAATTCACACTCTAACTGACATCCACTCACTGTTATAAGGTCAAAATGATCATTTTACCTTATTTTATTTCAATTATATAGTTTTTTCTTTTCTTTTTCGTTTTCTTGATTGATCATCTTCTTCATTAAGAACATCTTCGTTATTTTTATTTTCTTAAATATTTATCCTCTTCTTGTTAGCATCAATCCTTAAAATTAAACTAGTATCGACCACGTGTTTCGCACCAACATTAGCTAACTCTACAAGTTGACAGAAATTTACATAATCTCCTCTTTTCAACATATATTCACATGTTATACAAATAAAAAAAACTCTCACTAAGATGAGATAACCTGATTGACCACATTTCAAATGTATATAAAAACTTTATCTTTTGATTTATTTGCTTATATGTAAATATTTTTTAAAGAAAATTAAGGGGTCATACTAAAAGATTATTTAGCCAAGTATCATTTTGATGAAAAATTCAAAATAACCTATTCCTTTAAGTCCATCCGCAATGGGCCGGTACGGGGGGCTGGTACCGGATCGGTGCCGGCGGTAACATCATTGTGCTTGACCGGTAGAGTATCGGCAGGGAAGTTGTTAGCAATTTCTTTGCTAATAATTTGAAGTTTTATAAATAAAAGCCTATTTAATCTTAATGTTTATTATTTAGATTTTGGGCTTGGGATAATCTGATTGTAATGAGCTTGGGCTTAGATTAGGTCAAAATCCTAGTATAAATAGGAGGTTATCTTGTACTATTTGTGTAAGCTTTTCGGCTGAAATCATTCTCAATCTTTGTAGCTGTTAAAGTTCAATATATGAGAGTCGACTTCCATTGTTAGATCTTCGTTCAATTTTCTGCATTTACATTCAATAAATTCTCTCTATATTCATCTTTTTCATACACAAACCTCAAAGATTGTTGGTTTCCAAAAGCTATCAGAAGTGCCTCGGCATGGTGGTGGCGGTTGAAGAAAGCCACCAACCCCACCCCTACCCCCCCTCTCTCTCCTTTCTCTCTATCTCTCTCTTCTTTCTCTCTCTTCTTTTCTTTTTCTTTTATTTTTTTAATTAATTATTTAGAGGGGTATGGAATTGGTACGGGTAAGGATGTATGGTATGGTGTTTGTAAGGTGTTGGTAAAGCTGATGTGGCGCTAAGGTGGCAGCATGTATGAGGGGTATGGTTAAGGATGACCTAAAATTCACTTTTTAGCTGTTTTCCAAAGCCACTTTTCAAATATCCAAAGTGGACATAAAATTTTCAAATATTGACTATCATTGTGTAAAAAGTTTGATGTTGATCGAATAAAAAATCCTGGAAAATTGATCAAAATAGTCGTTTCAATCAAGTAAATTCACTTTTTAGTTGTTTTTCGGAACTACTATTCAAATATTCACTTTTTAGCTATTTTTCTTTCTTGTCTACCATTCATATGTTGATCGATCCATATTTATTGAAAGAATATAATAAAATATTGAATTAAATAAATATATAAAATATGTTGATTTATTAGCTTATGATTGAGGTGTCAAAAACAAGACACTAAGAAGTTTGAGAAGAAGATTTATATCTTGAAACATTTATATCTTGAAGAGTTCAATGCACACATGTATGTAGGGACAAGAGAGTTAGTGAACTCTAAGAACGCCCGATTGACCATCATCAACACATGAAAGCAAAACCGAGACTTTTTTATATCAACAATTGTCAAACATTTTATTCATCATTGAAGTAACAAAAAGTCCAACGATGATTGTCCTTTTTCTATAAAGTGCAATATGAAAATAATAAGTGGTCCTCTCTACTTTTTGCTTTTTTTATATAATGTTTTGGTTTCCATGTTATCAAGGCTAGTCCTTTAGATAGACAACCAATCCATAAGGGTTGACTGTAAATGAATCGGTATCAAGTTGCTAAATAAGTTCTATTATTTTCACATTCACATGCATCAACATTAAATTTTTCACATTTTACATTTTTAAAGCAAAATTCATCCTTATTTGAACAAAAATATTGGGAAGGTTTCATTTAGCTTTATTCTTATGGCCATAATAACTTTTCCAAATAACTTTTCCCAGAGATACACGTAAACAACTGCCATGAAAGATCTCAAGGCACTGCTCGAGAGCTGTAGAGAAAGAATCCATGAGAAGATATTGATGAAGATGCCAAGAGATGTACTGTCAAAATGCCACCATTTGCAAAAGTCCCATATGACCGATTTCTAGAAGCAGCATAACCAAAAAAGATTGTCTTCACTCTCGAATCTTCCCCCACAAAGCAGGCATGCCACGATATCCATCGAAACTCCACGAGACAAAAGATTAACGCGGGTTGGGATTCTTTTTTGTGAAAATCCTCCAGGGAAGAATATTGATCTTTGAAGGAATAATCTTGAGCCACATAAAGCCGATACCGGAGTTATTCTTATAGCACATATCATCAAAAAACCAGAATAGAGGACACCTAGAACTGACCTGAGGAGTCAAGAGCCCACGTACAATCATTTCGATCTCGCAAGCGGAAATAGGCAAGAATTGATATTTTAAAATGAAAAGTTTTGAAAGTCAGTCTCTTGAAAGGAACATTATTAAATTTGATTCCAGTATTATGAAATGAAACCAATTTTCAAAAACTTATATTGCAAATCCATAAATTTTAAATTTATTGGAGTATTTTGGACAATCATATTATAATTCGATTTGTATAAGAGTATCTTCAATAACATTGTTAAAATAGAGAAAATTAAGTTTTATTTTCTTCTAAAGTGCTCCAACATTACTAAACCATTTACTAAAATAGAAAGCATTTGAAGTTTCTCTGAATATAGAGATTTCTCTAAAACTTCTAAATGAGAAGATAAAATAGTATCTTAATCTATTCCATCAATATTATAATTAATTGTTTTAAAGTTAATGGAATAATAAATATAATGTATATGTTAATAATATAAATGATTATCTATAATAGAAAAAAATGTTAAAGATAAAAAAGGATTTTAGAGATATTAATATTTTATTGTCTATTTTAGAGAAATTATAGTAAAACTCTTGATGATACTCTAATACATTAAAAATAGAATTCTATATTTCTTTTTATACAAAAGTCTAAGAACTACTTTTTACAGTTTTAATAATACTTAGAGTAAACTACGATTTTCGTCCCTATTGTTTCATGGTTATAACTATTTTCATCCTTGTGGTTTCAAAATTGCTTTTTTCGTTCTTGTGGTTTCAATTTGTTTCCATTTTCGTCCTTGCCTCTAACTTTGTTAACAAAAGGAACTAAAATGTCAAAAAACTTATTTTTTTGAAAATTACATATTTGGTTCTTATGGTTTGTAGAGTTATAAAATTTATCTTTAAATTTCAAAAAATTATATTTAAATTTCAAAAAATTAAAACTTATATATTGGTTTTTTCTTTTTTATTATTTCTTTATTGAATTTCTATATTATATGTTATATAAATTTTTTAAAAACTATATATACACATATGTAGCATATATATGTGTGTTTTCTTAATTTAAATTAATTTTTTTCCTTTTTAATTTTTTATTATTCTTTATTATATTTTTATATTATATATATACAATATTATATATATATATCTTGTTTTAATTTAAATATTAAATATTAAATATTAAAATTAATTAAAAAAAATATAAATGAGTATACGGATTAGTGAGTAAAATGTATTTAACAAAAATAACCGGTTGGTATAAAATAAAACTATTTTTTTCCACGAGCAATATTAAACTTTTAAAATGATAATTTAAAATAAGTAAAAAACAATAGTTTACTTATTTTAAATACGCTTTACTCACACTATTTAATAAAAATCTTACTTTTTTTAAATATGTTTTATTTATACTTATAAATAAAAGTTAATAGTTTTATTTATTTTTATATAGTAATAAAGATCTCAAGTAAATCATCAAATAAATAAAATTATTAAATTTTACTTTTTCTAAAATAATCATTTGAAAAGTTTAATATTACTCTTGAAAAAAAATTATTTTTATTTTACACTAACCAGTTGTTTTTATTAAATATGTTTTACTCATACTAACCCATACAACTCATTTACATTTTACTTTTTATTTATTGATACTTAGTATTTAGTATTTAAATTAAAAAGCATACATATATATATATATATAATGTTTTATATATAGTATAGAAATATAATAAAGAACAATAAAAAAACTAAAAAGGAAAAAAATAATTTCAATTAAAAGAGAGCACACACTTATATATGTTGTATATGTGTATATATATAGTCTTTGAAAAATGTCTATAACATACAATATAGAAATATAATAAAAAAAATAATAAAAAAGAAAAAAAAGAAAAAACCAATTTATAAGTTTTAAATTTTTGAAAATTAAGGATAAACTTTATAACTCTATAAACCATAAGGACTGAATATGTAACTTTTCAAAAAAAGAGTTTTTTTTTGACATTTTAATCGTTTTTAACCTCTTTTGTTAAGAGAGTTAGAGGCAAGGACAAAAATAGAAACAAACTAAAATCATAAGGACGAAAAAAGCAATTTTAAACCACAGGGACGAAAATAGTTATAATTATCAAACCACAAAAATAAAAATCGTAGTTTACTCTTGATACAGGCCAGAATGAGAACCGAGCTCCACTGATGTCCGCTTGCGCCGCGAGCCACCTCTCGACGACGTGAATCGAGACGCTGAAGACCTTCGCGCCGCGAAGCCTCTCTTCGCGCCGCGAGAAGCTGCAGCACCACCTATCCGATTTTCCTGCTTTATTTAATTATCTAGTTTCCTTTTTCTATTTTCTTAGCTTTCAAGTTATAGTTAATTTAGGTAACTTTAATTTCCTTTTCCTAAACGTTTCCTAGTTTCGTTATATTTCCTAGCCTATTTAAGAACCTATTAGCTTGTTGATTTTTCATTCATTCAATCTTAATACAATTAAGCTTTTGCTTGTTTATCAATTACGAATTTATTTCGTTTCTTGGCGTTTCACGCTTGTGAGCGTCGTTTGTTTTCCGGGTTGACGTTTGTCGATCCGTTCCACGTTTCTCACTGCGTCAGTTGGTATCAGAGCACAGTTTTCCTGTCTCTTTTTCAACCTCGCGATGGGAGATAACCAACCCCTCACCCGAGCCGATCTTGAAGGCCTTACCACGGCCATCCATGCCACCAACACGGCCATCAATGCCACCAACACCACCATCGCCAACCTCACAAATCAAATTGGCGCCCTCCTCGCCGGGCGTCCGCGGAGACAGGAACGTCAATCCACCACCCCATAACCGACCAAACCCTAGCGTCCATTCTAGTTCCAGCTCCGAATCTGAAAACGATGAGGAAGCCAATCCACCCCGCAACGATCCCGACTACCGGATGAAGGCAGACATTCCCTACTTCCACGGAAACGTTGGCGTCGAAGACTTCCTCGATTGGCAAATTGAGGTTGACCGTTTCTTCGAAATCATGGAGATCCCGGAGCATAAACAAGTCAAGATGGTTGCTTTCCGCTTGAAAAGCACCGCTGCCGTTTGGTGGGATCGTTTAACCACCCAACGTCAACGACAACGAAAAGGTCCGGTTCGTTCATGGAGGCGGATGAAGCAGTTGATGTCAGATCGTTTTCTACCGGAGGACTACGAGCAAATTCTCTATCGAATGTACTTGGATTGCTCTCAAGGTTCCAAATCTGTGTCCGAGTATACGACGGAGTTTATCCGCTTATCCGATCGAAACGAGATAGGCGAGACGGAGGGTCAACGGGTCGCGCGCTACACTAACGGATTAAAGGTTTCTCTTCAAGAGAAAATCGGGCTCCAAACCGCGTGGACCGTCGCCGAAGCCTCTAGCTTGGCCATGAAAGCCGAACTGATAGAAAAATCCGGCCGTAAGTCAATCTCCTACCGACAATCCCAAGAAATTGGCGAAAGCTCAACCGGCGCAAAAGAATTCGATGTCCCTCGCAACACCAACCCTCCTCCCAAAACTCCAACTAGCAACCCGAATGGTGTATCGCAACTGAAAGCAACCCTTCCAAAGAATCCTAATCCGTACGCTAAGCCAACAGGAACCAAGTGTTATCGGTGCGGACTTCCGGGTCACAAATCCAACGAATGCCCTAACCGGAAAACCGTAGGGTTAGTTGAAGACGGAGGGAGCGAAGATAGCGACTATGAAGGTGTCGAGTTTGCGGAAGAGGACCTCTCGGAAAAAATCAACATCGTGGTTCAACGGGTTTTGCTAGCGCCGAAAGAAGATGGTCAACGCAACAATCTCTTCAGATCTCATTGCTCAGTCAACAACAAAGTGTGTGATCTCATCATCGATAACGGTAGTTGCGAGAATCTTGTATCACAAAAGCTGGTTGACTATTTGAAGCTACCAACGGAGCCGCTAGACACACCTTATTCGCTCGGTTGGGTGAAACACGGTCCGCAAGTTCGAATATCCCGCACATGCAAAGTACCAATCTCCATCGGAAAACATTACAAAGAAGATGTACTTTGTGATGTACTCGACATGAGCTCTTGTCACATCCTTCTCGGTCGTCCTTGGCAGTACGATAATGATGTTATGTATAAAGGAAGGGACAACGTGATGATATTCCATTGGGGTGAGCACAAGATTGCAATAACGCCAGTTTCGCGCTTCGAAAAGAATACCAAGAAGAAAAAAGACAACTGTTTGATCGTTGGTATGAACTCGGGGTCGAGTTCTTTTGAAGTGGAGGAGACTGATACAGGCCAGAATGAGAACCGAGCTCCACTGATGTCCGCTTGCGCCGCGAGCCACCTCTCGACGACGTGAATCGAGACGCTGAAGACCTTCGCGCCGCGAAGCCTCTCTTCGCGCCGCGAGAAGCTGCAGCACCACCTATCCGATTTTCCTGCTTTATTTAATTATCTAGTTTCCTTTTTCTATTTTCTTAGCTTTCAAGTTATAGTTAATTTAGGTAACTTTAATTTCCTTTTCCTAAACGTTTCCTAGTTTCGTTATATTTCCTAGCCTATTTAAGAACCTATTAGCTTGTTGATTTTTCATTCATTCAATCTTAATACAATTAAGCTTTTGCTTGTTTATCAATTACGAATTTATTTCGTTTCTTGGCGTTTCACGCTTGTGAGCGTCGTTTGTTTTCCGGGTTGACGTTTGTCGATCCGTTCCACGTTTCTCACTGCGTCAACTCTAATACTTATATTATTAAAATATTTTTAAATTCATAATACCAATACACTTTTAAGTTTTAAAAGTTACTTATGAACATGATCAACCTCATTAATAGAAATAATTAAAATAATATTTCGCAATATTTTATTTTAGAAAAATTCAAAACTTGGAAGATTTTCAATTTTTAATCTATTTAACATAAAGTTTAGCTCGAGTGTCAAAACAAAGACTTCCAAGTTTGTAAAATTTCTATTTCAAGTTTTAACATCCAATAAAGAAACAATGAGACTTGGCCTGAAAATTGGGGGACATGGAGGCAATATTGATAAATTGATGAAAATAGTTCATCTTCCAAACAAATTCACTTTTTAGTTACATTTTCAATCAAATTTTTATTTTTAACTTGACTTTATATAAATCTTTACGCATTTCTGTAAAGTCGATTACTAAATAAATTTTTTTATACAAATTTAAGTAAGAATCTGTATTTCTTTGAATAACTTGCATAAATATCCATATTTGTATGAAAACATTTCAATTTCTAATATGAAAATAGGATTTATACAAATGTGTAAAAAAGGGTAAATTTAGTTTTAAAAATAACTAACAAAGGATTTTTGACCGAGCGGTATTTAAGTCGTATCACTTTGGTCTACTAAAAATTCAAGGGTTCAAATAAACCTCATTAAAGACAAAAAAGTAATAAATTTATTTACTATATTTATCGTATATAAATATTATATAGTTTAAAAGAAAAATAAAACAAAACAATGTAAAGTTACTTGGATACATTGACTGTTTTAGTTGTGTAGGAAAAGAGTGCAGCAGATGCCGAAGTTGACCAAAACCACCACTAGGTTGGCTCCCATACAAATGGTTGACTTAAAAAAAATATTCGATTGCAAATTTACTTTTGCATGATTACTAATTGATCATGCCTTTTCTACATATGCATTGGCCCATCTAAGTCATATGCACCCAAGTCCCACACCCATGTTTAAAGATTTAGGCTATGTTTGGCAAGCGTAGCTTATAAGCTAGCTGGTAGCTGATAAGCTAGCGGATAGCTGATAAGCTAGCTGTTGATTGATAAGCTTGCTAGTAGCTGATAAGCTAGCTGTTGAACAAATTATGTTTGGCAAAAACTAGCTTATGAGTATGTAAAATGACCAAAAAGGGTACCTTTGAATTTAATAATTAATATTAATAAGGGTATAATTGGAAAAAGCTACAATAAGCTTCTCATAAGCTACTCAAAGTAGCGTTTCAAAAAGCTAGCTTATAAGCTAGCTGATAAGCTAGCTTCCTGGTACATGTTTGGATGGACTAGCTTATAAGCTAGCTTATCAGCTAGCTTATAAGCTAGCTTATGCTTGCCAAACCAAGCCTTAGCCTAACATGATAGTGGTACAAAACATCAAAAAGTAAATGAAGATAAATATATAAGAAGCTAAATGCAAAATGGTTAATATTTCAAAGCTTCATAAATTAATAAATAGTCTAATAAACATCTACAAACTATTGGCAAATAACCAAGATGTAGTTGATCAATTCCGTTTTAATTAAGCTAATAATTCATGGAAGAGCATTTAATTAAAAGTTAGAGTAAATTACGGATTTGGTCCTCGTGATATGCTGGTTTTAACGGATCTAATCCCTAAACTTCAATAATTACGGATATGGTCCTTGTGGTTTGCAAATTCTATTGGATTTGGTCCTTGTGGTTTGCAAATTCTATTGGATTTGGTCCCTGCCTACTTGCACCACCAGGGATCAAATCCAATAGAATTTGCAAACCACAAGGACCAAATCTGTAATTATTGAAGTTTAGTGACCAAATCCATAAAAACCACCAAACCACGAGGACCAAATTCGTAATTTACTTTAAAAGTTATCAACGTTTTAAAAATATTTCTCACACTTGTCATCCAAAATGACACTTCTCACATAATCTCATATGACTACAACACTTTGTGTCTAGGTCATTGCACCACACACTAGCTATTGTCTGCTGCCACATATCTAGAAAGAACAAATCCTTAAAAATTATGAGTTGTACATCTTACGAATTTTAGCAGCTTTATTACACATTCGCTTTCCAAAAACAAAGTTGCGACACACAATCATGAGATAATTTTCATGAATTAACATGGAATAGGGTATAAAAGATTTATTCGATATTTAGAGCGCCAATAAGATGAAAGTGGAAAACAACAGAATAAAAGAGTCGAATGAGTATTTACGATTACATGCTAATGATGAAATAGTGTTGCAACATTACATGCTAATGATGTTTATCAATAAGGTTGAGAGAGATGGATTTCTTATCACTCACATGGGGATGTGAAGCTAAATGATGATGACTCGAATGCTTACTAGAGGTTATGTCAAGCATTGACTCCTAGAAATGGCTAGATGTTATGAAGAATGAGATTAGGGGCGGAGCACAAACCTTTTAATCGAAGGGGCCAAACCAAAATATAAACACACACATATATAATGATAAAAAGGGTAGAAAATGTAACAAAGTTTGATTTAGTTTCTATTTATTGTAAGAAAGAATTTTCTCTAGTTCAACTAAAGTTTCAATTTTCTTTTTTTTACCTATTTGATTTTGTAGCATTAGAGGTTGTGGATGGTAGTGGATGCCGATTATTAAAGGGGTATGACGAAGTTGACAATAACTTGACATCCGTATCGTCAATGGGTAAAAAAATAGGGAATTTTAATCTTTATGACCCTAATTTAAAAAATAAATTACTTGTTGCACGCTATATAGGAACTAAGGCAAACTTTGGTACAACTTAATACGTTTTGTCTGTTTAAAAAGCACAAAATGTATGATATCTAAAAATGTAACATAACAAAACGTGAAATCAAGACAAAAAAAACTTCAAATGTCATGCATCAACGTGAAAATCGTTGATCTTTTGAGGTTTTAAAATCTTACATAGTAAAACAAATCTTTTAAGAAAAAGTGGTAGTTATAAGAAAAATTATAACTTTAAAAAAATAAAGATACAAAATTACAAAAACTTATAAGAAATTTATATAATTCGTCGGAGAACCAGAGGTGTTGGACACTTGGAAGTCTCAACTTAAAGCTAAAATGAGAATTTCAATAATTAAATTCAATACAAATCAAATTCAAAAACAAATATTACATTAGTTAAATAATATTATTGTTAACATGGCTGAGAAAAACAGGGGGGCCTTGGCCCCCATTGCCCCAACTGAGTTCCCCCACTGAATGAGATGGACGACATGTATGAAAACAGAGTTTGGAAATTAGATGAAACAATTTCTCTAGTGACAATGAAAAGGTTTATCGAATTTCTACAAATCGTGATAAAACATGATTACGAGATCCAATTGATGGATAAAAACACCCTGTTAGGACCAAAATAGTCCTAAGCATTAGAAGTTTTATATAAGAGTGTATTGCAACTTTGGTCCTTGTGGTTTGACTTTACCAGCAGCATATTTGGTTCCTACAAAATTTGTACTGCAGAAAAACCATTGTGGTATGTATTTTTGCTCGGTTTGGGTCCCTCAAGAGTAACACTGTTAGGTGTGTCTGTTAAGTCCCTCCTATATGCCTTGTACATGAGGGAATATTGGTCTTTTCTATGAAAAACAAACTACTGGGATCAAATTGTCAGATAATGATGAATACCATGAACAAATCATGTTTTAACATGAATATTCATCTTCAAGAAGATAATGATGAACACCAAAAACCCAGATATCAGTAACAAACCATATATATCAAGAATTTTAATCAAAATAACAACATAAATCAAATATTCAATCAATCTTAAATCCAATTCAAAGAATACCAAAAACATTTAACAAATTCCTAATACAATTTCAGTTCCAATCCTAAATACCAACCTATTTCAAATACCAAACCCGATAGTGTTTTAAATCCAAATCAAAATCTTCGTAAAAATTAAAAACATAAAACCCTAAAACACTCCATTGAAAACCAGAAAACATGTTCCATATTTGAATCAAAAACCAAAAATTAAGATGCATATTTGAAACATCAAGAACCCAAAAACCAAATGCATCTGCTTCCTTTCTCGAAATCGAAAGACACGAAAGAGTGAGGAAATGGAGATCGAAATAAACTCGACGTAAAAACATCAAGAACCAAACTAAACCGAACTTGATTCTGAACCCGATCGAAAATCGTATCTAAAATCTTCCAAAATAGAAATAGATTTGAAACCTACCAAACCTGAAATCTTAGAAATCGAAGCAGATCTGATATGGGGTGTAGGCGAGATCTGAAATCTTTAAGCGATCTGAAGAGGTCCAATGGTGGTCGGCGTTTGGATGGCATGGCAGTCGCCGGCTGGAGATGACGACATTGGTTAGTGTTTGGATGATGCGGTAATTATTGTATATAAAAAGCGAAACAAGTTTTAACCTCTAATGCCTAGCCACTGTCTTACCACATATACAGGCAAGCGTACCTGATCGTGAGTAATATAGTGTAGGAAAGTCCAGGTATCGTATCTACCACTGGGAACGGTCAAGTTATCGTAGACTGTTAATCTTGACTAGTTTAATTAACCTAAAGCTTTTGGGAGGTTTTTATAAAAAGGTTTAATAACTAAAAAGACAATTAAACTAATTAAGAACTAAGAAAGCAATTAAAAGATTAATTAAAACTATATGAAAGAAAACAGTAGTACTTATCAGGGTATAGTGAATCCCCAAGTGGATGATTTAAACAGGCCAAAGGTTTGGTTGTTTCGGTTATTGTAGGAATTTAAGTCTAAAACACCCTAACATGTGACTATTATGGCTATCAACTAGGTCTTGGTCCTCTTAGTCACAATACATAGGTCGTTTGTCAGACAATCTAGTACCGGTCACCCAATCCTATCTCTATTGCATGGTTTTCTATTACTGGTCGCTCTCGGTCCGAGTAACCACCTAACACAACTCTCCGGAACGAAGGGTAGGTCAAGAAAGGTTGATTATCCTATCGGAGTCTATCTATCTTGGTCAAACAGATACACCCAACCAACGAGTTCAAATAACCAAACAATACGAATCAAATCGGAACCATAACACACATTCAATTAACCAAAAACAAACCAATAAACATTAAATCATAAAATCATCATCAACAATGGTTCATCGACCACAATAAGTACCACTACAAAAGACTACTCACTAGACATAATAAAAACAGATAAAACAAGAGTAGACACATACATTATACCGACAATACAACGACGGATGATCGAAAATCGAACCCCGCAGCGTATCGGCAGCACTCTAATTTCACTCTCTATCTCTCTACCTATCTATGTGTCTCTCTAAAAAGCTATATCAAAACTGAAGGAGGAGGCTGATATTTAAAAGGATAGGTCAGAGCCCATTTCGCGTTCGCCAGACGGCACTTTCGCGGCGCGAGATACTTAGGGAAAACCCTGGATTTCGAACTTGGCAGCGCTAAACTGGATTGAGTTTGTGCATTTTTCACGTTTTCTCGCATCTTTCCGTAATTTTCCGTTCCACGGCCTCCAAAACCTACAAAAGCAATAATAAGTCCAAATGGTGAGTAATTAGGCCAGAAATGGGTGAGAAATGGGGTAAAGTGATACAATTAAGCTCAACCAAAACATGTATAATTTTGGTGTTATCATTGGACAACATGGGCGGTGTGGCGACGATTAGTATGGGTGACCAAAAAGGAAGAAGAAGAATAAGAGAGACGATGAATCTAGGTTGGAAATGATTTTGGTTAAATGTGGGTTGGTTAAATCAGGAAATGATTTGGGGTGATGAATTAGAGTGAATTACAAGTTTGGTCCATGTACTTTGTTTTTGGGTAAAAAGACTAAAATACCCTCGTGTGCAAGGCACATGGGAGATTCCCGACAAAACCGAGCAAAAATACATACCACAATGGTTTTTCTACAAAAAAACATTTGTACAGACCAAAAACATGCTGGTAACGTTAAACCACATGGACCAAAATTGCAATTCACTCTTTATATAATGAGTTTTTACCTTTTTGTAATTGTATGTTTGGAAAGTTGGGCATGGGATTGCATGTATTAGACACCTAATTTATAAAGGTGTCTATGGCTTAGTGAGTTCATTATGAGAGTTGTCTAAGGCTGCACGCAGCGGTTGAAATTTTTGGGCGGGTTGAGCCCGCCGAGCCGGCGGGTTCCGGCGGCACCGCTGTGCCATTTCAGTTGTCGGCGGGCTATGCTTGAGACGACTTCTACTAGCCGTTGCCAACGGCTACAAACGGTAATAAATTTGATTTTTTTTACTTTTTTTTCATTTTTTACTCCTATATAAATACCCCTTTACCCAACTTATTTTTTCACACCAACTCTAACTCTCTCTTCAACTCTTTAAACCTCATGGATCCAAACGATCGAAAACCCGGATCTTCATCCCGGCCTGCGAAAGCTAAACGTCGGGCGGAACGCGAGACCCCTTCCAACCCCCGTTTCAAAGTCGACGTTTCGCATACCGGGTTCGATCCACGATATCCACCCGATTATGAGGTCCAAATTTCGCCCAAAGGTTTTAGTCTCACAATTACTCATCCCAGGAGCTCTTCACAAGCTCCTCAACCCGGGAGCTCTTCAAAAGCTCCTTATCAACCAATTCCTAATCCCGTGGCCTATTCACAATTTCCTCCACCCGATTGGGGTGCTCCTTATCAACCATTTCCTACACCCAATTTTTGAGCCGTACAAGATGATGGCCCGGAACATGAGGAAGAGATTTTCCCTTCCGATGAGGGGCAACTTTCACCAACGATCGAGTTGGAACGCGATCTACGGTTTTACACCGCCCCGCATGGCCATCTTCGGGGTCGCCGGTTGCAAGATGCTTTGAAGCGAAAAACCAAGATCAGAGCCAAATATGGCTTCGACTTTTAGTTTATTTAATTCGTAATTTTTTTTGTTGTGTAATTTTTAGTTTATGTAATGTTTTAGTTAATTTTATTTAATTATGTAATGTTTAATTTTAATTAATTATGAATCTTATTATTAATTAATTACATGTTTTATTTAATTATATTACTTATTTATATAAAATAAATGAAATAAATTAAAAAGTGAGAGGGTTGGGTAAGAGTTGTAGAGGGTTGTAGAGGGTTATGGGAGGGTAAAGAGAGGGTTGGGAAAAAACTGATGTGTTAGCTGATGTGGCATTAAAAAGTGAGAGGGTTGGGAGGGTTGGGAGGGTTGGCTGTGTGTAGCCTAAGAGAGGTACATAGTGCGTGTAGGTTTTAAGAGAATTCCTATGTACATTTGGTTTCTTAATAATAAACGTAACAACATGTTTAGATGTCATTGATTCTGGTTGAATTTTGTTTTAACACACCTTGAAAGTTCCATCACCACTGAAAGATTTCATAAAGTAAGCAACTAGCAGCAATCAATTTATGGATTAAAACAAGTATCGATGAGTTGAAATCGTTGTTGGATGAAGCAACTAAAGAGTTCCTTTATTAAAAAAAATGAAGATGCAATAGTGGTAAGGGAGATTCTCGACGTATTTCCATAAGACTTGTCGGCTTTATCACCAGACCGACAAGTGGAGCCCAAGATCGTTCTGGTATTGGGAGCCACACCGATAGCTAGAGCTCCCTATTGTCTAGCCCCATCGAAGATGTAAGAAATGATGTCGCAACTTCAAGACCTTCTTGAGAAGGTATTATTGAGACCATGTTTGTTACCGGGGAGGTTTGGTGAGAGAGTCGGTGTCAAAGTAGTTATCCTTACCAGCTTGAATAGCCATTTATGGAGAGGTTAAGAGGATCACAAGTATTTTCAAAGAGAAGAATGAGCTTGAACACGCTCTAATACCACTTCTTGGTCCCAAAGGGTAACCTTCAAGTTGTAAGGATTTGTAGAACAGGGGAGGTTGAATACAATTGACACAGATTATTTTACTTTTAAATTCTTTGCATTATAACAAATGGAATTTACAAGATTGTTACGGAAATAGATAAGGGATTAACCTAATCTAAACAATCTTAAGTTTACACTAAGCTTTCACTAATGCACTAGTGAGAAAGATAGAAAAGAAAGAATAAGAAGAAAGGATTCAATCGAGATAGATGACTTAGGTGGTTTGAAGAACAAACCCTTAAGTCTCTATTTATACGGCATGCATTAAATGCATGGGTATGGTCACCTTTACACGTGTTGTGTATTTGGTTGACCATGTGTATTATTTGCTATTTTTAAATACCCATGCGTAAGAAAGCATAATGGGTAAAAAACAAACAGTTGCTTTAGAGGATGATAAGTACGAATGGAACAGTGTTTAGAACGTCTCTTTTGTACCATGTCAGAAAAAGCATGGTTATCTTTTTTGTGCATTAAAGACAATAAGACAAATAATCTTCATCAGGTATACGCCTCTGATTAGTGGCAAAGAGTCGCTGGTCGTTGGAGACATAGCGGTCACTGAGGCGAACTTCCTTGTGAATATCAGGCATATGTGGTCAGGTAGCTATCACTGAAATCCATCTCCAGATAACGAGCAGCCTTGGCTCTATCATCAGCTACTTCTGCGACATTGCTGATGGTTCTTGTATCTTGACTTCTTTGTCTTGAAGATTGAAAGTTCATTCTTGTATATCTTCCATCAGGAATGAATGAACAGACTCACAGTGTCCCTGATAAAGATATCTTTTCGATAAGTGAGGCTTGTCTTAAGAACATAATTACCACAAAACATTCTCAGTGATAATTCCTCAAGCTTGAGTATTAATAAAGTATCTACACTAAGTAGCAACAGGGTCATCATTATTTCATCAGTCATAGGAGAGCTTGGATCAGCAACTACCCTTTGAGCTATTATACACATATCTAATGTGAGGGTAAAAAGCGTAGCATGACTTTGATAACTTATGGAGATTTGATGTGTGCCCGAATGATATCTGATTTCTTGCTACTTTCCTGATTCTTTCGTACATGATCATAGATGGCGAATAATTTTGTCTCTATCGTTCTTGTTTTTTCTTGGATAGTTGATTGAGGGCAATCAAAGCTCAAGTGTGGGGATTTGATATTGCCAAAATTATACATGTTTTTATAACACGATATCATAGTTTTTACCCCATTTTGGATCCAAATTACTGCGTTAAGTGCCTAATTGCCATTATTCTTCATTTTACAGGTTTGGAAGTTACTCGGAACGAAAAGTATCGAAAATGCCCAAAAACGAAAAAAATCGAAAAAGCACGAAAAAGTGGATTCTCGCAATCGTGAGATTGACATCTCGCGACGCGAGAGTGCCAACACTTAGTCTTGACTTTCTTTGATTTAAGGATTTCACGTCGCGAAAGGAAGCTTGGCGTCATAAAATTTGCATGGATTATGACTTAATGTGCAAGACTTCCAGCATTGAATAGATCGGTACGAAATCCTATATTTTCGAAAGAGATCACACATTTGCGCCGCGAAGCCTATGGTCACGATTGCGAAGTGTCACGGACGAGCCTTTTAAATACTAACTTCTAACCTAGGGTTTTAACCATCGAATATTAGAAACGACATCAGAAGAATATTGTTGAGAAAACGCATAGAAGGTCAATGATTGCATGAACCGGCAATTGAAGAACGTGATTAAATTTAGTGAAACTTCACCGGTCTCAACCCAGAGTCGGATTACTAGTGCATTCTCTTCAATAGATGTACGATGTACCTAATGTGTTTATATCATCTTATGAACATGTCTTTAGTTATGTTTAGTAGCTAATTTTCTTAATTGCTCATTATGGTTTGATGAACTTGAATGATGGTTTTGATTTATACTTTATGATTGATTTATGATGTTTGAATGTTTGTAATGTAGACTTCTGTTTATAATCTTAAATTTCGCTATTTGAAATCATTGATTGATCGTATCTATTAGTAGATAGATTATCTGTAGTTAACCAATCTCCTCTATCTTTCACTTTGGTGACCTAGCAAATAATCTACCTAAGTTTAGGATATTGGAGAGTAGCAAACAATCTACCTAAGTTTGTATCTAGTCTATAAGGATAGTATGCCCGTAGATTGAAGAATAGGGTTTTATGTCAGTAATAATTGCTTGATAATTTAGGTTTTCTTTGTAAGAAGTTACGAGGAAAGTATGCTCTTAATTCTCTTATTTGTATGATTGTCGAAGACTAGAAAAGTTCCAGTTAAATAAACCCTGAAAGGTCTTTTGTTATTCTGTTAATTGAATAAATAAAACCATCTGAAAAGGGATTCACGAATTCATAATGTGTATCGTGTTCTCTTTTAAAGTAATTATCTTTGTCATTTGATTCTTTATTTTTCTAGTTTTCTTGTTATTAGTTGTTAAACACAAAAACGCCCCCAAAAGCTATTTTCATTAAATTAATTAGTATAGACTTTAGAGTTAAAATAGGTAGCTTCATAGTTCCTAGTGGTAAGAATGATATCTGGTACTTACCTATACTGTACTATTCACAATCAGGTCATACTTGCCTGTTTGTGGTAGTCTAGCTAAGGTGAATAAAAAGGTTTAATTTAACTAGAAATTATATATATATATATATATATAGAGAGAGGAAAGTTCAAATGTGAACCACTTTTTGGTTGTGAACGTGAGGACAACCGAGAGCGCGACACGTGACGGCTTTGAGTGTGGTCCCCCTCTTTTCAATGCCCTCTCATGAATCGCGCCTAGTCATCCGCCGTGGACTTGACGTGGCGCCTAGTCATCCGCCACGTGTCGCGCTCTCGGCTGTCCTCACGTTCACAACCAAAAAGTGGTTCACATTTGAACCCACCCCTATATATATATATATATGTGTGTGTGTGTGTGTGTGTGTGTGTGTGTGTGTGTGTGTGTGTGTGTGTATTGCCACATCACCATCGAGCCATCATTATGTTCATCATGTGAGTGCAAACTCTACTTGATTACAAGATCAATAAACTGTGTTGTGATAACGATATGGAGTTCTGAAACGCAAATTTGTGGACCTTCCTTGAACATGTTGGGATCTCGCATAACTTCTTTGCAGTCCGGGTACCTCAACAAAACAGAGTTGTGAAAAGGAAATTTTGAACTCTAGTCGAGGTCGCACGACCCATGATGGCATACTGAAACGTATCTCCGTCCTTCTGGGCCAAAGCCATCTCAACTGCCTGCTTCATGCAAAATCGAACATTATTGTAAAAAGGGTCTAAAAATAGTGTGTTAAATTATTAACTCTCGTAAGCATAACATCAATTTTCTACGTGTGTTTGGTTGCAGGTGCTTTGTACTTAATGATATAGATGATTTGGGTAAGTTTGACAAGAAGAGGGATGAGGGAATATTCTTGGGGTGTTCACTGACCCTAAAGGCATACCATGTCTTCAATAAACTAACCCGATGTGTTCTTAAAGATATAAATGTGACTTTTGATATAAAGGTGACGACAATGATTTTAAAACATAATGGTTTTTGCACTCGATCGAGTCCCGAGGAACTATTACTTCACTGAACTGTGTAGAATCTTCATCATCAAAAACTAAGACTACCGGTTTTTCCTATAGTTCTTTCAATCTAGACTTCTTGATTGATGATATCTTTAATGATTCAATTGATTTGCATAATTTGAGAATTCAAAATTAGCTTATACATAATGGTCATTTACTTTGAGTACAGAAGAACCATAATCAATGTTAAACACATCAATATAATATTTTTATATATTAAAATTCAAATGAACTCTTTTTATTATTGTTATTTACCATAACAAATAATGATTTTTTCTAAGTTACTTGATAAAGCTTTAAAGTTTATATTTTATGCAATAAAGTTCTTATTTTCTATTCAACGTAACATTTGTTGATGTGAATGTCAAATTTCTTATTCACCTTTCCTAATACTTTCCAAAAATTAGTGTATGGTACAAAATAGAAATATTAGAAACTCTGGTAAATGATTGACAAAAAAAATCGTTAAACTAAATAGGAACCAAGCCAAAATTTGTTTTTTTAATGCATTATTCCGTTATATAGAAGTAGAGGTGCACACGACCGGATTTTTATCCGATCCGGATCGGATTTATACTAAACCGGTTTTTTTCGGATTTGCTAGAAACCGGTTTTGTTAGAAACCTGTTCAGACTTCAACCGGTTTTTTTGAAAAAATTCATATCTGATGGAACCGGTTTCGGATCGGATTGAAACCGGCTATTTTTTAACCGGATTTATACTAAACCGGTCCTCTATTGGGTCTTTTTTTTTGTTGCTAGGAAATTCAAAAAATTCAATTGAAATCTAATCTGAATTGGTGTGGGCCGTGATTTTTTGATGGGCCGTGATTTTTTTTAAATTGGGCTCAGCGAATTACATATGGAATGGAAGGATGGATCATGATGAAAGTGTCTTGGATTTTTTTTCAATTGAAATATAATCTGAATTAAAGTATTAGACTTACTGACTTTGACTTAGTTGGACACTTGGACTTTCAGCCCATAAAATTTGGGCTCCAATTCACAATGATCTATCATTACTCAATAGTCAATACTCATTACTCATTAGGCCTTGATCTATCAGTACTCAGACTATCATTAGGATTTTAAGCCCAACAGCAGTAAGCCCACATAGACATTACCGGTTTGATTTGAAACCGGTTATCCGGTCAAACTGAATTGGATCCAATCCGGTTAAAATCGGGTTTGAAAAAAATCCGGTTTAAAAAAAAATCCAATCCGGTTTGAAAAAATTCGGTTTTTATAAAACCGGATTCGGATAGTTTTTGCGCAAAATCGGATAACCGGATTTTCGGTGCACCTCTATAGAGAAGGACCACTTTAAATGCTTTTTCTAGCCCCGCTCCCCGCGTAAGTCAGGCATAATGTAACGTGAAATACAAACCTTGAGTCATAATACATTATAATCATTGTTACCACCAATTTTTTTAACATTGTGAAATATTTTAGGCTATGTTTACTTGTGAAAAACTGTTTTCATTTTCATAGAAAACGTTTTCAAAAAATGGAGTTGGGTTTTCATTTTCAATTTTCATAGAAAATTTTAGAAAACTCGTTTACTTGGAATGATGGGGTTTTCATTTTTCATTTTTAGAAAATTAGAAAACTCGTTTAGTTGTTCATTTTCCGTTTACTTTTCATTTTCCATTTTCCATTTTTCCAAATATTGCTATGGCGGCGGTGACAGTGGTCACAATGGCGGTGGCAGTGATGGCGACGGAGGTGGTGGCCTTGGCGGCGATGGCGGTGGCCTCGGGGGCCTCGGCGGCGTCGGCGGTGGCCTCCGCGGCCATGGCAGTGGCCTCGACGGTGATGACGGTGGCCTCGGCAGCGGTGGCGGTGGCCTCGGTGGCGATGGCGGTAGTGGCGGTAGTGGCGGTGGTGGCGGCGGTTGGGCGGTGGTGGCGGCGGTTGGGCGGTGGTGGGAGGGTGGTCGCGGCGTTGGCGGTGGGCGACAGTGGCGGTGGTTGAGGTGGCAGTGGTGGCGATGGCTGTAGCGGGCGGCGGGGACAGTTGGGGCGGACGCGACAATGGCGACGGTGGTGGTGGTGGCCGGCGACGAGAAGCAGACTACAACTGAAAATGAAAATGAAAAATGAAAATGAGAATTGGAAAACTATAAAAAGTAGTTTTCTAATTCAAGTGTAAAATTTGAAAATGAAAATTTTGTTTTCTTGGAAAAGTTTTTCTACATTAAATCAAGTAAATAACTTTTTAAATTTTTCATTTTTTATTGAAAATTTTTCTAGAAAACAAGAAATTTTTCTATAAGTAAACACCTGAGATATAATATACATACATACCAAAAAGAATGACACATTTTGTCAAATAAGTCAGCTGTACCAGAAGGATAATATATACCTTTTAGAACGAGCAATGGAGGTTGGCTTGGTTTTTTTATAATGAAATCGATCTATCAAGATCAATATAAACTATCGGATATCTTTTAAAATGATCCGCCAACCCCCACCCATTAACTATCTCAATTCCCTTTTTGCTTTTATTACATACATGCACCCCACCTTCCATCTTTAAATTTCACAAAACTTTTTTCGATTATTATCCCAACACAAAACCTACTTCTAACTTTTAACAAAAAAAACCTACTTTTAACCTTGACTTCTTCAATAAATTCTACAAAATATATAAAATGAGTATTTTGAAGATTTTAAGTTACCTTCTTACTTATAATTGGTTTTTCAATAACCTTTTCCAAAAATAAATACAATGATAAACTTCTTTTGATTTAAGTTTTTTCCTAGAACTAAATGTTTAGCAGACATAAATAAATACTAGGTTGCTTTATTACATTTCAAAACACTTGTGAGAAAGTAGAAGATCAAAATATATTAAGGATGGTCGTAGAAAACTGTTTTCATTTTCTTAGAAAGCGTTTTTACGAAATGGAGTTGAATTTTCATTTCCAGTTTTCTATGAAAAAAATTAAAAAATGCATTTGGTTGAAATTGTGGAGTTTTCATTTTTCTATTTTGGAAAATTAGAAAATATTGAAAAACTATTAAAATTAATTTTCCAATTTACATAGAAGATAGAAAATAAAAAAAAAGTTTCAGAATTTTTTGAAAACCGAATGAATAACAAGAAAATTCTCATTTTTTATGGAAACTTTTTCTTGAAAAACTAGAAAATTTTCCACAACCAAACTCATCGTAAGTTTTTCTCTAATTTGAAAATGAATAATGCAATTAATATTAAAATATGTAAAACAAATAAACCTTTGAAGTTGGATGTTATTTTCTCAAAACTAAAATCAATATCTTCAAAAGTATCATTATTTTTGTTGGAAGATATTTATTTTTATTGAAGATATTGATTTTAATAATATAACTAATATTTCAAAACTATCATTATTATTTTATGTATTACTGATTTTTTTACTAGGTAATATTGAGTTCATGGACTTAAATACACTTTTATCTTTAAGACAATTTTATTGATTTACCAACTTATTTATATTGATTTACATAGAGTGTCATTCTAAATAATCAACATTATGACCCCAAATGATGTCAATCTATATAGTAAAGGTATATCATATGATGTTTCTGTCGATACTTCAAAAAATTCTTTTACATGAGTTTAAAAGTATTCTTGAATTCAATGTTATTTCTTATGTGAAAAATGATATATTAACGATTTTTTATATATATGAAGGATCATTATTTATATATCGCCCAGGGCCCAAAATATGTCAAGAATGGGCGTAACTAAGGGTATAAATTAACTGTTCAACTTACGAGTTATTCACATTTGAACTTAATAATTCTGCAGCTCGAGCCAGTCTTTACGAACTAAAAATGAGTCAGAGCCCCATAAATAGTAATGTTCGACTCGATCTACTTGTTTAAAAGTTCAACTAAATTTTTATTTAACGGTTAATTGGCCGAGTCATTTAAGCACCTTTTTTCAAGCCAAATATATAATACAATAAAAAATTAAGAATTGCCAAATTCAATCCAATAAACAAGTTAATTCATCTAGAGCTCACACGCAGAAGGGCATAAACAAACTTATAAAGCTAAAATTATAGGTACAACATATAGCAATTTGCTTAATGAGCAACGAGTTAGGACATTGAAAAAAGTATTTGAAGTGTAACTTGAACCGTACTTTATAAAAAACTATTCGAGTTCGAACTATGAGTTTAGTATATTTTCTCATGCTAAGCTAAAATAACCAATAAGGCCATTTATAATACCAATCTTTTACACCCTCAATCTTTCATATCACCTTAATGTCACATCAGTTTTTCCCAACCTAGCCTCTAAACCATCAAGTAGAGTACCACAAATGTTTGATACTCTTTGACCCTCTAAATTAGTTATTATTATTTCAATATGGTACCACCAACCTTTAGTATCTACTTAAATTTTCCTCTACCCGCCCCCCAAACCCTTAAAATATATATTTTGAGAAAAAGCATGTTAACTAAAAGAAGAGCAATAATGCGAAAAGGAAATGTTCAGAACCTACATAGTAAAGTTACTCTAGGCTTGAAATGACCGTCGCTATCCAATTAATCTTAAAACGATTTATGGGTAAAAATGATATTTTTATTTTCTGTTAAAATATGATAAACTAACAAGAGATATTTTGCGTATAAAAGTTAAAGATAGGTAAAGATATTTTAAATAAAAAAGGAGAGACGTGAAATCCATATACACGTCCTAGTAGAGAATTAATGAGACTTTTTAAGTTCCAAGAGCATCCACAGTGTAACACCACTTTTCCAAAATACTAATTTAATTAAATATTTTAAATAAAACCCGTATTAAATGTCAAACTCAAAGTCAATAAATAAATAAAAACAGTGTATGGTTTATAAAACATAAAATTTTCATTTAACTCAACGTATCAAAACAAGCGGAATAAACGGTTTTATAGCAACTCTCGTTAAGATTTGATTGGAACTGTCTTCTGTCTCGGAGTCAAGTCGGGGCCTTGCCTTTATCCGTACCCGAACTAGTTCCTAAAAGGAAAAATATAAACAACAACGGGTAAGCGAAACGCTTAGTGAGCAGACACTATATATAACTTACACTATCACATGCATACGTACCCATAACAGGTACCAATCACAATCATCAATGATCACATCATAACATGTCAACAATCAACAGACTCAAACGTACACTCGACTCTCATGAGATCGATATAAATCTCCCGTCAGTTAGGACACGGGTCGGCCCCCACAACTCACCAAGGGCATGTGGTTCCCTCTCTCCCGTCAATTAGGACACGGGTCGGCCCCCACAACTCACCAAGGGCATGTGGTTCCCTCTCTCCCGTCAATTAGGACACGGGTCGGCCCCCACAACTCACCAAGGGCATGTGGTTCCCTTTTTCTCGCCTGCTTAGGACGCGAGTCCGCCCCCACAACTCATCAAGGGCATGTGGTTCCCTTTCACACGCAATCATGCATACATACGCACATAACAATATAAAACAAACACAATGTAACTCACCAAGGGCATGCGGTTCCCTTTACACGACACTACTACGCATACATACACACATGGTAGTATAAATCATACATAGTGAAAACTCACCTCGAGATAGCGTAAGTAAATCCTCGGTATCCTCGAGATGGTATGCTAACTCACCTAAACAATAAAAGCATGCAACACATCACATACATATGAACTAGGATCGACCCATACGCCTCCTCAAACATAAACCATCAAACAATTATAAGGAAAAGGACGATACGATGAAAATAGTCGATTGATTGAGTTTTTCACTCGAAATTTCCAAGGACGCTTAGGGAATAATATTTGTAAAAATGAGTTGCTTAAACGGAACAAAAACATAAGGATCCGTACAACAAATCAAATCCAACGCAGAATGTGAATTTTATACTTATAACTATTAAAAATCGAGTCGTACTATTTCCAGCATTTTACACGTTTAGAAAACGAACAATTTATTATATTTCCAATAGATTTTAGAAAAACATATCTAAATGAAAGTTTTAGATCAACGTCTTAGGATTCCAACGAATCAAGAATGGACTGAATCGGGTTTAAAATGAATCCGATATGAATTTTTAAAAACAGTGGCGTTGTTCTCGTCTCAAACGAGACCAGTTTCGGAAAACTCAGATTTTGGGCACTTTAGCTTAAAAATCACAGGTTGTTCGTGTGACAGTAAATCGTAGTAGACGTCTTGGGGTTTTTAAAAACGGATCGTATGAATAAATCCGATAAACGAGTGACTAGTTATGATTTTTACAAGTAAGACATAATTTCCAGAAAATATTTATGCAGCTTATTATTATAAAAAGATGTTTCCAAATGTGAAATCGAAAGAAGACGTCCGAATCGAAAGAGGACGGTCCGACCAAACGAACAACTAAATGAATGAAAACGCACAATACTTTGATGAACTAAAGCACATTACGCACGAAAAGAATAGATCGAATGACACGAAAGAAACTAAAGAGTCCGTACACATGCGTACCATATCAAATAAACGCAACCACAATTGACGATCAAATATATAAAAGAGGGGAACAAGAACCCGTACACATACGTAACATATCACATAAACGCAAACATAACTTAACGATCGAATAAACACAACGGAGGAACAAGGAATCCGTACCTTTGCTAACGCCCGAAAATAGCTAATGCAAACTCTATTGCCTTTTTCAAGAAGCCTTAAAATTACGATCCAAACTCTAATTCTTGAACTCTCACTTCAAACCATGAGATTTGCTAGTTGAAACTCCAAAGATAATCAATGAGGTAATAACATAAGAAAAATTGAATCCTAACCTCAAGAAAGAAATTACGGCCGTAAACCCTATGATACCTCAACTTACATTCCTTTTTTTTTCCTTTATCTCAATGATTTCTTTACTAAGTCAATGAAAAAGAAATTTTGTATCCTAAATTATCTCTTATGGACGTAGACCATATCCATATGGTTATCAAAATTCTAAATCTCATAATTTGACAATACTAGTCCTTAAAGTTTTATAAGGCTTTCCAAAATGCATCAAAACTTTAATTTCTAAAATATTTTCTTTGTAAAATACGGGATATTACACATAGTGGTGGAACCTCCAAAAACCTTAATTGCCATATTTACACTTGCCACATCATTGACACCTCAATCAAAGAAGAACCTCAAGAAACTCCACTATGGAGGTTCTTACAAAAACCTTACTTTCCATATTTTGAATTTTTAAAATGGTTAAGAAATAACAAAAATAATAAATGAAATAATAACATAAAAGGAAAGTATATACAAGAACCCGGGTTCTTGTTCAAGCACCTGGGTTCCAATAAAACCTGTGACTGGACAAGAACCTCTATCCCATAGTGGAGGTCCCAGTAAAAACCTCAAGAAGAGCCCCAAGAGAAACCTCCATTGTGGATGCTCTAAGATTAACAACTGCAACGTTGTATATAAGATTTTTGACAAACAATTACGTGCAATTAATTTCATTGTAGATTAAAGGCCATAAAATCATCTCATGTATTCTTAATGATTATTGGTTGGATAAAAATATACATGACATGATCACGGTATAAAAGGTAAGATATTATCATAAAAGATATTTTGTTTTAAGATAAAGTTCTAAGGAGATGAGGATGATTTATCGAGGATGTAGTACGAAATAAAGACCGTCATCCAAGACATATGAGCAAGATTCTCGTGTGAGTTAACACAAACCATTAACGCCTAACGTTTAACTTCTGTCTTAATGGTCATTTAATGTAGGCTTAGCACAATTGATATACAACCGACATAACCAACGACCAAGATTCAAAGTGCAATTAATGAGTCCTGACCGTCCCGACCGTTACGACCAATATTCCTTAAAAACTCATAATTCTCAAAACGGTTACAAGGAAGCCTATAAGAAGACGTTGAAGCTCATTAACGAAGGGACAACTCTCGGCTATCAAAGATTCGTTCGCATTGTTCTTTTTAGAGCTATTTCTTACGATCTATTGTATTTTTCATACGACTTGTGTTCCTTTCCTTCTTGTAACGTACGATCTACTACTGTAACATCAAGGACATCCCCCTGCTTGGTGATAACTAGTGTAAAGACGGCTAACTCTTATGTCGACCGCAGGTTTTTTCCTCGGTTTGAGGTTTTTCCGGTGTCATCAAGTTCATTTGTCTTTCTTTTACTTTATTCGCACGACTTTATCGAATCAAGTTCCTTTTTTTAGTTGGATCATCTCCACAACTACCTTAAGTTGTCTTAAGTGCAAAATTTGGTATCAACAATTATTAACGTTTTTTTGGTTGATTTCGAGAAATTTCTAGGATTCCTTATTTGATATCCCTTACATTTTCCAATATATTGAAACATTCCTCAAAATCTAGCAATAGTGTCGGATCCAAATTTTTCGATGTTGGGAGCGGGCATTAATCAACATGATATAAAATAAAATAAAAATCAAATAAAAAGTATATAAATGACAAGTAACTTTTATTGTATAATTATTTCCAATGAGTTTTTATTTTCAAAAAGCGATTTATCACATCTTTATTCATAACATTATGAAGTATTTCTCTTTCCACGGCACATATCACATTAGCCTCGGATGGTAGGGCTCGGAGGTGTTGGTTAAGCGCTCTCAATTGTAGTAATAAATGGTAGCCAAAATGGTGGTGAAGTTGATCACATGCATATCGATCCCCCTTTCAGTCAAAAAGTTATGTTCAGCATTGTGGGCGAATATGTCATTGAAGTAAATGTTCTAAGCATTGGCCAAGGTTTACTGGTCATCTTCATCAAGTGCATCAAAAAGTTGAAATTGGTTGATGTGATTGTATGCACTATGTACCATGATGTGCATCTGCCCTAAAAACTTGGAAAGTTAAGCCATGAGCAGATCATCTAATAACCAAAGGCACAATTTACAGACACAAATTAAAGAGGGTGCATGAAATCATGATCATTGAGTTGCTGGGAGGAATGTAGGTACAGTGTGATGTCAAGGCAGTTTGACTACCATCAACTAGTTGAGGTAAACAAACCACATTAAATAGGCCAAGAACAAGACATACAAATGAGGTATTTAGGTAACATGTAATAAGTAAACATTTGTGTTATTGGGTCTTAATAAGTCATAAAATGTCATAATGAGTTATATTAGTGGTTTAGTGGTTCTTATCAAGGTCTAATAGTTCTTAGTTGTTTGATTGTCCCTTTTACAAAAAACGTATATCTATGAAATCGATAAGTGTACAGAAGCATCTTATAAGTCATCATTTGTGTTATTGGCCTTTAATAAGTTATAAAATGTCATAATGGGCTATAATGGTAGTTTAGTGCTTCATATTCTGCTATACTTGGTCTTAACTGTCTTATTGAAATCGGGGAAGATTTCTCCCCTAAGCTACTTGCGGCGCTTTTCTTTGATTAGGGTTTTTTTTGCCGCTGATCTTCAAATTCCAGCCATGTCCGCCGTCCGATCATCTCCAAACTTGGTAGGGGGTCGCCTAGATCTCCTCTACATACCTATGGAGACTGATCGGCCTCCTGGCCCTCTGTTAACTCGTAATCAAGCAAAGAAAAACCAAGAAAAAAAGGGTTTTTGCGACCTCGGCGCCGTCGCCCTCTATTCCGGACGCCACAACCGCCGTACCAACGTGTGGTGGACATGGTGGTGATCGCCCTTTAGAGGGCTCTCCTATGGTGGCATCGGCTTGTCAAACAAATACCACCATCGCCGCCTTCTTTGCGTCGAATTCACCATCATATATGGCTTCGCCGGCAGCCTTGGCTACTGTTGCATCGCCAACTGTGGTGGCGCCGGGGGGAACTACGGGGGTGGATGGTGATGTGGGTTCGTTTCAACAACTGTTGATGGTTGTATCAGGTTCTCGTGGTCAACAATAGCAGTAACAACCTTCTCCGTTGCTGTCACCGGCTGCTGCCTTGGTATCATCGTTTTTGGCTTCCCTGGTCGGGATGGGATCTGGTGGTGGGAGTGACTTGCCTGCGACATCCATGTCCAATTCGAAGGCAGTGGCCCTTTTGTTAGGAATTATGTGCAGAGTTGACAAACCAAGTGATTATACAATCCAATGTTACAAGACACTTGAGGGTCACACCTGTGAGAACCTATAAGTCGAACAAGTCAGATGAAATCCCGAAATGGAGAGTTAGGATTTATAATAGTGTATTATAAATCAGTTGGGTAATTTCAGTCAGATTTACCAAAGTTGGAGGGTTATTAATTAATTAGGATATTATATATTTATTGGATAAATAAATATATAGTAGTTAATTAATAAGGTTTATATATATTAGATAAATATATATATAATCGTAATTATCGTATGCAAATTCTTTTCCAGCTAATTTATAAAAGGAATGAATTTGAGATAATTACAATATGGAAGCTGAATCTCATCCAAACTGTTATATTTTTCCCATATAAATAAGGTCTATGGGTAAAAGAAACATTAAGCCTTTTTCAGTTGAAAAATCAGTTTTCTGTCTCCTCCTCCTCTCTCCCAAAACCGGCGCACACAAACCCCCCGGGGTCGTTTTTTGTTGTTCGGGTTTCACGGTTCTGCTAGAGGAACGTTCGTTGGTTGATTACGGGTGGACTAAGTTTCAAGCAATCCAGGTAAATTAATCTAACCTAATCCTTTAGGTTTAGAGTTACAAACGATTAAGATCATTAGGCTTTAATGGGTTTTTTAGCTTTTATCGCTTCCGCATGTTTTGATCGAAACAGCGAGTTTCTGATCACGTGGGTTTCGACAGTTTGTTTTAAACCTACGAGATATATCGAACCAGCGAGGTTTTGATAGATCTGAGATAATCCTCGAATCAGTTTGATCAGAGGATACCCACAAAAACCCAACAGTGGTATCAGAGCCATTGTTAATAGTCGTTTTAGTTTATCAGTTTATCTGTATATGCGTGATCCGTTAAAATTAAATTGTTTCTTGTAAAAATCTGAGTTTTTATTTTTTTGTATTAATTTGTTATTCGTACGAAAACCCGGAAAAACCATCACCAGATTGGTGATGGCTGCGATTAAAACACAACCACCGCACCACCAGCGTGGTGGTTGCGGATGGTTGCCGTGATCAATCACCGGACCGCACCACAGGGTTGTGGTGGCGTCACCGGCGGATGCTGTTAGACCACCAGGCCACGCCACCAGTTGGGTGGCGGTGGCCGAAACCTTCTCCGATAAACACAGCCGCACCACCAGCACCGGTGGTGACGGCGTCTAAGTATTCGCAATCGCCACGGCCAAAAACCACCAGGCACGATCGCCGGCCAGACCGCAGCGAGCGGTGGCGGCGGACACCCAGCCGAACCACCAGAGAGGTGGTGGCGGCAATCTCGTGACTACCGAGCCAAACCACCAGACTGGTGGTGGCAGGCGGTAGACGATGGTGGCAGGCGGCGTCGGCCACACCACCCGCTTGGTGGTTGTGGCGTCGACCGTCATCGATCGCGAAAGAAAACCACCATCGCACCACCAATTGTGGTGGCGGTGGTGTCGATTGCCAAAACAGCCGCTGGACGGCGTCTCCGGGCCAATCGAGGGACGATCACCACACCACCGATTGTGGTGGTGGTGGCGTCTGTAAGTGTAAGATGAATCAATCTAGCATGAGAAATGATAGATCTAGTAGAGAGAGAAAGTAGAGAGAGAAAATATGGAACTCATATGTCATTAATCTTGAAAGGCTTAAAGAACAATACAAGGCAATGAGGTATTTATACCTCATTCCTACAAAATATAAAATGTTCACAAATGGTCCCTCAACTTCTTTAATAAACCTAACACTAACAATCTCCCCCTTTTATAAAAGAAGGAGGGACATACAAAAGAAACAAACAACTACTAGACTAAGATTGCTTCACGGAAGGCTTTCTCAACTTGAACTTGATTTCTGCAAATCTAATATCATTTCTCAGCTTCAATCTTCTATCTATCTCCTTTACAAAATGTTTGATCAGCACCTTGTTTGCAGCTGAGATATCATGTACTTGATGCCTATCCATTTGCAATCTTGTATTCAACCCATCCAACACCATCTTTAAAGTATCATCACAAAATAGCATCACTTCATGAGAGTACATCCTCTTCTTGTTGCCAAGGGAATCTGGATAAACACACGAGATCTTGGTTTCATCTGCATCATAGAACACTGTGTACAAAACAAAGTCCTTTTCTTCACCAACCAGACTTCTTTGTGGTTTGTGACAGAATAACTTTGATGACCAATTCTCTAGTCCCAATTGAAAGTCATACAGATGAGCCAAAGATATCGAAGCCTTGACATGTCTAACTATAGCAGTTAGAGCAATTATCTCCTCTTCTGACCTAAAAGCTTTTCCTTTGAGATCATACAAAATCCCAAAGACCACATCAAAGCTCACATCTTGAAAATCAGCTTCAGTAATCACATATTCCTTCCTATCATCTCTGGTGAAAGTGATTACTGGGTACCAATACGTACTCAATCTGTTGGTCTTGTAACTTTTTACTGCAACAAACTTGTAGTCTGACACTAAGGCTTCTCTTCTTTGCTTGTTCACCTTTCTCATGTAGATGTACTCTCTCCTTAGTTCTTCCTTCAGATTCTCAATCCCATACAACTTCACATAGCTCAACTTCCGCTCATGATAACAGAAACGACTCTTGTACTTTTCTTCTAGATACCTCCCAGTGGCTCTTGTAAATCGATTCCATTCTGTTCTCTTTAGAAATTTCCCCGAGCTTGCTTTCATCTTTTCCCAAAGTTCAACTTTCTTTGGATCTACAGGCATCAAATCATTCTGTGGCAATACTTCTTCCAATAGAGGACCTTCCACATCATCCGCAGCTTCTTCTTTCTCAAAATCAAATTGTACATCCTCAAACATATCTTTCAATCTGTTATCTTCTGCACACCTTGCATCCTGAATCTCTTCGTTCGGTACTTGGTAATCTCTGATTTCAGAAGCTACATTCTCAAGCAACGCTAGAACTCTATCTATTTCAGATGTAGAACTAGACGCCCCTGAAAACTTCACTCCTCTTTCTTCAGCTCTTTCTTCAGGCATCTCTTCTTGCACCGAACCCAAGAAATCTAGAGTGGACTGTAAAACTGGTTCTGATTCCATCTCTTCACCTCCCGTTAGAACAATTGCATCTCTGTGTCTTGCAGGTTGTTTCTCTCTTGGATGCCTTTCCTCAAGCCTGTCCACAATTCGTACATTTGACGTGGTTGGTACCCTAGACGGCTCACTTTCAAGTCTCCTTCTTTTCCTCTCCCCCTCATGACGATCATGATCATCATGATCATCATGCCGTCTAGTGGGCCGTCTAGCAGCAGCTTGACATGTCTCTTCAATGCCTCGAATCCGATCAGATAACTGTGATAAACCATCAGTGAACATCTGGTTGATCTCGGTGAATGTCTTGGTAAGGGAAGCATCAAGAGTAGCCTGAAATTGCTGAAATTCCGTATGGGTAACCAAGTGAGCCTGAGACCGTTGCTCTTGAATAGCTCGTTGTTGTAAAGCAGTCTGTTGTTGTAGAATACTCACAAGGTCACTATCTTCAGCTGAACCTGATTCCAAGAGTTTAGAGAACAACAACCCCTTCAACTCTGGAATAGTAAGTGAATCAGCCGCTGACTGAGAAGGCTGTGAAGGAGGATCAGACATAGGAGCTTTACCCTTAGCTAACAGAGCTACTTGCTTTTCTAAGGCAGAAATACGAGCAGTCTGCTGCTGAATAACCGTTGCCATCTGTTCATTGTTAGCTCGAAACAACGATCGGGTGATAAGCTGATTGGCCGTAACAACAACTGGAAGACGCGAGAGATCAACATCTGATGACGATGCCATGCCAATCGGAGGAGGTACTGAGATAGATGGGGCAGACGAGGCAGAAGAAGCCGAAACTGTGGAAGATGTGGAAACCGGGACTGATTCTGACAAAGTACTACCAATGGGTGTTGAGGACGAACCCAAGATAGTAGATTGTTGCCGTAACTCCGTGACAATAGAAGATGCGGGCAAACTAACACCGAGGTCACTCAGACTTCTCGTTGATCCAAGAGTAGAACTCAAGGAACCCATGTTCAGTGTTGGCATGATGTTAGCGCTGATGGGATTTCCCTCCGATCCTGGCAAGCCCGCAACAAATGCAGAACTCACTACGGTGGTTCCGGCAGGGCTACTAAAGCCTCCTGCAAAGGTGGTTTGCACCTGTGTCCTAGCCAAAGAAAGATTAACATTTGAATCAAGTGGTTCTAGACTCGATGAGTGAACAAGTGAAGTCGTGGGCGGGGGCAGCTGCCTCACTGTGTCGGTACCACCAACCTCCAAGTGAGGAATAGGTACAAGTTGTGGTAAGTCCCCGTGAGAAAGTGAAACTACCGTTTGTTGAGAAACGGTAGAGTGGGTGAGTTGGGTTGTGCATTGCATGAGTGGGGATCTCATGTCTTTTTCAATAGGTGGTGGCAACATATGCTCACCCCTAGTAGATGTGGCTACCCGGCTAGACTCGGTGTGGGAAGGGGTTTGTACTTCTTTTCTGGCCCCTGTCTCACTCTCATCAATTCTTTTATCTCGCTCAGCCATCCTTATGTCACCTTGAGTCAACAAACGACTCGAGCCTTGATCAGGCATATCATCATCATCATTATGGTCATCATCATCCGGTGATCCGTGAGGATCAACAGCCAAATCATCACTTGAAGAAATACTATCTTCAGAAGCGGAGTCATATCCCATAAGCCGATGAAGACGTTGTGCCAACTCATTCGGAGAGTAGCATCGTGTGTCGGATATGTCCACGATCGGTTGAGATAAATCAAGTAAAGACTCTGCAACTTCCTCAAGTTCAGGAAATTCACCAACGAATTGCTCATTTACCGGTGAAAGGGCAAAATCATCCAACTCAGCTTCAACATGAGTATGCAAAATAGGTGACGTAGCTCCGTGCTCATCTTCAATTGTAGCGAAGACATCATCCATCTGAACTGCCGAACTGATTTGGCCTAGTTGAGCTGCTACATTGATGGTAGACGAGTGAGCTAGCTGATCAGAATGGACCCCACCTTCACCCCTCTCGGTATTTTCCCTCAACACACCCTGACCAAGATCCCGTGATCGTTGGTCCCTAAGAACTAAACCCTCACTTCTAGGGATAACACCTTGGGTAGGTCCCTCCGGCTCTGGCTGGACCATAGGTGAAAAACGAGACCTATACTCTCTCACACACGCCACATTCTGATCAGCATATTCTAACAACTCAGAGAACAATGGGACTTCCGGAGCATACACCTTCTTTGGATAACGAATTGACTGCATGTCATGGATCTTCACTTTTTCCGCATCTGAACGGCGCGGAATATCTGGATTCTGACGCATCGCACTTGCAATAATAGTGCTTAGAAATCTCGGGTATGGTAGATGCGTTTGCTTCTTGGCTAGAAGCTCCTTCAGATCATGAAATATCAACGAAGCATAATCATAATGCTTGTTGAATAAGACTCCATAAAACAGAACCAAAAATGACTGTGTCGCCGTGTCTGTTGCCGTACGCTTCCCCGTCAAACACCTACTTAGTATCGTGAACAACGTGTTGTATGTTGGAGGTAGGTTGGACTTGTTGAACTGAGACGGTGCATTTATTGCTTCCAGATGACCAACTGATTTAACCCCAGCCATTGCAACTGCCAATGATGCAAACGGTTCAAACTGAGTAGCATTCGGACGACTGTTTGCTGCTGGAAATCCCAGTACACGTCTAAACTTGTTGACTCCAAAACTGATGGTATAATGATCCAGCTCGGCTGTAAAGTGATGATTTCCCGGATCAGCATGAAACTGCAGAGTGTTCCATACTTGTTGCGCATAAAGCATTGGAACTTCTACGGTCTGTGTAAGGACAGTGTACAAAGGATGATTTCTTAGAATAGCAGTAATGACCGGAGCCTTCACCCTTGCATGAGGGTTGAAAGGAACGTTGTTCGAGATTGACGGCTGAAATAATGACGGACGAAGCAGTTGTCTATCCGCATCAGCATTTGGATTGTGTGGAGTTGATTGTATTGAGATTATGTCTGAAATCTCCATACCATCTGAATCTGGGAAAGTATAATCTTCCATTTCTGTAATTCATAAAAACATTAGATAAAGCTTTTACGTGTAGATTTTTATGAAAAAACAAGTGTGACGAAATAATTCACACAGTGTGGGACTTGAGAAACAGATACCCAAACGAAAGACCATTTAAACAAAATAATGAACTCTTTAAGATTGAAATATATATAAGCCTTCCATTTGTTTAAACTTCAAAACTTCACTTAAACTTGAATTTAACCAATAAGTACCATGTTCGTAATAACGAAAGACTTATACATAATTTGTTTAATAAGTTCAATACATTGTAGAGTTGAAGGTCATTCGTAAGGTCAACAATAAGAAGTCCAATGTCTCAAGTCCTTATGATCCGGAACAACGGGTCATTCACACGTTTCGGTTTAAAAAATATCAAGAATACATTCCCAAGAGGTTAACCCGTGTTTTAAGATAAGTTGTTACAAACATTTTTAATCTACTAGCCTAATCGGTATATGACCGAGTGAATACCTATAGGCTTCGTAGAACCCGGGATACGTATACAAGACTCACACGACACAAAGTAAACTACAGCTTCTTGAACTTGACAGCAGCAACTTGAACAAATCCGCACGAGTTTGAAATTCCAGAAAGATTGGAATTGTGAATCGAAACATCATATTTATAGGATATTTTGAAAATTGAAATCTTAGTTATGATGATATGAACACGTGGCATGTAGCAATTGGACCAACAGTATCTCGAGCGAAGAAAAGGGTTTTCAAAAAGGTCGCTCGAGATAGAGAAACTGGCTCGAGATAGATGAACCGACTCGAAATACGTATCTCGAGTGTATGTCTCGAGTCTAACTCGAGTTACTTTCAACAGATATCAAACAAAGAAAATACAAGTACTCGAAACGAATGAATCGAGTTAGGTGACTCGAGTTAGATGACTCGAGTAATGTAAACTGAGTTGCTCAATAATAATAACTCGAGTAGTATATCTCGAGTTGGAAGACTCGAGTTATATGATGCGAATTGAATGTGCTCGTGACTCGAGTTAGATGTAACTCGAGTTGCGCGTGCTCGAGTTGGATGACTCGAGTTAAATGGCTCGAGTAGTGTAACTCGAGTTGTGCGTGCTCGAGTTGGGTGACTCGAGTTAAATGGCTCGAGTAGTGTAACTCGAGTTGTATGACCCGAGATGAATGACTCGAGTTGCAAGAATCTAGATACTCGACTCGAGATAGATAGATCGAGTTACACAACTCGAGTGAGATGTTCGTGAAGTGTGTGACTCGAGTTGGGTGACTCGTGTTGTTGTACTCGAGATGTGTATGACTCGAGTTAAGAGACTCGAGATGTATGTAGCTCGAGGTGAGTATGCTCGAGTTGATTAACTCGAGTTGTATGGGACTCGAGTTGAATGTGCTCGAGTTGTTTGACTCGAGAGTTCAGTTGGTTGACTCGAAATGTGTGTGGCTCGAGTTGAAAGACTCAAGTTACATGACTCGAGTATTATGACTCGAGTTAGATGTGCTAACTATGAATGACTCGAGTCAAGTACTCCCCCTACCATAATGCATGCATAATGCTCCCCCTTAAACGATGCATACCTGTATTTACCTGTAACAGATAGATTCACAACAGACGTACGAACCTGTACCAGATAAGCTCCCCCTTGACAAAACCATAATCTCAGAAGAAACAAACACATTAGTAATCAACATGAAAAAGAATTAGAGAAATACTGAAAGTAATCAACTTGAAATAAAAAACAGAAAGCAAAACAAATAAACTACATTTCAAAATACACATAGAAGATCAATGACCATACCTGATTCAGTATTTCATTATACTGCTATGTGTATGAGGAAATATAGCTTATACAATCTTTTTGTCAATCATACCAAGTCTAGAGATGAGAAATTTAAAACGTTTCTCATCTAGAGCCTTGGTAAACAAATCAGCAAGTTGATATTCAGTATTGACAAAGTATAACTCTATATTTTCTTTTTCCACATTGTCCTTTAAAAAATGATACCTGATATCAATGTGTTTGGTTTTCGAGTGTTGAACCGGATTAGCTGAGATGGCAATTGCACTCTTTGAATCACAATAGATGGGTATCTTTTTGTATTCAAGACCATAATCACGAAGTTGTGACTGCATCCAGAGTACTTGTGAGCAACAACTCGCAGCAGCAACATATTCAGATTCCGCAGTGGATGTAGAAACACATTGTTGCTTTTTGGATGCCCATGACACCAACTTATTTCCAAGAAATTGCAAATGACCTGATGTACTCTTCCGGTCCATATTGCAGCCACCATAATCAGCATCAGTATACGCTTGTAGCTCAAATCCAAGACCTTTTGGATACCAAATGCCATAGTAAGGAGTCCCTTTTAAGTATCGAAAAATACGCTTAACGGCAGCTAAGTGAGACTCCTTTGGTTTGGCCTGATATCTAGCACACACACATGTTGCAAACATGATATCAGGTCTGCTGGCAGTGAGATACATTAAAGAACCAACCATACTTCGATAATTCCTCAAATCCACATCCTTTCCTTCATGATCTGGTCCAATGGAATTACCCGTAGCCATTGGAGTTCCTATCGAATGACATCCAGACATATCATACTTCTTAAGTAAATCAAAGATATACTTAGATTGATTTATGAAAATGCCATCGGAGAATTGTCGCACTTGAAGACCAAGAAAGAAATTGATCTCTCCCATCATACTCATCTTAAATTCTTCAGTCATAACAGTCTCAAACTTTTTACACAACTCCCGACTAGTTGAGCCAAAGATTATGTCATCAACATAGATCTGAATGACCACAATATGTTCACCTTCCTTCATCAAGAACAATGTTGAATCCACCGAACCTTTCTTGAAACCCTTGGAAAGTAGATGTTTAGACAACTCCTCATACCAAGCACGAGGTGCCTGCTTTAAGCCATATAAAGCCTTGTCTAGAACATAGACATAATCTGGATGTTCTTTATCTACAAAGCCTTCTGGTTGAGCTACATATACTTCTTCTTTCAAATGACCATATAGAAATGCTGTTTTGACATCCATTTGAAACACAGTGAAATCTTTGTAAGCAGCATATGCCAGAAACATGCGAATAGCTTCAAGGCGAGCAACAGGTGCAAAAGTTTCATCGTAATCAATGCCCTCCTGTTGACGATAACCTTTGGCCACAAGTCGTGCTTTGTTACGAACAATTATGTTATTCGCATCTCTCTTATTTTTGAACAACCACTTCGTATCAATAACTGATTTCAAATCAGGTAACTTGACCAACCGCCACACTTTTAAGGCCTCAAACTGATTGAGCTCCTCTTGCATAGCCATAACCCAATCAGAATCTTGTAAAGCATCAGATACACGTGTTGGTTCAATGTTACTCAAAAATACAGAAAAATTGCACTCATTTGCAGAAGCAGCTCGTGTTTGAACACCAGAAGTAGGATCACCAATTATCAGATCAATAGGATGATCCTTTGTCCATTTGACAGTATGTGGTAAAGGTGTTTGATCATTTACAGAAGATGGTTCCAAGATATTGGCATTTGATGTAGGATGCACAGAAAGTGGTTCATGCCCTTCAGAAATAGAATCATTTGGAACAACTTCATGAGAAGACGACTGAGCATGAGAATCTATGATAATATCTGGATTCGAAGTATCCATAACTATGGGAGATGATGAAGGTGATGAGACAATACTAGGAAGATCTGAAGAAGGTATGGATGATGTTGGAGAAACTTCAGATGAGGGAGTAGTCGAACTCGAAGGAGTAGATGAGATACCTACAGTAGACGAAGATATTTGATTAGTACCATACAAGTCATCATAAAAATACTCAAACAAACTGTCCAACTCAGATGATGTAGCTGGAGGATCACTGGAGCTAGATTTGGATGTAGATGCATCTGCATTAGAAGACAACTCAGCAAACGGGTCAAATTTAACATTTACACTTTCATACACAACTCTCGACTTTTTGTAAAAAACTCGATAGGCAATTGAACAATCTGAATATCCCACAAAAATCATCTCATCAGACTTAGGGCCAAACTTTCCCCGATTCTCAGTTTCATTAAGAACAAAACAAGGACACCCAAACACTTTAAAATAATCAATATTTGGAATTCTATCAAACAAAACATGATAGGGTGTTTTTCCAAATCTCCGATGAATGATAGATCGATTTTGTGTGTAGCACGCAGTATTCACAGCTTCAGCCCATAGATACTGAGGTAATTGACTTTGAGCCAACATAGACCGAGCTGCTTCAACTAACGTACGATTACGACGCTCAACGACACCATTTTGTTCAGGAGTTCGTGCGGCAGAAAAAGTTTGAGTAATACCTAATGAATTATAAAAACCTTTTAACACTTGATTTTTGAACTCCGTCCCATTATCTGATCTGACAGTCTGAACAGGTAGTTTAAATTGTACTTGAACAGCTTTGATGAAATTTATTATTAAAATCGAAGTTTCATCTTTTGTTTTCAAAAACCGTGTCCAAGTATATCGTGAATAATCATCAACAATTACCAAAACATATTTTCTACCCGCTAGACTGACAGTTTTCATCGGACCACACAAATCCATATGGATTAAGCTCAACGGAGATTTGGACCCTTGTTCAGGTTTTGGGGGATGAGACGCTCTTTTCATTTTTCCTTGAGCACAACCTGAGCACAGTTGATCGGGTTCAAACTTGATCAATGGAATGCCAGATACTAACCTTTCTTTGACCAGTCTGTCAAGATATCTGTAATTCAAATGAGACAATCGACGATGCCAAAGTAAAGATTGATGAGATGACTTCTGAGTGATTAGACACTGAGATTTCTTTGCAAGCATATGTCGAAGTTTGATCGTATAGAGATTAGTTTTCCGAGTGCCAACTAATAATTCTCTACCCCATTCAGTTCTGACAGCACATCGACGTTTATTAAAATTTACCTCTAAATCTTTATCACAAAATTTGCCAATACTGAACAGGTTATGATTCAAACCTTCGACATGTGCTACATTATTTATTGTGATATCCTTACACACAATATCTCCATGACCCACAACTGGTGACAATTCATTATTACCAAATTTGACTGAGCCTCCATATTCTTCTCTGTAATTAGACAGAAGCTCTTTCCTCCCAGTCATATGTTTGGAACACCCAGAATCGAGGTACCATTTATGACTGGCCTGCAATGAGGAAATCAGTTGGATTTAGGAACCCATTTTAAAATGGGTCCACTCCTTGCATTACTCTTAAAAGTACAAGCAATTGAATCCCAGTAATACTTTGTTCCTCTAAGCATATTAAAAACATGAAATGGAACATACGTAGGAACAGAAGAACGAAGAGTCGTAGAGAAATTAGATTTAGTATGATGTATATTATGTGAAGAATGTGAAGCATGAGAAACTGAAGAAACAGATGTAGACCTTTTATTCATAGAATTGAATTTGGAAGGTACATTATTTTTAGAAGTCAGTTTGTTTCCCACACTAAACTTGCTATTTGCATATTTCATACTAAAATCTAATTTCTTAACAGTCCTCTTCGTTGACCTCTTCTTTCTTGACTTCTCAAGGCTCACATTGTTGGAACTTCCTGTAGAGGGATTAGTACAGATATCAAAAGGTTTCAACTTAGGTTGAACAGTTGGAATGTCTTGTTCAGTTTCCTCAGGAATTACCATGTTCGGATTTTGCTTTTTCAAATCAATGTAATGCTGAAATTTCCGTAACATAGATTTTACTCCTTGAGAGAACTGAACATTGTTGATGTATGCATGAGTGACAGGAGTATGAACAATCTTTTGGTTTTTCCCAGCATAGTGATGACCTTCTTCATAGATGGACAGTCTTTCAACTAGTCTATCATAGTTTTTGGTTAAGGTTACACATTTGCTGTTCCAAAATATTGTATCACACTTTTGACGAGAAAGTTCTGTCTTTAACTGTTTAATTGTGTTTTGAAAACTGTGCTTTTCCTTGTCATGTTTCTTTTCTAAATAAGAGATTTCATCATGAAAATGACAAACTTTTGATCTTGTTGCTGAATACACAGGTTCAGAATTTCCAAGAGATTGCTTCTTCGATTCCTTTGAAGATTCACCCAATTCACTATCACTCTTTGACAAATTAGTGGAAGATAATCCAGTAGTTGAGTTTGTTGAAAATGACTGAGCAGTGGATATTTCATCAATAATTGGTTGTTTTGAATTAACAGAGTTGAAATCATAAGGAACCTCAACATCATCAGTTGACATTGCTGAGGGTTCTTTATATTCAAAATAACCTTTATTATTCACAACACGAACAACTTTTTCCTGCTCATCATCAACACCCTCTTTCAAATTTTGGTTTGACCCAGAATTATCTTGAGAAGAGTTTCTGGTTTCTACTGATGTTGACACATTGCAAATTAAATCATTTAGAATTTCTGACACCAGTGAAATTGGTTCAGAATCAACATCAGTAGTATTCCAATGAAGAAAATTCTTTGACTTAGTTAAAAGTTCTGAGTTCTGAATTTTCAAATCTTCAATTTGCTTCTCAAGCTCTGAAACTTTACATTCCAACTCCTTGGTTGATATGTATGGTTTCACTATACTGTTTGATGATTCTGGGTATACAAAGTATACTGGATCATCCTTAATTGAATTGGATTTAATCTTCAGAGTATCATCATTATACACAAACTTGACCCTATGATATTTAGAATCATGGTACAAAGGATCATGTAGTTTCATATGTTGCATCTCTGAAAATTCTTCCTTCATTTGAAAACCTTTTAACGAAGGAAACCTCTTACTCATTAACATGCTCGTAAGATCATAGAATGCTGCATTTTCTTTAAGAGCTTTTTGTAAATGGTTTGGATTTTTAACTCCAAGGTTCTTTTTCAAATAATTTGGATTTGTGTATCCAAGACCTTCTTTGGAGTAATAATCTCTAAACTCAACTTGTTTATTCAAGAAAATTGTATGCTCAGTTTGACCTATCTTATGAAGTTTAAAATCAAGATCTGAAATCATCTTATTTAGCTTAGAAACATTTTCTTTTTCCACACTCAAGCTGATGGTTAAAAAATCAATTTCCAGCTTTTGTGACTTATGTTCAGCTCGAATTGTTTCAAACTCATTTACTGATTTTTGCAATTGTGCACATTGAGAACTTAATTGTTCTTTTTGTTGCAACAAATCAGTAATTTCGTTAGTTTGTTTTAAAATGACAAGTTCGAGTTCTTTATTTTTGTCATGAATTAATGTTGTCACTTCAAGCATTTTTCTATTATGATCAGCAAGAGAGACAGAACGTACCGTCGAAGTTTCACCTTCACTCTCTATTTCCTCATCAGATTCTGATTCTTCCTCCACTAAGCCCATAAAGCACATCTGTGCTTGATCATCATTATCAGAATAATCCAGCCATTCTTCATCATCAACCATCAACACTAATCCTTGTTCTTGCTTCTCTGCCAGTTCCAACTTCTTCCTCAGTAGTTCCACTTTCGACATCTTAGTAGTACACCCTTTTGCAATATGTCCTGTCTTTCCACACTTATAGCAAGTTATACCAGCTTGACCTTTCCTTTCCTCTGTTTTCTCTGAAGTATCTTTGACAACCTCTTCTTTCTTAGTAGCATACCTGTCAACATACTGATTTTCAACTCGAGGAGGATATCCTTGTGAACTTTGCATGTAGTTTCTGTTATAGCCTCGTCCACCTCTTGTAGAAAATCTTCTGTTGTTTGACCCAGACCTATTATAATACTTCTTCTTATAAGCCTCAGTTAGACTCAATAAGCTTTGCAGCATTTGATCTCTTTCATCTTCATCATTTTCATCCTCATCCTCTTCTTCCTCATCTTCAAATACTTCCAACACTTTAGCTTTCCCTTTCTTTACTTTCTTCTTTGCTTTCTCCTTTTCAGCAAGCAACGCCATAGAATCAGCTTCAGACTTTTCTTTCTTCTTTCGTTCAGCAGCAATTTCGTTCACCTCTTCTTCGAACAATAACAGATTCTCATACACCTCATAAACTTTCAACTCATTTAAAACTTTGTGTTGCTTCACGAATCTTGAAAATTGCTTCCAGTCTGATGACAAGTTGTTGATGAACTTCACAATGTAATCCATTTCTGATCGAATGATATTATTTTTCTTCATATCATTCATCAATTCCACAAACCTGTCATAAGTCTCTTCTAGTGTTTCATCCTCCTTCATTCTGAAATTTTCATACCTATCCATCAAATTAGTTACTCTCATTTGATTTCCGACCTTAGACCCCATCATTATCTTTTGTAGCTGATCCCAAATAGATTTTGCCGACTCATCATAACTATCTAACTTGCGAAAGATTTCATTCGGAATTGCTTGTATTAGACAGTTTTGAGCTTCAACATCTATCATGAACCTTTCTCTTTCAGCCACATCCATCTCTGAATATTCTTTTGGCACTTGTCTTCCATCAAGTGTGGTAACTGGGATAGGATGAGGTCCATGTAAAATCGAATGAAGAATTTTATCTCCATCTTTCTTTCTCCTTATGTATAGCTTGAATCGTGAGACCCACAATTCATACTCATCTTTGAATAACACCGGTGCTTTGGTCTCTGATCCCATTGACATATCATCTCTCCGATTTGCAAGACTCATCTTTAACAACGAATCTTTGTTACTGATTATATGAGAAATATCAGTTTTGAGAATGATTGATAAAACTCCAACTTTATAACTCCACTCGAGATGCACAAAATGACTTGGCTCGAGACAAATTACTATATAGCTCGAGTTACACAGCAGAATAACTCGAGTCACTTGTCACTATTTTGCTCGAGATAGAACTTGATCTTGACTCGAGTCACTTGAGATACGGCTCGAGATATGTTTGAGATTCGGCTCGAGATACGTTTGAGATACGGCTCGAGATACAACACAAGTACACTGCTCGAGTTATCCTTCCAACTTTCGACTCGAGTTACTCGGCCCGAGCCAAAAAACTTCTGCTCGAGATACACTTACACAACACTCGAGTTACCTAATTCGAGCCTAAAACTCCTTGACTCGAGATAACCAACTCAATTCACTTAATTCGAGCCAAAAATCCCCTTCACTCGAGTTATTCAACTCGAGCCAAACTTAACTTTGCTCGAATTCTAACTACCAACTACCTACCACTCGAGACATATGAAGATTGACTCGAGACATATGAAGATTTACGAACAAAACTCGATTTTCAGCTCATTTTCACTCAAAATTCAAATCTGATTACTTCTAAATGATTCTAAATCACTTCTAATGCATAAAACTTGATAAAATCATGAAATTACACACAATTTCATGATTAATCAAGCAATATATCTTCAAATATCTTCAAATTTGCACCAAAAATGGAGTTCTTCAAATTTTCTTCATTTTTCTTCAAATCTTCAATCAATCTTCATGATAAATCTTCATACAATCAGCAAATCCTGCTCTGATACCACTTGTAAGTGTAAGATGAATCAATCTAGCATGAGAAATGATAGATCTAGTAGAGAGAGAAAGTAGAGAGAGAAAATATGGAACTCATATGTCATTAATCTTGAAAGGCTTAAAGAACAATACAAGGCAATGAGGTATTTATACCTCATTCCTACAAAATATAAAATGTTCACAAATGGTCCCTCAACTTCTTTAATAAACCTAACACTAACAGCGTCGACGGTTTTTTCTAATCAGAATCGCGGCGGCGGTGGTAGCCCGGAGCTACTACCGTTACCGATCGACAGAGGGTGGCAATGGTATCAATTGCGGCAGCGGTGGTGATAGTTTTCGACCAAAATTCGTAGGTAAACGAGATCGCCGGGCCGCACCGCGCATAGCGGTGGCGGCGTTTGGCTGCTGTGATTATCAGACCACCAAACCTCACCGGGATGGTGGTCGGACGATAAAACCACCGTGGATGCACCACCAGTGGGTGGTGGCGGCGTTTTGCGATAAACCGCGGCGGCGGTGGGGAGGCGATTCTCCCTGCTGCCATTAAAAGTCATGGCCAAAACCACCGTGATGGTGGTGGCGGCATTAATTGTTTCCAATCGCCGCTAGTATAGTGGTGATCAAAAACGATGGTAGCAATGGTGGTAACATTGATCGGTTATTCTCGTCGATACCCGATGATCGGTGAATTTTTTCCACATTACAAGCAAAGCGATGGTCACCTGTTTTTCCTGTCTAGGGTTTTTTGTGTTTGTCTGGGCCTAGTTTGTTCATCAGGCCTAAGGCCCAGTTCATCAGGCCCAAAAGAACTTGTTTTGTTTTAAAAACTTTTATCCAAAAAAATTTTTATCAGTTAGACTAAATTATCCAGTTCAATAAACAGTTTTATAAAATTAAGTTTTTATTTATTTTACTGTTTCATCTCAAAAAAAAAAATTGGATTAATAAAACCCGTTTGATATAATTTTCGGGTAAAAGGATTGTTTTTAGATAAAATGGTTTTATTTTTGAAAAGTAGGATTTATTGTTTAATAAACCTCAGTTTTAAAAAACCATTTTTCAGTCTAAAGTTTTTGGGTTCATAAAACAGTTTGTTTTTCGAATCAGTTATAAAACCAAGTTTTACGATAATTGAGACAAGATAATTTTAACGGATCCAGGTTTATTTTCTCGTAGTTATAATATTGCTTTTGTTGCATATATACATATAATTGCGTGATTGCTTGAGAACTATATATGAATTTCAGTTTGATTTTACATATATATATATGTTATAGTATTTGCCAACTTAGACCCTTGACATATTCATGGGGAGGCCTGCGTGCCGTTTACAACCCCTTATGTAATAATGACCCTAGGATAGATTTTTCTTTTGGGATGACAAGGCCAGTGGGAGCTATTCTTCATCTTACCGGAATACTAACAAGCATGACGAAGCCAGTGGGAGCTACGCGAAGTTTTGAAGTTGTAGAAAAACTAGGTCATTATTGGTCCCTAGGAACAAAATTGGCAAATCCTATAATTATCTGTTTTATAATTATCTGTTTTACAAAATTGGCAAATCCTATAATATGTTTTAAAAGGATTTTTTTTAAAACAAGAAGAAATTAGGTTTTATTAACTTTTCAATCGAAAACCTTTAAAGTGAAGCTTTTTAATAAAACCTAGTGTATTGTTATAAAAGAGCAAAGTTGACAGAACAGTTAACTTTTGACAGACCGAAAGGGTTATTGAAACAGGTAGTTTCAATCAACCAGTACACTTTAAATCAGTTGATTTCAATCAGCCGATGTTTTAAACAGTTTGTTTAAAATAACATGAATATTTAAAACAGTTAGTTTAGAATATTAATTACTCTTTATAACAACGTATAGATGATTGTTTTATATAAAAGGTTAAGTTGATAAAAACAGTTAGTTTTAATCAACTAGGTGTGCTATTAAAACAGCTAGTTTTAATTAGCAAGTGATTTTAGAACAGTTAGTTTTAAAATTACATGTATGTTTCAAACAGTTAGTTTAAAACATAAGTAGCCTTTATAAACAATCAGTTTTTTTTTTTTTTCAAAATCCTGGAAATAAAGTTTTTCAAAACCCCGAAAATCATAGATCAGTAGTGCAACCCATCTAGGGGCACCTTCGGCGTAAAGTACATAGGCGTTGTAAGTGATCACACATTCGACGTCTGTGTTCAAACTGAAGCTGAAGGGGTTACATAACTCTGCGAATTATCTCCGGGTGGTACCGGCCAGAGTATAGTGATCAGGTCCCCAAAATGGTGAGATCTGTTTTGGTACTATAATGTTCACCAGGTGGTACCGGGCCAAAAAGCACTTAGAGGGACTAAAACATGCACAGGTAGTTGCCACAGTCCCGAAAAGATCTAGGAGTCATGTCACTTAGACATGATTGGTAAAAGTCCTTACCTACCGAAATAAATACGGTTCTGGTGGAGCAAGAACATTACGCACATCAGGACGTATGAAATAAGGATCCTAGTCCAATAAATTGATCATTTAAGGGTTTATTGATATTTTATTGGAAATTAGTCTATTTACAGTTGCTAAGACCAAAAAGTTTTATTTTGTGTAGATGGCAAGCACTGTTACCAGCACTAACAATCTTTCCCTCCGCTCTATCCTAGAGAAGGATAAGTTGACCGGCTCTAACTTTCTTGACTGGGAGCGCAATCTGATGATTGTGCTCAGACATGAAAGAAAGTGGTATGTGCTTGAAGAGCCACTTGGGGAGGCACCTCCGGCAAACGCTCCGGCTGCTGCCAGAAATGCCCACAAGAAGCACTCAGATGATCTCCTTGATGTTGCCTGTCTGATGTTAGCAACAATGAGCCCAGATCTGCAAGCAGGGCTCATAAATACAAATGCTTACGACATGATCCGCCAGCTGAGGGACATGTTTCAGACTCAGGCTCGTACAGAGCGCTACGATGCCACCAAAGCATTCAATGAGTGCAAAATGGTAAAAGGAACATCAGTAAGTGACCATGTCATGAAAATGAAGCGGCACTTAGATCATCTGGAGAGGCTGGGTCATCCTGTTCCGTTGCAGCTAGCAACTGACACCATACTTAATTCACTGTCAGAAGACTACAGGCCCTTTGTAGTCAACTACAACATGAACAACATGGAGAAAACAATAGCAGAATTACACTCCATGCTTAAGACAGCTGAATTAAATATGGGGAACAAGAACAAGACAAAGGATGTCTTGATGGTAAAAGACGGAGGGGTTAAAAAGAAAAATGGGCATGCTAGCACCAGCAAGGGAAAAGGACCAGTTCAGGCCATCCAGAGTGCACCCAAGAAAGGCAAGGGCAAGGGCAAGGGCAAGAAGGTTAAGCCAAACAAAGCTAGGACCGAGAATCGCTGCTTCATATGCAATGAGATCGGTCATTGGAGGCAAAACTGCCCTAAGCGTCATGAAGCAGGTATGTAGACCTCAGAAAATTTATGATTGCTTTTGTCACTTCTTACTTGTTAGCTTACAAGTATACTGATACCTAGAGCAAATGATTATTGCAGGAAATCAGAAATGAAGTGAAGTGCCCAGGAGTTGCCGAGGATCTTAAGTACGAGATGATTTAAAGTCAAGACATTTTTGAATTTATAGTTTTAAAACAGTTATTTTGGGGGTTTATGTTTTAAACAGTTCTTGGATAATTATGATTTATATAATTTCATGGTTTTATTTTTCAAAAGTTATTGTCTTGACATAGAAATATCTGTATGTGCTTGATATTCTTATATCTGATCCTAGTTGATGCCTATTATAATTACTTTAATGAAATTGAAGTAATTTGTATAAAAACTATCAAAACACACGAGATTCTATAGAAATGTGTTTTGAGAATAAAACATTTATGAATAACAGTTTTGTGATCCGAAAATAGAGAATTTAAGATATTAACACAGATAGTGTTAATAACAGCATTTATAAAACTAGAAAGATTCCAAGTTCTGGAATTAGGATTTGAACAAATCCAGATAAGTTTTATAAAAGGAAATTCTCAGAATTAACTAATCAAGTTTGATCAAGTTTTATTCAAAATGTTTTAAAAGGAGAATTTAGGATATTAACTCAGATAGCGTTAATAACAGTATTTATGAAACTAGAAAGATTCCAAGGTTTGGAATTAGGATTTGACCAAATCCAGTTGAGTTTCATAAAAAGGAAATTCTCAAAGTCCATTACTTGAAATTAGGATTGACTAAATCAAAGTTTTGACTAAGTCAATAGTAAATTTTGAGTAATAGTTAGTTTTTATGCAAGTAAGTGGGAGCCCAATTTATTCTCTATCTAGTCTGAGATAAAAGAATAAAAGATATAATTATTGATATATCTCGGAATTCATAAATCCAGGTAGGATAAGAATTCATAAGATATAATTTATCCTTTTTAGTTAAAAGGATAAAAGTTTCAAGACCCATGAAACAAATGTCGTAACTGACTTAAAAATCAATAATTAAAAGTGTTGGATTAAAATATAGGATTCCAGTAGATTTGCTAGTATTGCAAATGGAATCGGATTTCAGGTAGAAATCATTCATCTACGCAGCAACTAAGGAAAGTTGCAGTTTTACATATTCAGGAACTGGAAGTTAGTCCAGGTCTCCAAAGTTCATGGAATATGATAAAAGTCTAGTTATTGTTTTTATAAGGTGTTTGCAGAACAATAATTAGCAGATACAAGTAGATCGTATGAACAGACTTGTATTTTTTTTTTGGGGTCAACACTTTGATTAAAATGGTAAACTTTAATCAAAGGGTTTAAAATTAAAGGTAGGTGATACTTCATTTTAGACCAGTATTTAACAAACGTTAAATAGACATTATGAAAGTTATTAAAGAAAAGACGTTCAATCTTGTTATTATTACAGCGTGTAATATGGACTATACAAAATTGATTTCTTTATCACTTTCACATTTTTGCATGTTTTAATATATCCAGGAATGAAATCAGTCTCCGATTTTTCATTCAAAATCTGTCCGTGACAACTTATCATTGTGGGAGCATGATAAGGCATTAAAGTCATTGTGAACTTTTAGGTAGTTATGATCAGTTGCAGAATAACAGCTACAAGCGTTGTAGACTAAAAGTTGCACAGATATTTGATAGAGTAGCAAATATCGGACGTGATCCGCGGTTGAGATTACTTCTTGGAATAAAGTCATAAGTAAATCTCACAGTGGTTGTCCCTATCACCTGAGGTATCTGATTTGATATCATGAGGACTACTGAATTCTTAGTGCACTCAATCGCTACGCCGTAACAGGGTGGCTATAAAGGGTGTAACTAGATTCAGCGGAAGCCGTGGTGTCAAAGGCAGATATGCAAGATGGGATTTGCACCTCTTCTCAGAAGAGAGATATTTCTGGGCCCATCTTGACTGACTAAGTATGCTGATGAAGTGCATGGCCATGCCCAAACGAACTGATTAGTTCTTTGTCGTTTACCTATCAGTGAAAGTCAGATAATCAAGAGAACAGAATCTCGAGTATTTAGAGTTGACACTTTCCAAGCTCATACTCACAGATGAAATATCGCGATGCAAAGGGAAAAGCCAAGATATACCCAATCAATGAACAGTAGTTTCATAGATACCAATTCCTCACGGAACGTTTATATCACCAAATCTGGGTATAAGAGTTCTTGTAACCTGGTCAGCCTAAGTGCCTGTCTAGGGGCCTCCTTAGGTCTGTATAATCAAAGGTGGTATTGCCAACTTGCACAAGTGGGAGTCTGTTAGGAATTATGTGCAGAGTTGACAAACCAAGTGATTATACAATCCAATGTTACAAGACACTTGAGGGTCACACCTGTGAGAACCTATAAGTCGAACAAGTCAGATGAAATCCCGAAATGGAGAGTTAGGATTTATAATAGTGTATTATAAATCAGTTGGGTAATTTCAGTCAGATTTACCAAAGTTGGAGGGTTATTAATTAATTAGGATATTATATATTTATTGGATAAATAAATATATAGTAGTTAATTAATAAGGTTTATATATATTAGATAAATATATATATAATCGTAATTATCGTATGCAAATTCTTTTCCAGCTAATTTATAAAAGGAATGAATTTGAGATAATTACAATATGGAAGCTGAATCTCATCCAAACTGTTATATTTTTCCCATATAAATAAGGTCTATGGGTAAAAGAAACATTAAGCCTTTTTCAGTTGAAAAATCAGTTTTCTGTCTCCTCCTCCTCTCTCCCAAAACCGGCGCACACAAACCCCCGGGGTCGTTTTTTGTTGTTCGGGTTTCACGGTTCTGCTAGAGGAACGTTCGTTGGTTGATTACGGGTGGACTAAGTTTCAAGCAATCCAGGTAAATTAATCTAACCTAATCCTTTAGGTTTAGAGTTACAAACGATTAAGATCATTAGGCTTTAATGGGTTTTTTAGCTTTTATCGCTTCCGCATGTTTTGATCGAAACAGCGAGTTTCTGATCACGTGGGTTTCGACAGTTTGTTTTAAACCTACGAGATATATCGAACCAGCGAGGTTTTGATAGATCTGAGATAATCCTCGAATCAGTTTGATCAGAGGATACCCACAAAAACCCAACACCTTTCACCGGGAGGGTCACTATGGTCTCGACGACCATCATCCCCGGCTGCCAAGTCAAAGGTTGCGCATGGTAAACTAGGATCTCCCACAAACCCTAGTTTGCATGACACCATGCATGATTCCAAACTTAGTGCTGAAAAGTTAGATGAGGTTGGTTCGAATGTGGGTAAGGAGCCAATTCTGTCGGAAGAAAAGAAACCAAATGCTGGTAGCTTTGTGGACTCTGAGGGTATGATACACTTGCATGCTGATGAGATGGATGTTACTCACAAGTCTGTGTCATTTGCAGATCTTCTTAAGAAAAGTGCCAACCTCTTGCGCCGTAAAGGTAAACTTATGTACTATCCTCCGGTAGCAAGCTAGTGAGTGAGCTCTTACACTTGCTGGAGACTTTCTTGGTAAAAGGCCTACTTTCCCTTTTGTCCAGTATCATGCAAGACGAATGTGAAAAAAATATGGCCTTATTGATGTTATATTAAATGACCAAGGATATTTCTTTTTCAAATTTAATTATGATCAAGGATTAAACTTTGTTTTTGAAAATGGTTTGTGGTTATTTAATGGCATGCCAATCTTTATTCAAAAGTGGCAACCGGGACCTAGTTTTGACAAGCCTGAGCCGAAAATAGTCCCCTTATGGGTAAATATTTATGGCTTACCTTTGGATGTTTGGGATTATTAGATTATTAGTCGGATTGTGAGTGTCGTTGGGGAACTTTGTTGATCCAGTCTTCCTAAGACTTAATGAAATATCAATGATCCTTTATCTTATATCTTAGAATACTTAGCAAAATACAGATGCTTAGGAAACTACAACGAGTCTGTTCACTGAAGTGTCATACTGCTGACCATGGTTTATAAATGATATCAGCGACAGCTTGTCACTGACTCCTTTCAGTGACAGCGATAGCTAATAACTGTTAAGTATTCTCTGAAGACAAATAGTCATGTCTCTAGGAAAACCATCAGCACCGTCTATTGATGCAAGCTGATGATAGAGTCAGCGATGCTAATGATCTGAAGTTGAAATCAGTGACAGCTAGCTGACTACTCTTACATGACGTTCGATAAATAACAAGTCACAGTGCCTCCCTGATCCTTCCCAAGGATCACCGATTCTAAGGCCTGATTAGTGACTTGTACTTTAAGAATACTATATTTGAATTGCCTTTCTGACAATAGTACAAAAGGGATGTCTCTTTACTGTTCCCTTTTTACTTGTCACCCATAAGACAACTGTTTACCATAGGTCATGACCCTACCAAGCATGGGCATTATTTTATGGTACAATAGTACACCAAACCCAATCTTTACCTGACACGTGTAAAGTTGGGGATGACATGCATTTAATGCATGGGGTATAAATATGAACATAGTGTGTTCTTCAAACACGAACCTTTGGTCCATCTTCTATACCCCAATCCTTTCTTCTTTCTATCTTCTATCTTCTAATTCTTTCTATCTCTTCTAATTCTTGCTTTGTGCATAAGCAAAGGCTGTGTGTCTAAATACTTAAAAAGATTGTTTGGATCTTGACAAAGTCTTGATCCTTTTCAACAAACAATCTACTTCAGTTCACATAAAGGCTCCATAGGAGTAATGGAATGAATTAAGTGGAAGAAAGAGTGTTGATTGTATTCAACCCCCCCCCCCCCCCCCCGCCTTCTACAATACAATTTATCTTATTGGCCATCAATAGAGGACCAACAAGTGGTATTAGAGCGGTTAGAAACCTCTTCTCTTAACCGTTCACAAAAGAAACATAGTTTCTAGATCCACCCTATGGCCAATCCTCCTAAAGATACGTATTTCGAATCTGGATCTCTGGCAAAGCCAGCCAGATTCAATCCTGATAACTTCCCTCTATGGAAGTCAAGAATGGAACTCTTTCTCTCTGGTTCTGATCCTCAAATCCCCTACTTCTTAGAACATGGACCATATGTTCCCACTTCTATAGTACTGGTTGTTGCTGCTACTACCACCACTCCCGCTGCTCCTGAAAGAACCTTTGTTAAATAGGTGTCCAACTGGACAGACGAAGATAAGCGCCTGGTGAATGTTGACACCAAGGCAAGGTCTCTGATAGCCATGTCTCTTCCTGATGAAGTATTTCACTCCATCAGTAAGCTTAAGACAGCTAAAGAGATATGGGATACTCTCTGTATCCAATATGAGGGTGCTGATGCTCTCATAGAATCTAGAAAGATTCACCTCTTACGTCAGTATGAGAAGTTCATCGCTGCTAAAGGTGAAACTTTGGCCCAGACCCATCAGAGGTTTAACTGCCTTCTGATAGATCTGAAGACCTACGGTATTGTTTACTCTAACTCACAGGTAATCACAAAATTCATGGAGGCCCACCCTGAATACTGGGAAACTTACACCATGTGTCTAAAATGTCCAAGGACATTAAGACTATAGCTCTTAGTGAGTTATATGGTATGATGCTGAACCATGAGCAAACCAAGTCTCTGAAGACGAATCTCATCAGAGACACCAAGGATGCTGCGAAAGGTACCTCTCTTGCCTTAATTTCTGATGCTTCTCAACCCTCTCAAACTCTTGTCTCAATAGTGACTATCACTGAGATAGATGATTCTGACTCTGATCTTGTCTCTGATAATGAGGCAGATTTCAACGAGTCTCTTGCCCTTCTCTCTAAGCATTTCAAACAGTTTGGCAGGAAAGGAAATTTTCGTAAGCCCAAGCAGCTTTCTCTTACTAACAAGCCTGAAACCCCCACTGGTGATAAGGCTGCCTCTACCTGTTTCAAATGTCAGGGAAAAGGACACTTTGCCACTGAGTGCAGGTACAAGAAGACTTAGTTCGCTGAATCCTCTACCCCAACTTACAAGGACGGAAAGTACCAGAAGCTGAAGCCCAAGTACCAAAAGCTGAAATTCCAGCAAAAAGGCAAAGGTCTAATCGCTGAAGGAAAAGGCTGGGATGAATCATCTGACGAATCCTCTGATGAAGAGGATACCAACGAGGTTGCATGTCTGATGGCCATCGCTGAAGAAACTGAGCCTGCTCTTATGGCGCAGCTCGAAGACATCCCTGAAGAAGAAGTCACTACTACTTCTGCCTCGACCTCTGATCTTCCTCAAGTATCTACTCCTTCTCCTTCTGATGCTATGACAGCGATGGATGCTTTAACCATCGATCTGTTAAATGCCTTAAATGGCAAGTCCTCTGCTGAAAAGGTCAACTTTGACCTAGGACTGAGCTCAAAGAGTGTCATGAGAAACTCAAAGAGCTCGCTGTTTATGAGGCTAGCTTCAAAGACCAAGTTTATGCAAACCAAGTTCTTTGCATTGAACGAGAACATGCCATCGCTGAGAAAGAAAAAGCTCTCGTTGAGCTTAATTCAAAGAAGGTCACTGTTAAGAGCTGGGCTGACGCCTCTGAAAAGGTGGATGAAATTCTCTCCACCGAGCGTCATCCTATGAACAGAACCTGCTTAGGTTTTGTTAAAGGAAAACAACATGCTATGGATAAATCTAATAAATTCTCTCCTTCCATCTCTAAAGATGAGGCTTCTATTTCTGTTCAGCCTCCTAAGAACTCTAATGGCAAGAACCTTCCAAACCATCCTCCCAAACCTAAAAACCAAAACCACAAGACTTCTAAAGTCTTAGGTGGTGGTCCTACGGGATCAGGGGCTAAAAAATCTTCTCAAAGCCCCACTCCCAGAATCAATGTTGACTTAATAACCAAACCTCATGAGAAGACACCCATTCCTCCTCAAACCAAAGACATAGGCATTCTTGGACTTGGACCAGCTAACCTTAAGCTTAAAAATCCTAAGGGTCCCTCTAAATCTAAGACCTGTAGAAACTGCTATCACTATGGTCAAAATGACCATATCGCTAGCAAATGTCCTCATGCTACCAAGGCTGAAAAAGCAGCCAAGGTAAAGAAAGGTCCTAAGGCAAATAAGTCTGCCAAAGGAAATAAACCTTTAGTCGCTGAGACTACCACCATCCCTGACCCTGTCAAAACTGAAACTTCAGTTAAAACAGAAGACGTTGCCTCTACTCCTAATGCTCTAGTAGTCTCTGAGGCCACTGAATATTCAGTCATCTATGTCCCTGATGATTCTTCCTTCTTCGCTGACCTTGACGGACCCAACTTCATGTGGGTTCCCAAGACCAATTAACTCTTCCTTCTCTTACAGGAAAAGGGCATCTGGTACCTTGACAGCGGATGCTCCAAACACATGACTGGAAACAAACATGTTCTAGTCGACTTCAAGGAAGAAGCTGGCCCTTCAGTCAAATTCGGTGGCGAAGGAAGAGGTATCACTCGTGGTTATGGTACCTTAACCAACGGTAAGACTACCTGTCGGAGGGTATCTTACGTTGAAGGACTGACTCACAATCTGCTGAGTATCAATCAACTTTGTGATAAAGATCACAAGGTCTCCTTCTCCAAGAAAAGCTGCAAGGTGAAGAACAGGCACAAGAAAGTCATTCTCAGAGGACAAAGATCCCATGATGTCTACGTCATCAACATGGAAACATCCACTAAAAATGTGTGCTTCATGTCCAGGGGCTCTTTAGAAATCAACTGGCTCTGGCACAAACGTCTCTCCCACCTGAATTTCAAGACCATCAACCAGCTCTCTATCAGCAACCTGGTGAAAGGTCTCCCTGAAAACAACTTTGCAAAGGAATCTCTTTGTGCTGCTTGTGAAAAGGGAAAGCAGACAAGAGCTTCTTTCAAATCTAAGCAAATCTCTACCATCAACTCTCCACTTCATTTATTGCACATGGACCTCTTTGGACCTATCAAAATTCAGTCTATGGGTGGAAAACAATTCACTTTGGTGATAGTGGATGAATACTCCAGATACACCTGGGTGTTCTTCCTTAGAGCCAAGAGTGAAACTCCTCAGCTGATCATTTGCCTTCATTCTTCGGATGGAGAAGTATAATCAGATCACTGTTCGTTCTATAAGAAGTGATCATGGCACTGAATTCAAAAACAGTGTCCTGGATGAATTCCTTGTCAGCAAAGGAATCTCTCAGAACTTCTCTTCCATTCGCACTCCTCAGCAAAACGGGGTCGCTGAACGAAGAAATCGCACGCTGATTGAAGCTACAAGATCAATGCTGATTGAAGCCCGTCTTCATATTCAATTCTGGGCAGAGGCTGTCAACACTAGCTGTTACACACAGAACAGGTCACTGATTATGAAAAGATTCAAGAAGACAGCCTACGAACTTTTCAGAGGGAGGAAGCCGAACATCGAGTACTTCCACATCTTTGGTTGCAATTGTTATATCAAGAACGACAGAGATACTCTGGGAAAGTTCGATGCCAAAGCTGATGATGGTTTCTTGGTTGGATACTCTACTTTATCCAAAGCCTATCGTGTCTTTAACAAACGAAGGCAAACCATGGAAGAAACCATTCATGTCAAGTTTGATGAATCTAATCCCTTCTCTCCTTCCTCATTTTCTGATAATAATGATGTAGATCAATGGGCTAACTCTTACTTTCAGGTCCCTGAAAACGAAGCCCCTGATACTAACATCCCTGCTACAGGAACACCATCTCCAATCCCTAATAGATTTGAAGAAATACCTGAAATTCCTCAGGATCCTCCAGTTTACTCTGCTATTCCTGTATCTCAAGTTGCCCCCACAACTTCTCAGGAGGACATTTCGTCAACTTCAGGATCTTCTGAAGCTGCTCCTCTCGTCGCTGATCCTCTTCAACTTGATGCAGTCGCTGAAGAATCATCTTCTACAGTCGCTGCTAAACCTCTTTAGGCTAATCCTCAGCCCCCTGCTCTAAGATGGACTAGAGATCATCCTATTGATCAAGTCCTAGGTGATCCATCTACTGGTGTAAAAACTCGGCATCAGGCTAGTAATCATTGTCTTTTTGTCTATTTCTTATCTGAAAATGAGCCTTCTAAAGTAGAAGAAGCAATCGCTGATCCATTTTGGGTTTCAGCGATGTAAGAAGAACTCGCTGAGTTCGAAAGAAACCTTGTCTGGACCCTTGTTCACAGGCCATCCAGGAAGACCATCATTGGTCTGAAATGGATTTTTAGAAATAAACTTGATGAACATGGCATTGTGATCCGCAATAACGCTCGTCTTGTTGCACAAGGATATAGACAAGAAGAGGGGATAGACTATGATGAAACATTTTCCCCTGTGGTGTAACATCCCGCCTACCTCAACAACAATATTGTCCGCTTTGCCCCACCGGCTCACGGCTTCGTTTTTGGCGACCTGGTGAGGACTTCCCAGGAGGTCACCCATCCTGGTACTACTCCCACCCTAGCACGCTTAACTGCAGCGTTCCCAGAACCTGCCGTGCATTAGGCCCCAAAACGTGTTGTTGTTAGGAATGCCAAGATATTACTTATAACACCCAGCATCACTCCTGTCCACGGCCGATATGGGATACGCCTAAGGTGTTACAAACACCCCCCCTTGGGACTCATCGTCCTCGATGAGGTTTGCCCCATATCACGAACGGCACAGGAGTGGCTCTGATACCATCCGTAACATCCCGCCTACCTCAACAACAATATTGTCCGCTTTGCCCCACCGGCTCACGGCTTTGTTTTTGGCGACCTGGTGAGGACTTCCCAGGAGGTCACCCATCCTGGTACTACTCCCACCCTAGCACGCTTAACTGCAGCGTTCCTAGAACCTGTCGTGCATTAGGCCCAAAAACGCGTTGTTGTTAGGAATGCCAAGATATTACTTATAACACCCAGCATCACTCCTGTCCACGGCCAATATGGGATACGCCTAAGGTGTTCCATGTGGCTAGATTAGAAGCCATTAGACTCTTTCTTGCTTATGCGGCTCATATGAAATTTCAAGTGTTTCAGATGGATGTCAAGAGTGCATTTCTCAATGGGAAACTCACTGAAGAAGTCTATGTTGCTCAACCTCCAGGCTTCACTGATCCTAAACATCCTAATCATGTTTACAAGCTAAACAAGGCTCTGTATGGATTAAAGCAGGCTCCTAGAACCTAGTATGAAACCTTATCTACTTATCTCATCAAAGAAGGTTTCACTCGTGGAAAGATCGACAGCACGCTGTTTGTCAAGACTTACAAGGATCATGTTTTCCTTGCCCAAATTTATGTTGATGACATCATCTTTGGGTCCACGAAAGCCAAACTTTGCAAAAAGTTTGAAGCACTCATGCGGGCTGAATACAAGATGTCAATGATGGGTGAACTGACCTACTTCTTAGGTCTTCAGGTTAAGCAATCTGAAAAGGCTATTTTCATCTCCCAAGGTAAGTATGTTCGTGAGATGCTTGCTAAATTTGAACTTACTACCTGCTCTGTAATGAAAACACCAATGGCACCTCCTCTAAAACTCGACAAGGATTCCGATGGGAAATCTGTTGATGTTACTCTCTATAGAGGAATGATTGGCTCATTGATGTACCTTACAACGAGCCGACCTGATATCATGTATGCTACTTGTTTTTGTGCATGATATCAAGCTGATCCTAAGAAGTCCCATATGAAAGCTCTAAAGCGCATCTTTAGGTATCTGAAAGGGACTCCCCACCTTGGTCTCTGGTACCCCAGGGACTCAGGGATCGATCTAACTGCTTTTTTAGATAGTGATTTTGCAGGCTGTAAAATAGATCGAAAGAGCACCACTGGTGGCTGTCAGCTACTTGGTGGTAAGTTGGTGGGTTGGACAAGCAAGAAGCAGAATTCAGTGTCCACATCAACCGCTGAAGCAGAGTACGTCGCTGCTGGTAGCTGCTGCGCTCAAGTCCTTTGGATGTGAAACCAACTTCTGGACTATGGGTTTCAGCTATCAAAGATACCCATCTACTGCGACAACACTTCAGCGATCGCCATCGCTAACAATCATGTCCTTCACTCGAAGACAAAGCACATTGAGATCCGATATCACTTTATCAGAGATCATGTGATGAATGGCGATGTTGAACTTCATTTCGTTCCCACTGAATATCAACTCGCTGATCTCTTCACTAAACCGCTGGACGAGAAACGGTTCAACCAACTCATCAGCGAGCTAGAAATGCTAAACCCTGATGTCTGATCATCAGCATGCTGCATTACTAGTTTTCTTCTGTACATAATCTATGTATTTCCTTTGTCAGTGTACTGTATTTTTCTTCTTTAATGAAATGAATTGATCTCCCTGATCATATTTAAGTCATTGATGTTCTCTCTTCTGCTGAGACACTGCATTTATTTCTTATGTCAGTGATCTCACCTACCTTAACACATTAAATGTGATAAGAGGACTTTTCCTCCTGTTGATAAGCTTTCACATTCCCATGTTTAAGGATAATCATCAAAATAGATAAGATCTTGTTTTTGAATTGACTTATCTACCACCAACTCTATCTAGTAGATTTGGCGTTTTGGCACCATACGTTCCTTCCTAACGTATGTCAGACGCGTGACAGTAAGTGAAAAGACGGGTTCGGGCGCGTGAAAACAACAGTTACGTTTTTATGGCGTGAATTAAATAACTGTCATAATTACATCTTGAAACTTGCTCCACGTCCCATCTTCTTTTGAGCATCAAAATCGCACCTTCCGGTATTCCTCATCTCTATATAATCCACACTTGGATTACTCTTTTCTTCACACTTACCACTTTTTCTAAATCTCCAAGATTTGCATTACGTCATGTGTTTAAATCTTCTTTATTCCTTAGAAGATCTTCTTCCTCGACTGGTAAGTATAACTCTCAAATCTCTTCTTAACAAACTTTAATCTAAGGTTGTTTTCTCATCTTCAATCTTAAAAGAAAACCACTTTTCTGGTTCATCTTTTTCAAGCATAAGTACTTAAAATAATAAAAGACTCCTGTTATCTTCACTTATTTGTTTTATACTATGTTCTCTTTCTCTTTTGCAGAATATCTCTTACTCTCAAATGTCTGCAGCCATGATATACGCTCTTCTGGAAAACATCTCTGCTATGCCAAAGAAGGAGGATCCTGCCTCTCATCTACAGCACCAAGTGCTGTATCTGAAGGGGAAAAATACTTGCAGGATACCTTCTTCTAAAAGGGATTTTTCCCTTCTCCCTCCCCCAAAACTTGCAGGATACCTTCTTCTAATAAGGGACTATTCCCTTATGACGAAGGATGTTCCTTTCTCCTCCCTCCTCAACCCATGTCTCGGGTTTAGAAAGGTTATCATCCTGAGGGGGAGAAAAAAAAAATGCAAGTCCTTTGATATGTAGGCTTTGCATCATTCCAAGTAAACCTCCTGTTTCTTGGATGTGCACCTACTGAGGGGGAGAAACATCAGTGATCAGAATCTCAAAAGGGTGATGAATGCTGATGTTTCGTACATCATCGAGACAAGATCTAAGATCCATCCATACAGGATCTGTATTCAACTTAGGGGATGAATGTCTCCTGGTTGAATGCCTCTGTCTCGTTGATAAGCCTCTTTCTCGTCTTCACTTTAAATGAAGAGAAGACTCTTCAAGGAAGAGAAGACTCGTTGGAAAGGACATTGCAAAGCTTCGCTGAAGAAGATTGATCAACAACTTAATATGTCCTCCCTGAATGCCTCTTTCACACTTATCAGCAGAGTTCTCGGCTTTGCTTCCAGTGACTAGCTGAGAAAGAGAAGACGCAATGGAAAAGAAAACTTGGATCAATGCCTGATTAAAGAAGTACCTCTAGACTAGTTTGATCTATGTAATTTTCTTATTGTTGTTTCTTTCAGTGACTTGTAAATTTATTTCTTTCAGTATTGTAATTCTTACATTGAAATGAACTTAAATACAAGTATCTTTCTATCCCTGATTGTCATCACTGAAAAAGATCACTTCTAAATAGTTAAATAGAACAAGTACCTTTAACATAATTTTTAAAAAGACCACTCCTAACTGTTAATTCTAGACTTAAAATAATTTTTAAGTTACTAGAATCAAGGCAACCTCTCTGTTGTCTTATCATTGATATTTAGGGGAGATTGTTGATCCAGTCTTCCTAAGACTTAATGAAATATCAATGATCATTTATCTTATTACTTAGCAAAATACAGATGCTTAGGAAACTACAGCGAGTCTGTTCGCTGAAGTGTCATACTGCTGAGCACGGTTCATAAATGATATCAGCGACAGCTTGTCACTGACTCCTTTTAGTGACAGCGATAGCTGATAACTGCTAAGTATTCTCTGAAGACAAATAGTCATGTCTCTAGGAAAACCATCAGCACCATCTATTGATGCAAGCTGATGATAGAGTCAGCGATGCTAATGATCTGAAGTTGAAATTAGTGACAGCTAGCTAACTACTCTTACATGACGTTCGATAAAGAACAAGTCACAGTGCCTCCCTGATCCTTCCCAAGGATCAGCCATTCTAAGGCCTGATAAGTGACTTGTACTTTAAGAATACTATATTTGTCTTCCTGTCCTATATGCACAAAAAGGATTTGAATTGCCTTTCTGACAATAGTACAAAAGGGATGTCTCTTTACTGTTCCCTCTTTACTTGTAACCCATAAGGCAACTGTTTACCATAGGCCATGACCCTACCAAGCATGGGCATTATTTTATGGTACAATAGTACACCAAACCCAATCTTTACCTGACACGTGTAAAGTTGGGGATGTCATGTGTTTAATGCATGACGTATAAATATGAACATAGTGTGTTCTTCAAATATGAACCTTTGGTCCATCTTCTATACCCCAATCCTTTCTTCTTTCTATCTTCTATCTTCTAATTCTTTCTATCTCTTCTAATTCTTGCTTTGTGCATAAGCAAAGGTTGTGTGTCTAAATACTTAAAAAGATTGTTTGGATCTTGACAAAGTCTTGATCCTTTTCAACAAACAATCTACTTCAGTTCACACAAAGGCTCCATAGGCGTCGTGGACTGAATTAAGTGGAAGAAACAGTGTTGATTGTATTCAACCCCCCTTCTATAATACAATTTATCTTATTGGCCATCAATAGAGGACTAACAAACTTGTGTCTGTTGATCGATACACGGACGAAATGTGTGATACCAAGTCTGGTAGAGCTAATTTTGCTACAGTATTGGTTAATGTTTCGGCTAATTATGAGTTGCCTTCGGATATTGATGTGATTATCTTGGGTAAACTAAGGAAATTCAAAACTGAGTTTCTTTGGAAACCTAAGAGATGTAGCTACTGTAAAGTGTTTGGTCATGATTTTGACATGTGTGTCGTTCGACCACGAATGGTTGATGAGGTGGAAAAGGATAAACCTTTGTCTTTTGATGTTAGTGAATCCTCTATACCTAAGGATGATGGGTTTAATTTCCCTAAGAGGAAAAAGAAGCCTAAGCCAAATGTTGCTCCTTTGAAAGTAGGGCCTAAGGTTGCTTTTAATACTAGCATCAAAATCAACCAAAGGTATATGCCCAAAATTAATTTACCTACGACTGATCTGCTTGATAAAGGCAAGGCAAAGCTTAATGATGAAAACCCCTCTCCTAAGGTCCCTAAATTTACTACTGAGAGGATTCATATGCCAGTTAAGGTTTCCAATCAGTTTACTGTGTTAGAAGAGGACCCGTAGTGGATCTTGGACAAAAAAGAAGTTGATGATTTTATTGGAAAAGGAGGTGTAGGACTTGAGCCTGTAATTATTAATTCTTGGAGCCGCACAAAGTTGGATTATTTCATTGGGAGGTGGGAAAGAGTCTTTGGTAAGGAACCTGATGGCACTTTGCGAAGCTTTACCCTCCCGAATCGACAGATTATTAGTGATGATGATGGTACAGATTCTGAGGATGATGTTGACTCTTTGGACGATGCGCCTTTTGGTGCAACTTTGGAAACCCCGTATGTCACTTGGCTACGACAAAAACAAGATATTGATCGTAGGATAGCTGAGAGGAATTGGCCTACTGTTACTCAGATGGCTACGTGGACGGAGAAACAGGTGGTTTATTATTTCAAGTAGTGTGAGCAACTTTCTGAAGCTGACAGACAGACGATTCCCATGACGGAGCATTAATTTTGGATTTTTCTTTCTTTTTGTTTCTAGGGTTTGGGTTTTTTCTTTTTGATTGTTCCTTTTGGTGTTACTTTTTTTTGGCGTGCCGCTTTGAGTCCCTGGCTTATAGGGTCCTTAGTGTGCTCTTTGTAGTCTTCTTCTTTTTATATATTGCCAGGGTGCCCTTTCAAAAAAAACTGTCTTATTGAACCCATGACACACTACATGCATATATGTAGTACATACTTGCACATAGCACACATAGTAAGTCATCGATGATGTTACTAGGCAATGACAAGTCACAATATGTCTTGTTGTGCTTTAAGGTGGCTTTGTGGTTCATATTGGTTATATACTGGATTTTAACTGTCTTATCAAATGCCACTACACACCACATGCATATATTTACTACATACTTGCATACAAACATGTAACAAGTTATTGGTTATGTTATTGGGCTTTAACAAGCAACAATATGCCTTATGGGCTTTTAAGGTAGCTTAGTGGTTCTTATTGGGCTATATTGGATCTTAACTGTCTTATCGAATCCACTACACACCACATACATATATCTAGTACATACACGAAAATAAACACATAACACATCATTAGTGATATTATTGGGCCTTAATAAGTCAAATTAGTCATGTGGTGCTTTTAAAGTGTCTAAGTGGATCGTATTAGGCTATATTGGAAATTAATTGTCTTATCGAATCCACTACACACTACATGCATATATGATAGGCAAGAATACACACCAATGAAAATATGGATAGCTCAACTATACACAAAATTCACGTTCGCTTTTCAAGTAATATTGCGGCAATGACCACAAATCGTATCCACGGGGATTAGGCGACCAAGATTAGAGATCATCCCAAGTTTCCACTACAAAGTTTAAGAATAGTAAAGGTTGGTTGATTTGAGTGAATTATAGAAAAGGAATAAGTAACGAAAAAGAAAAGAAAAATTAACAATTGATAAAAAGTGAATACAGATGAAAGCTTTCCCCGAGAGTAATTTTAGTAATTAAAATGGTTAACATGACCGATCACAAGTAGGTCCCATACATCATACGATCAGGATCTTACGATCCTACAATTTTCGTAAACGAAATAGTTAACAATTGATTGTGATCCTATAAAAGATCATACGATCCTAAAATTAAGATCGCATCCTATAAACGATCCTACGATCTTAGTGTGATCCAAATCGTTTTTCAAACGTAGGATTGAAAGATCGTATAATTCTATAATTAGGATCGGGATTTTAATAACTGTGAACATGAATATTGAATTTTTTTTATTATTCTTTTTGCTTCAATTTTTAACGATTGTTCAATGATTTAAATAAAAAAACATAATAATTTTCCGATTATCAAAAAAAATAAGATATAACGAATCAAATCTGTTGGAATAATTTATATAACATCAAATAAAACCGTAGATTATTAAAAAAGAAAGAGAAAAGAAAAATCAAACGAAATCTCATTTTTTGGTTAAAATGAAAACATTTTGCTACTTTATAAAAACTATTTTAATAAATAAATTATAAAAAAATAGTTAATCCGTCAGAAACTAATTAATTTAGTTAATTAAAATTGGGGGTTATAAAATTAGCAAAAGTAGCCCGATGGAATTGCAAAAAATTCGCCGAAAATCTCATTTTCTGACGGATTTATCTGTCGGAGATGCTCCCTTTTTAATAGTGTTTTAAATGGGTTAAAAAAATCTTAAATCCAACCTATTTAAATAGATGGGCTGATATTTTTAACACAACCCAACCCGTTATCTATATGGGTTGGCAACAAGTTGACTTATCTATGGTTTTCTCAACCGGTTAAATAAATGAGTTGAACCTAAGTTGACCCATTTACTTTTAATATTTTAAATAAAATAAACTTTTAAATAAAGAACAAACACAAATGCAAAAAAAAGTTCAAAGTTTGAAGAAAATACAACAAATGCATATAAGTTGTTCGAAGTTTGGTTATCGTCTTTGTCGATCACAAGAAAGCATACAACTGTTGTTAATTCAACTCTCCTAAAACCTGATAAATTGATGATGATCATTTTCTACTTTGTGTTAGATACTTGGCATAATTTATAGCTTGAGGAATTATCATTAAAGTTGTTTAGCGATCTTCCTATTTATTCGGCTATCGATCAAATCCTGATTAGTATCAGTGAGCCTCACCGAGTCTGCTCAATAACTATTGACAAACTAAATCAATTGTTAGGTATCTCCATGAAGACAAATCCTCAAGTTCAAGAAACCATCAGCACGTCGAAGAATTGGCTCATGAAAGAGTCAAAGTTGATCGTGATCTGAAGACAGCTTCAGTGATATCAACTTGGCTAAAGGAAACATGAAGATCCGAAGAAACAAGACTTAGCGACTGCTAACCTCCTCAAAGGTTTAGCGACCACCTAGCTGATCAGAGACTTGCTCCTAAAGGTTTCCAATTTTGTCTTATCCTTAAATGCACAAAAAGGACTACCATGCTATATTGACAGAAGTATAAATGAACGTTCATTTACTGTTCCTTTTTTTACTTGACAGCCTCAAAAGCATACTTCTCATTATACTAGCTAGTATAGGTCTTCGACGCATATTTGGTTATTATAATAAAATAGTGAAATTCAGACCATTGAAAACACAACATGTGTAAAAGGTGATATAACCCGAATTAAATGCAATGAGTATAAATAGTCAATGAAGACCTCCTTCTTAAGTACTACTGTCTATTCCTCTGTTCAGTCATTCTACCTCATATGTTCTCACTAGTTTCTCTCTCTTCTCTTCTCACTAGTACAAGGTGAAAGTTATGTGTGACTTGAGATTGTGTAGAATATGTTTCTTACGTTTCTACTTCTTAGCTTAACCCTTACGGGCCCAACAACAACTAGGTTTTTCAGTATAAAGAGGAAGCATTATTAGGGTTTCACTTCTTATTGGCATGGAAAACAAGACATGTTATTACGGTTTCACTTCTTATTTGATTAGAACAAAAGTTATATAATATGTCACACAAATATTATAATCAAATTATATTGATAGTTAATTAAATATATAAAAATTTTATAATATTCTAAATGTGTTAAAAACAACATGGAAATTTCAATCCGACTCATTTAAATAAACGGATTAAAAGGGTTAACACATTTAACTAAATGGGTTGAATCTCCATCAAACCGGCTATTTTTGGTTGAGTTTGAGATAGGTTTGCTCCATTGATCCACTTTTGTCACCCCTACTTTTTAGTGTAATTGTATTTCAATTTATATAACAAAAATTAAACACATCACTCCTTACTAGAATATGTTGTTTTTTTAAATGATTAGATTTGGAAAACAAAAACATATAAAACGATTTAAACGGTAGAACTTTCTAAAATGTTGTGTTCATAAGAAATAATTTGAAAATACAACTTCTTAGATAAAAAGATATCCAAGTTAAAATTTTATAAGAAAATAATTTACTTATTTCTTGCGTTTAATCTCTCAAATAATACGATCTAAAAGTTCAACCAGCGTTACATATATAGGCCATATGCTACAATCATAAACTAGATTTTTTTTTGAATTAATTGTAAACATATACCTAGTTTTGTTACTAATACAATCATATCCGTTCTTTATAGACAATTTGGGATTTGTTATCACATATCATAGGTATTGTCCGGTCCAAGATTATGGGGTCCAAGATTATGGGATCATTTTCTAACAAAGGAAGGGGCTCTAGTACAAAGTTCACTTTTTATGTGCTATTTTTTAAAAGTTGCTTTAACTATCGTTTCAATAAATTAAAGAGACTTATTTCATTATTTTGAAATTATGTCGTTTATATTTTTTTCAATTAATTTTTGAGCACGTTATTTCAGGTTATTTTAGTGTGACACCTAGGGGTCGTTTACTTAACGGTTACTTTGTAAATATTTATTGGGTCAATTTACCTTATATACTAGATGAACATGACAAGAATTAAAATCTTACCCGGTAAAAGCGATGACATGAACCGCGAGTCATACCCGGTAAGTGAGATTCAAGAATCTTACCCAGTAAGTGAGATTCACGAATCTTATCCGTGTAAAGTTTACTGACTAAATTGTTGCCTAAAATACCTTTTGAGAGACTAAAATATTGTCGAATATGATAGGTGGATTGTGTTCAATTTACGGTAAGCGCTTACGGGGTAAGGGCTGTTTGGTTGGTTTTCCATTAAGTCCTATATGAGTAAAGGTGTATGAGTGGATTAATCTGTTTGTATAGACTGGGAAAGTTTTAATTAAAAAGAGTTTTTTTAGAGATTGAAGAAATGTGTTTTATAATTGGAAGTGACTGCTTTGAAAAAACTTAGCTTTCTGCATAAAGCTCTCCTCTAAAAAAAGCTTACTGAATAAGCCACATTCTATACCATTAAGCCACTAGCAAACATGCATGTATAACTGATAGAATCAGCTATGAGTCTCATTAAGCTCATTAAGCTGCTAACAAACAACCCCTAAGTGTTCAAGTAAACATCCCCTTAGTTTATATATCCACAACTAGTTTTGTCAAATATAACTAGTTTTCCAACTAACAACTAATTTGTTAACTAACAACTAACTTATCGATTAATCGTCAAACAAATATTTATAAAGGAGTCAAAAAGCATGTACAATAAAATAACATAAACGTGTACGTTTGGAAAAATTGTTCTATTGAATAATTAGGGTTACATCACAAAAGACTATCTTCCACATTACAACTTTTTGGCAGAGAAATTTTAAAAAAGGTATGGCTCAAAAAATACATGAAAACGATCGACCAGAATTTGTTGGCATAAAGTCTATGATTCTAAGTTAATGGGTATTTCAAACTAATCAACGTATATTATTTTTGGAAAGAATAATCCAAACAATATATTTTATCTTGAAGAAGCTGCGATTAAAAGCATAAAGATCGACCTTTACAGCAAAAATAAAATGCCATTTCCATGGACTAACGAGATTATACCCTCACTAATATCGATGATAATTGATAGAATTTATTTATTTAAATAAATGAATGATATATGGTTTATTACCATTAATTTAGAGAATATTATTTTTAAGTTTATTCTTTAATTCGGCAAGTATAATCATTATTGAGTATCGACTACTTTTTGATTTCAATCCTTCCTCTCTTTTTTTTTTTTTCTTTCACTAACATATGTACAAAATTTCAAACAAAAACTCTAATTATTTAAAAAAAAATAGCAAATCATATGCAAAGTCATGTGATATTATATTAATAGAAAAAATAGAGGTAGACAACTTTGGGCACCGATAGAGTCATGGAGCTACGTTGCGTCAATCACATCTTATTTTTAATTTTATAAATATTAAATGGGTTAAATGGGTCAACCTGTTTATTAAACGTGTCGAGTTAGGGTTAAGATGTCTGACACATTTATTAAACCCGTTTAGCTTTAAACCAGATACGAATTTAACATGACACGACACGTTTGGTAGGGCTAAATTATATGATATTAGTTCATTGTTCGTTGGAAAAGATGAACGAAATAACGGTGGTAGGATACTCTAAGGCTTAATGTCTTAGTGTTGATAGAGGATCATATAGAAACTTCAAGAGCCCTACACATTTATATCTGTCAAAATAAAAATAATAAGCTAGAGTCAAATGAGAAGTGTTGCAACAACTACTAAAACAACGATCATTTGGGCGATGAACGTTTCTAGCTATACAATAAGAACAAAGTTGATTCCAAAGAAAAGGAGAATGACTCGATGAAGCCGAAGTAGTTGAAGATGTTGTGGGTGATCCTTGGTCATCTTGGATAAAGACACTAGCTATTAGTTTCTTGATTTCGGTTACCTCTATCATATATGTCCAAACCATAGGTGGTTCTCCTTAAACGTATCATGTTCGAGTTTAGATCAAGATTGAAATGGAGAATTATGCAAGGTTATGGAAGAAGGTAAAATTCAGATCTAAATATTCGACGATGTGTCGTCGGTACATATGGAAGTTCCACGCAAATACCCAATAAATAGGAACTTGATATCTCTTAGCTATTTTGATTAAAAGGGCCACCATTTTCCATTTAAATGTAGAGTTCTCAGAGTAACAATTGGTTCTCTTTTGTTCATTAGTGGCAAACAGAAGGATGTTGATCTTCATCTTATCGAGGGAACTACAATTTTTTGTGATTCCGAGGTAACATCATCATCAGCATCATCCATTTCCGAAAAGAAAACCAATTGTATGCCACAACATCGATTTTCCAAAAATGGATGATGATGATGATGTTACCTCGGAATTGCAAAAATTATAGTCCCCTCTATAAAATGAATAACTACCATTTTTGTTACCCGTTTTCTTAAGCGGATACAATAATGTAACAACTCTTACCTTACCCATAACCTATCTGTTGCCAACCACATTGCTAGCTATTTAAATCCCAAAGAATTTAGTAATCCCAACGAATTACTAGCTTGAACACATATTGGTGTTTTTATAATACAAATGAAAGTCCTTACAACATACAAATACAAATACGATGATTCGCATACCAAATAAGCATCTAACAGAAAGTAAAGTGATAGAAACCGAGATTTATGTGAAAACCTAAATCGGAAGAAAACCATAAATAGAGGAGACCATCAAAAAATGTCTACTAGTGAAGAAACATAAATTTACAATACTTTTAAAGGAGAAGCATCTCAACTATAGTGAGTGTATGGAGATAGAAATGATAATAATGGGCATGATAAAAACGTTCATCTCCTAGGAATTTATCCTAACAAAAATTCTCTAAATTGGAAATACATTCAAAAGGAAGAAACTTGAGTGTAATGTTGGCAATCCAAATGCATGGGTGAAAGATGTAGTTTTCAAATGAAAGTCTTCCGGGCAAAATCTTCTAAGAATTTCATGGCCCATGTGGTAAAGTTGGCCAAGAGACACAAACTCTTAAATTAGGGGAAAATGTATTCAGAAAGTGTCATATGTTATGTTGATGCATGGAAAACGATTTAATCCATTCCCATGAAGTTAGAAAGAAGTTTTTCCACTTTCTGGGGGCACTTTCCTTCACACCCCGTGAAGCTCCTAAAATGGGTTTTTGAGGCACTAACATATATATGACATTTACTGATATTGAAGTTGATGACACTTAACAAAATAGATATTTGGTTTATTGTATAATTCCTAATCAAGGTTTCAATTCGTACTCCATATATATATATATATATATATATATATATATATTGGGGTGGGTTCAAATGTGAACCACTTTTTGGTTGTGAACGTGAGGACAACCCAGAGCGCGACACGTGGCAATCTGACATCCGCGGGTCAACACTTATTCAGTCTGAATAAATCCGTGGGTTAGTGTTATTCATACTGAATAAAGCGTTATTCAGACTGAATAAGCCTTGACCCGCGGCTAACCCGCGGCTAACCCCCCCGCGTCAGAGTGCGACTAAGCCTTATGCATACTGAATAATGCTTTATTCAGTCTGAATGATAGCTTTATTCGGTATGAATAACACTAAGTCGAAATTTTTTCAGATTGCCACGTGGCGCGCTCTGGGTTGTCCTCACGTTCACAACCAAAAAGTGGTTCACATTTGAACTTTTCTCTCTATATACATATAGTAGGTTGGCCAAGAAACTTGAAAATAAAACCTGACTAATTAAAATGTGAAACTTTATTCTCCAAATAAAGGTGTAAAAATCAAAGCATGTTGATTTCTTGAGATTTGTTTTCCAAAACAAAATTATGAACAAAACAAAAGATCAATCACAATCTTCCAAGTTGGATCAACATAGCTTTTTCCATCATTAAGCTCTATTCACTTTTGTTGACCAAGGACAAATAACCAACTAATGTTGTATTCTTGTTAATCTCTTAAGTATTTCGTCTCAACTTTTCTAGTTAGGAAACTGTAAGTGTTCTCTCGGTTATTGGCATGATATACAAGTTTTTTACATATGCTAAGTGCAACACCAACACCAACGCCAATAATTATATATAGCAGACAAAATCGGCTACCAATAATCCTAGTAGTGTGTACAAGTTGTTATGCACAAACATGGTATTTGTTTCTTAAGATCATCGTGACAAGTTCGTAAAGTGTTCATAAAACACGTTTGTAATGCATCTAACATATTCTTAATGTTTGCATCATTCAAATTAAGTTATATTTAATATATATTTATATTGCTATAAATATGCATGCAATGCCATATTTTACACATACAAAAACTAGACTTCTTCCTCTAGGTTGATGTTCATAATTCATAAAGATGATTTGTTGTGTTCATTTAGGATTAGTCCATCCTAGGCGTAAACCTAACATAAAAGGATAATATTATTCTAATAATAACAATTTCAAATCTCATTCAAATTTGTTTGCATGTTGTTTTCAAGGTCTTCCTCCGTTCCCTTATTACCATCCAATTAATTCATTCACTTCTTACACGGTGCAGAGTAATGGTTGTTTATCAAATGCTTAACCAGATTAGAGCTTACTATTGTCATTTACCTTGTTGATTGATCGTGACAGAGACCAGGAAACTTACCCTGTAAGAAACTAGGCAAAGATTCAAGGACCGAGACTCTTACCACGTTAAGTGTGGGAAATGACTCTTACCCAGTAAGCGCTTACTGGGTTTAAAATGCTTATCAACAATTCTTTTTCATAGCCAAGCTAAGATGTTACACGATACGATAGTTGAATGTGAATCTGTTGCCAATAAGAGATTACTCGGTAAGAATTTGGTAAAACCTAAGTTTGTAGTTCAAATAACCGAGTATAAATAGCAACCAAAAAGTTGTCCTACAATAATGTAGATTAAGATTGTTGCTAATTAAACATTATATGAGTTAGGGGTTCCACAAGGGTATTGTTTGAAATTTGCTAGCCTAATGAGTCGAAAAGATCGCAACTTGGTTGGACTTAAATCACATGACTATCACATATTGATGCAACAATTTTGGTCAATTGCAATACGATCAATTATGCTGAAAGGCACGAGATATGCTATTATCTGGTTTTGATTCTGATGTAGCGTGTGTGGGGATAAACAAAGATCAAACACGTTGATTCTAGGAATACCGTGTTCAACCTCTTCTAAAGTTTGTTGATTCAAAGAATACCAAACCCTAGGCTTCAAAACCTGAACCCTAATTGGGAATTCAAGAATTGGAAGAAAAACAAAAAGTTCTGTAATTCATTAATTGTCTTGCAAAACACGAAATTAACCCTAAATAAGCAACCAAACGAATCGGGCCTGCCCAAAAGTAACAGACCGAACAAAAAAGCCCAAAACATAAAAAAAACCACGAAAAGGTCCAAAACGACACTAAGACAGCGTGTCTAAGGCCCGAAACAGACGAACAGAGCAAAAATCACGAAAAAGTCCAAAACGACACTAAGACAGCGTGTCTAAGGCCCGAAACGGACAACCAGAGCGAAAGTTATTGCCTTTTGAAGTTGGACCGATCATGGGCCTCAAGAAACGTCAACGCCATCTCGTCCACAGCTCGGCCCGCATCATTCCCCCCTGGGTGGACAAAATTCGACCTCGAATTCCCTGCGACTTCATCATCCGACGAATCCCCATGATAAGGGAGCAAATGTTTCACATTGAAAACATCCGCACAACGTATATGACTTGGTAGCTTCAGACGATAAGCATTAGGGTTAATTTTTTCGACAATCTCTACCGGTCCAATCTTCTTGGCTGACAACTTGTTGTACTCCCCGGCCGAGAACCGATCCTTAGTCAACACCGCCCAAACAAAGTCACCAACCTCAAAATCAACTTGCCTGCGAGTCTGATCTGCGAATTGCTTATACTTGGCATTAGCACGAACCAAGTTGTCATACACAGCTTTGTGAACCTCATGTAACCCATCCACGAAATCCTCCACTTTCTTTGGAACAGAACCAGCAACCGGAAGAGACATCAAATCAAGTGGTCCACGAGGCTGAACAGAATAAACCACCTGAAAAGGACTAAAACCAGTACTCCTGTTGACAGCATGATTATGGGCGAACTCAGCTTGACACAACTTTTGATCCCATGCCTTAACATGATCACCAACCAAACAGCGCAAAAGGTTACCAAGTGACCTGTTAACAACCTCAGTCTGCCCATCCGTCTGAGGATGGTACGCACTGCTGAAATTAAGCTTAGTGTTCACCATGTTCCAAAGACTACGCCAAAAATGACTCAGAAAACGAGTGTCCCTATCAGACACGATAGAAGATGGTAACCCATGCAAGCGATAAATTTCACGAAAGAACAATTGAGCCACCTTAACCGCATCCGTCGTCTTCTTACAGGGAATAAAATGCACCATTTTAGAAAAACGGTCCACGACCACAAAAACAGAGTCATTACCTCGTTGAGTACGCGGTAATCCCAATACAAAATCCATGCTAATATCCACCCACGGCTGTAACGGAACAGGCAAAGGCAGATATAGCCCCGCATTGGTGGCCGTTCCCTTAGAGACTTGACAAATCTTGCACCTCTTTACGAACCGATCCACCTCCTTTCGCATAGTAGGCCAAAAGTAGGAAGATTGCACCAACTGTAAGGTGCGGTCACGACCAACATGTCCCTCGCCATGTAACTCCTTGATGATCTGAAGGCGAAGGCTAGAATCTGGAATACACAACTGATTCCCCTTAAAAAGAAAACCATCATGTATAAGAAAATCCGAATTCTGCCCAGATTGAACATCCTGCAAAACAACAGAAAAATAGGGATCGACAGTGATTTGCTCCATAAGAGTATCGAAGCCTGGCACGGTAACTCTCATAGAAACCAACATGTTACTCCGCCTGCTTAACGCATCCGCCACCCGATTAGAAGCCCCAGACTTGTGCTTCACAACAAAAGTGAATTTCTCCAGGAAAGCAATCCACCTCCCATGCTTATGTGAGACCTTGTCTTGGCTGTGCAAATGCCTCAAGGAATCATGATCAGTAAATAGAACAAACTCCTTATGAAAAAGGTAATGTCGCCAGTGCTTTACAGCCTGAACCACCGCATAAAACTCCACATCATAAGTACTATACCGTAGCTTCGGACCCGTCAGTTTCTCGCTGAAATAAGCAATGGGTCGTCCTCCTTGGCTCAACACTCCCCCAATCCCAACCTTGGAAGCATCAGTATGTAATTCAAAAGCTTGAGAGAAATCAGGTAGTACCAGAATAGGCGCCGTTGTGAGCTTTTCTTTGATTGACTGAAAAGCCGACTCAGCCGCATCGGTCCAGACAAAGGTCTTACCTTTCATACAGTCAGTCACTGGTGCCATAATGGAGCTGAAATGGGGAATAAACCGCCGATAGAATGAAGCGAGGCCATGAAAGCTACGAACATCAGTTATAGTCTTAGGCGTGGGCCATTGTTTGACAGCCGTCACCTTAGACTCATCCACTTGTATCCCCTCTCCAGAAATAACATATCCCAAAAACAGAACTTTGGGAACCATAAACACACACTTCTTAATGGCTGCATAAAACTTGTCTCTACGAAGTAAAGTCAACACTTGACGGACATGGTCCACATGCTCACCAAAAGTAGCACTGTAAATGAGTATGTCATCAAAGTAGACAACTACAAACTTACCAATAAAAGGCCTAAACAACTGATTCATCACACGCATAAAGGTACTGGGTGCGTTTGATAATCCGAAAGGCATTACCAACCACTCGTATAACCCTTCACGAGTTTTAAACGCAGTCTTCCATTCATCACCAGGCCTAAGCCGAATCTGATAGTACCCACTTTTTAAATCCAATTTCGTAAAAATGGTGGCACCACTAATCTGATCAAGCAAATCATCTAACCGAGGAATGGGAAATTTGTACCTTACAGTAATTTTGTTGATCGCACGGCTATCAACACACATACGCCACGTCCCATCCTTCTTTGGAGTCAACAAAGCAGGAACAGCACAAGGGCTCATGCTCTCCCGGATATGCCCCTTAGAAACCAAGTCCTCTACCTGACGACGCAACTCCTCATGTTCTGCTGGACTCATCCTGTAGTGTGGTCTATTGGGAAGCTGGGCTCCAGGCTCCAAATCAACATGATGCTGAATATCGCGTAAGGGTGGTAAACCAGCCGGTAGCTCTTCCGGGAACACATCATCAAATTCCCTAAGTAAAGGAACCATGGAATCCGGGACCTTGACCTCTTCAGCCACTTCCTTACCTATCAACACAAAAACACTTTCTGCACTTCCAAGCTCCTCATCAAACTGAGCAAGGGTCAAAAGAGTACCCGAAGGTTTGACAACTAACTCTTTTGGCTTACTAGGAACAAGTGTGATCTTAACACCATCAAATACAAAACTGTAAGTATTAGCTCGCCCGTCATGCACTACATTGCGTTCATACTCCCATGGCCTACCCAACAATAAATGACAAGCATCCATGGAGACTACGTCGCACCAAACATCATCTTTATATCTAGTACCAATAGAAAAATGAACGAGAGCACGTTTAGAGACCGTTACCTCTCCACCTTTCTTAAACCACTGGAGTTTGTAGGGCTTAGGATGACTCTCTGTCTTCAAAGCTAACTTCCGAACGGCATCTTCAGAAATCAGATTGTCGCAACTGCCCGAATCAATGACAAAGCTACACACCTTTCCCGAAACGGTACAAGTCGACTGGAAAATATTATGTTTGAGCCAATCATCGTCAGTGACCTTTGGCGTAAGACAAGAACGTCTCACCACCAGGCTTACCCCTACATCTCCATCGACAAGCTCTTCTTCGTATTGGGGTTCGATGTCATACAAAGGGCCCTCGTGGTACTCATCTTCGCCGTCATCATCCTGCCAATCTTCAACCTCGCCAAACATAACCCTCTTTCCAGCCCGTTTGCATTCCGACTGTCGATGTCCCGACTCTCCGCAACTGAAACACTTCAACCCACTGCTACTAGGCCCTTTTGGAATCGGCCCCGCATTACCACCCGCAACATTCTTCTGGTTAGGGTTTGGACCACCACGCGGCATGAGGCTATTTTGACCAGAACTACCCCCAATATTGGCAGGCGCATAAGAACCCCCCCGACGGCTCTGCTTCTCGAAAGCCAAAGCCCTTTGATGAGCCTATGAGATAGTCATCGGATCAAACAGGTTCACGGAGTCCATGATCTGACCCCGCAACCCTCCAATGTACCGAGAAACAAGATGCGCCTCCGACTCCTGAATATCATTACGAGCTATCAACTTGTAAAACTCGGTTGTATAATCATCCACAGATTTCGCCCCCTGCTTCAAATTCTGCAAACGTTGGTACATCACGCGTTGGAAATTATGGGGTAAAAAGTTGGCCCGCAAATTTTTTTCGTCTTTTCCCATGTCACAATCTTTGATTTTCCCAGCCTGCTTCGGGTTTGCTTCAATTGCTGCCACCAGGCGGAGGCTCTTCCCCGAAGCCTAGTAGCAATCAACGCTACTCGCTTGTCCTCGGGAACCCCTTTGAACTCAAACACTTCCTCCACCGTAGCCAACCAATCTATAAAACCCTCCGGATTCAAACTCTCGCCATCAAATTCTGGAACATCGATTCTCATCCCGTTCTCCCAACGCCTATCGCTTTCTCGGGGTCGCCTGTCCAGATGCCTAGCAGAAACGGTAGACGGTTCATCTTCACTGCCAAACTCGTTTACAAAATCTTCATCGTTGTGCCTCCTATTGATCAGATCTGCCATCCGACCAGTCAATTGATCCACTACTTGATCAAGCCGTGCTTCCATCCTTCTCACGAAACGATCCTCCAGTTCTTGCTCATAGGCCTCATCGAGTCTATGAACTGGTGGGGGTCTCCTTGGAGGCATTGGAACGGGAATTCGGCTCTGATACCAACTGATGTAGCGTGTGTGGGGATAAACAAAGATCAAACACGTTGATTCTAGGAATACCGTGTTCAACCTCTTCTAAAGTTTGTTGATTCAAAGAATACCAAACCCTAGGCTTCAAAACCTGAACCCTAATTGGGAATTCAAGAATTGGAAGAAAAACAAAAAGTTCTGTAATTCATTAATTGTCTTGCAAAACACGAAATTAACCCTAAATAAGCAACCAAACGAATCGGGCCTGCCCAAAAGTAACAGACCGAACAAAAAAGCCCAAAACATAAAAAAAACCACGAAAAGGTCCAAAACGACACTAAGACAGCGTGTCTAAGGCCCGAAACAGACGAACAGAGCAAAAATCACGAAAAAGTCCAAAACGACACTAAGACAGCGTGTCTAAGGCCCGAAACGGACAACCAGAGCGAAAGTTATTGCCTTTTGAAGTTGGACCGATCATGGGCCTCAAGAAACGTCAACGCCATCTCGTCCACAGCTCGGCCCGCATCAGATTCTTTTTCAGATAAAAATGTAGCAAAGAAGTCAATGTGGAGGAGCTAGATAAATTGCAGGAAGAACTCTCTAACATTATGCTTACTTGAGAAATACTTTTCTCCATTTCTTTTTAATACCATGGTTCATTTAACTGTGCATCTTATGCAAGAAGTGAAATTATGTGGTCTTGTATTCTTTCAATGGATGTATCGATACTATGATGAGTTGAGTGCTAGTTAGATCCACGAGGAGTAATCTAGCTATTTGGGAACATCTTTCATTCTTAGAGATACTGACAATCAATATGGTTTAATGACACTCGTAATTTAACCTAATGCTTGTATGAGGTTTGGAAGCTTCTTGACATCTAATTTTGTCTTACTTTATCTCTTTGAGAAATAATCTAGAGTAAACTTAGTGTTAAATGAAGGTTGTAATTTAGTCGCTCCTTTTCAAAAGTTGAAGCGTTACACAACTAGTTTGTCATCAAAGCCTTTTAGAAAATGTCTGATAAATACTCTATTTATGAGACAGTCGTTCTTACATATGATATTTTTAGAATAATGTTGTATAAAAAAATTAATAGAGCACCTGCCGTGCAGCAGCCAAGCAAGCCAAAGGGAAGCACGACGACCGTGATGACCCCGATCGCCGTGAGGGGGAAATCACCAAGAAGGCTCGGCGCATCTTCTTAGCTCTGACAGGCACATACACCGGCACCGCACTTCCGGTACTCACACGGACACCGGTGTCGACGTACAACATTCCCAGCCTGGTCAGAGTACAGCTGTTGATTTTGAGATAGGTTGCCAGACATCTCCTTCGCTATCATTTGGTACTCCTCCACCATACAGGTCGCCTCTTCCTCTCATGCCATCTCCGACTTGTCATAATCCTAATAGACTTCCACCTCGCACGCCATCACCAGTCCTAGATCTCTCACCTCCTCGCGAGTCATCTCCAGTTCTAGACATCTCATCTTCCCGCACTTCATCTCCACCTCCCAGCTCCACAATCAGACCTAACATATTTCGTGCACCAATTAACTCTGTGACACACGGTCCCTAGCGACCAATTCATGTTCAATGGACTCAGCCGCCTGTTTCGCCTCTAAAGGTGATCTACATAAGGGATAAGGGTGCGCCTTCAAACCGCCGGAAGTTTGTGGAGCCGCGGAAACCGGTTAGGTGGGGCAGAGAGAAGAGGCGGGGTAGATACCTTGAGGACACCCACAGATCCATCTTCACTGAAAAGGTGTTTATCTTGCCTCCGAAGAAGTACTACGGCATCACCAAACTGCCGTTGCGAGAGCAGACCGAGTACATCTATTGGATGGATACCCAAGCCCAACACTAAGCAGATGTTTTCTTTTACAACAACCCAATCCTACTCATCAGAGAGATCTCATCCGTGTGCTTCCAAGGCTTGTGGTTCTTAGTCTTTACTATCACCCGTAAGAGAAATGGGGTGTACACTTTCACCGAATCCGACTTCGACAATGTGCACATTGATGACATAGAGACTTTATTCATTGACTTAAAGATGCTTACAAAATGGCCTCTGGTGGTTGTCAAGGCACTAGAAGCCGTGAAACGCTTTATCATGAGAACCAGAGGAACTCTGAGATACACGATTTTCAGATTAGGTTAGAGAGTCACCAAAACACCATTAACCTTTTACCGCCTAATCAAGATCTCCCGAACATCGATCGCTATCATCTCTTCAAAGTCCTTGAGAAACTGGCTTTTGGGGTAGTTTACCAGAATGAGAAGAAAGAGAAGAAGTTCATGCGATACGACGAGGTCTACAAGTATAGTGATGGGACTCTCCACTTCATCAACAAGGGACTAGCTACAAAAAAGAAGAGGCTTGAACTTGAAGTGCAGAAGATCGGGCACTGGATAAACCCTTTCATCTTGATAGACAAGGTTTTCATGATCGCCGAGCATCGTCTAGAACACCGCAATGTTCTACGACGCCTCGAATCCTATTACGGGTTGCAAAAGATAGATGGACCGGCTAAAAAGCTCGAGGAGAGGCCGCCACCATCACTACCTCGGAGAGATGAGGGACCATCCAAGAAGAACGAAGATACAAGGAGAAAGTCGTTGAGTAACCATCGACGTAAGCGAAGAAATTGATACAAAGGGGGAAATTGTTAGAAATATTTGTTAGTTGTGTCAATTTGTAATAGTTTCAAAGTTAGTTCCATTTATGTAAATTGTGGATTACGCCCATTGTTTAAGGGTCATCCATTTAAAGCCTTTTAAGCCTTTCTAAAGTAATATAAATAGAAGCTTTGTATTTCATTTGTACTTTGCACTCTTCCACACTTTGAGAGAATTATATGAGCACTGAATCTTTGGTAATCTATCTTATCCTGCATACACATCATCATCATGTTCATGATCATATTCTTATAGATCTTGCACTATTTGCATACATCATTATAGATTATTGTGTTCATCGTATAGGTTGATTTGAAACCTACACTTTTTAAATTAAAAATAAATTTTAAAATCATGTAGACACTTAAAACATGTTATATAGTATTAACACTTCTATATAAGATGTGTAATTATTTTATTCCAAAAATATTCTATTAAAATAATTAGATATTTTTAATATTTTATAAAGTTGATATTGTTGCGATAAAACTCATCCATATGAACATACAAACACCCACTTTTTGCTGATTGTGCCATATGGGAGTAAGGAATTAATTTAAAGGAAAAGAAAAACAGAATATGGAGTTGATAAGGAAATAAGCAAACACAAAGGTATGGCGGAAACAACTAGAATAATCAAAGCTTGAATTATGCTGTGAAACTCTCAATAATGGAACTAGGCTAAATATAAGTATGAAAATAATGCGGTCTAATATTACAAAAAAAAAAATAAAGAATAATGATAATATATATATAGAGAGAGAGCGAGAGAGAGAAAAGTTCAAATGTAAACCATTTTCTGGTTGTGAAGGTGAGAACCATTAAAATCATGCTACGTGACAATCTGAAGAAAAAAAAAGTGCCTAAACTTTATGCATACTGCATAACGCGATCATTCAGACTGAATAAAACTTTATGCAGTATGCATTAAGCTTAGGCGCAATTTGACATGCGAGACTAAGCCCGTGCCTAAGCTTGATGCATACTTCATAAAGCTTTATTCAGTCTGAATGATAGCGCTATGCAGTATGCATAAAGCTTAGGCGCTTTTTTTCAGATTGCCACGTGGCACGCTTTCGGCTGTCCTCATGTTCACAACCAAAAAAGTGGTTCACATTTGAACCCACCCATATATATATATATATATATATATTTCAGTGCTGTGGCGGATTGATTATCGTTCGTGGGGTTCATAGCGCCCTAACCGAGTTTGAGCCTTCTCGTGTGCATGCCTGTGGACATTTAAGTGGGGTCATGTTTAGCCCCTAAAATTGTCGGGGATTAGTCGGGCTTTGGCTCAAACACTCTTCCGAAATAAAAGAATAAAACTTTGCGCCGCATTGCATGCAGGTATAGTCTAGTATATAATAAAACATTAATCATAAGAAGTTCAAGTCCAATGAATAAGTATAATTATTCTCATTTAGTTTATCAAAAATACATTTTTTATCATTAAAATGAATTTTTGATAAAATCTTGTATTAATAAATAACATCGAGATAAAATTTTCACTCTTTCTCATATTTTACTGATAAATCTATATTATAATAAATAAGTAATTGGGCTTTCATGTGTCGTCCTCTGGTGAATCGGAATAAGTATTTTCCTGTCTAAACATGAACTTGGACGCATTTTACACTTTAAGTTGATTTAAACTTATCTGGATGCAATTCATACTTTCAGTTCATTTAAGCTTACCTGATTGACACAAATAATCTTTTATTTAATAAATCCCACTAATTTAGTAAATTTTAAAAAAATAGTAAATCACACTAATTTAATAAATTGAAAAAAAAATATTTGATAAATCACAATAATACAAGTTGATTTATTTTAAAATTATTTACTTATTTAATTTGAATTATTCAAGTTAATTAGTTTTTGCATTTGAAATAAAAATTATGAGTTGATTTATTTTGAAAATAAAATTATTATATCATTATAATCGTTTCATCAATTCCTATAAAATGAGCTAATATTGAATATATTTTTTATATTATTTGTCGTGCATTTGAAAACTCTATTATCCAGCCAATATTTTCATTTTTTGACTAATTGATTTTAAATGTTATACATCTCATATTCAACTTAGAAACTCATAAAACCATAAAATTGGAATCAAATGATAGAGAATGAAACTGAGACGCAACAAGTTCTTTATTTAAGTGCTCAATAGCTTAATTTGTTTTGTGGCGCATCGTGCACGTAATCTAGTAGTTAATATAACAGCCTTTTTAAGAGTGGGCTAGGCCACTCGTACCGCATGGCGGGTAGCACATGGGTAGGCCATGCATGTTCAGCCGATAGGATCGGTAGCGGTACGCCTTGTGCGGTTATTACCCGGCAGGTAAGGGGCGAGCGTGGAAGCCCGATCGGGATCTTTCTCCTTTTTCTTTTTCGCTCTCTTAACATATATATATATATATATATATATATAGGGAGAGAGAAAGGTTCAAACAAGAACAAATTATTTGAAAGAACAAAGAGACAATTCTGGATCACATGTGATGTGGGTCTCACATAATAAAAAATCATATATGATTTAGGTGGGTCCCACCACTAAATCATATATGATTTATTTAATGATGGGTCCCACATAACAAGTGACTCAAAATGCATTCTTTTGTTCCTACAAATGAGGTTGTTCTTGTATGAACCTCCCCTCTCTCTCTATATATATATATAAACAATAAAAAATATTTGTTTAGGGTATGAGAGTTTGAAACGTTGCAATACGTTATTTAAGGGTTCAAACTTCAAAGGATAATAAAAGAAAAACTAATATGACATTGATATAGCACGAAGGTATAAAAGGAAGCTATAGTCATGCCTTAGGCTATCCACACCCAATCCTCCCAACCCTCCCAACCCTCTCACTTTTTAATGTCACATCAGCTTTTTCTCAACCCTCTCTTTACCCTCCCATAACCCTCTACAATCCTTACCAAACCCTCTCAACCCCCTCTCACACACAACACACACAAAATATTAACGGGTTGTAGAAGCCGTCTCCACCCTATCCCGCCGGGTGTTGAAAGGGCGCATGCAATCAACCCGCCAGGTGTTTTTGAACCTGGCGGGCCAACCCGCTGCCAACCCTCCCAACCAGTGCGGGTAGCCTTAGGAGATACATGTATAGAGTTGGTATATTTCCTAAGTATTTTTTTGATAAGGAGATGGCATGCATGCATTATGTACATAAGGTGATGAGGGAGAATAGGAATAGGATACTATCTAAAAGTAAATTAATTAATGAAATAGGCCATTCAATTCAATTATCTCTGACCATACATAAGACATCAATGGCTCAAATCTCTATGCTTCTGTAATCATGATACCACCTTCCCTCTCCTCTCAGTGCTAACCCCATTTCTGGTTTTTAATTCAATGGTTCTCCTTCAAACCTAGAGTCAACCCCTTTGATTGGGGATTTGTTTCTACACATTTATTTAAATTTATATCATATTCCTTCCTATTTTTTATATATATAAAGTTAGATAGACAATAGAAAATTTAACTATTTTAGTGATTTTAAAATAATTCTAGTACCTACTAATTATTTTTCTGAAAAACTTTCAAAATAATCAAGAACTCTATTAAAAACATCTGCTAATAATAGATAAAGGTATAAACATAAATTTTTTAAGTTTTCAAAGACGTAAGGTATATCTTTTAGGGACCAAACGTGTAACTTTTAAACTTATCTACTCTGCAAGGATGTTACATGGCATGATTAGAATTTAGAAGCACAAGTTGCAGATGCTGTCTTAACAGATCTCATGGGTATTGGTACAATTTTGAGAAGAAAATAGCTAAGACGTGTTAATGGTATTCAAAAATACCTAAAATAATTCATTTATCTAGATGACGTATATGTGAAAGAATGTATCAAGATCATGAAATTGTGATAAAACTATAGTTTAATCGAAATATGGTTTTTGATTTGCTAAAATGTTCTTAGCTGAAGTATTTTTAAGAATATGAAAGTTATTTAACTATTAATTTTATTAACTTATTGAAAAAGTAATTATAATTAAAAGAACATATACAAACCATGGATCTTCCAATATTTTATAACGAAAATTAATAAAAAGAGCATAGCTTATATTTTAAAGTTAGCAAGAAAAGTAAAACCTAGGCTAATGCAAACCATGGATCTTTAATTGAAATGATGAATCCTTAACAAATAAGACAAATTTTGGAAGCATTAACCTAGAAAAGCTCTCCTGAACTATTTAATATGGTGAATTCTATCCCCACCCCCTTATTAGGGGGTGGGAGTTGGTGGTGTGTGTGCCTATGTGGAACCCAGTGGTGGGTCCCAGTATTATTGTGTGAGTGAGGGGGGTCCGAATAGCAATCCCCTTTAATATTTGAAAATTTATATTTTTTTTCTATCATTTAACATATGTAATATACTTATTCTTTTTTTTTTCATATTATTTCTAAATTTTAATACTTATCAAATGATGAAATTGTAGGAAGATAGGTAAGTTAAAAAGGTAAGAGAAAATATAATTTCTCTTTAAAAATAAATCAACAATAACTGACTAAATTAAAATACATGAACCACATCCTCCTAATTATAACAAATGAACAGAAGTATGTGTTAACTGGGAACTGATATATATGATCAGAAATTGCACCATCATTATATAAATCTAAAGAATCTATTCCCTTTCATCAACAAGGATGGACCAGAATTCTTCAATAAATTGATAGGTTCTCATGTAAAGACACACTATATATATATATACATATATGTATATCATCGTATAATACTTGTTACAGAATCTTATTGTTTTGTTATAGTGGTCCAATTGGTCATTATTTTATACGTCAGCTATGATGTTAAAGCCAAATTTGTTTTGTTTGATTAGATTAGAAAATCATAAAACATCTATTATTATGTTAGTAACGTATTCTCTCTAGCTTATTGTCAGAGCCGGTCCTAATATTTCAAATGCCCATGGCAAAAAATCGGAAAAATGCCCCTTAGTATGCAAACGAAAAACCAAACAACAATTTAAAGGCGTACGAAACCTAGTCAAGCTAGGCGGTGGGTCTTTATTAATTGAAAGAAAAATGATACACCAGGAAAGAACCTCACATAGGTTGAGAAATTTCTTCTTGTCTTTGAAAACAAGAAGATTGAATAGAAAGCAGGTTAATTGACGAGCAATTGGCAGAAATTGGTGGCTGATTTTGTTCCAATGGTTCAATTTTGTACTTATATAATCGCGTTCGGTGTAAACTGTAGCAGGCCGAGATTGATTTGGTACGCATATATGAAGCGCTGACAAGTCACAACAGTAGTAAAATTAGGCCCAAAATCTCAAAATTGAACCTACTAATAAATACTTGGACTTGTAAGAGTGATGCCATTGGGCTAGATGATGTCATGGGCCGCCGTCCCTTTGGCTTATGTCCAGGGCCACCCCTACTCCTTGTTAGTTTATAATGAATTCTTCGTTGTTAAAAATAATAATTTCAAGTATAATTTCTTTTCTAAAAGTAAGTTTGTCTTTCGATTTGGATTTTAAAAGACGTATGTCTTTGCGGCAAGACTCCTCTCCCATGTTCTTTAACCAAAACGCGATTGTGTAAGGTGAGGAATCACCAATTAAGCCATGTCAAGGTGCACTAATGAGCACGTGAATCTATGTGTTGAATAACCGGTATTGGACCTTTTAGTGATTAGATAGATGTAATGAATTTTTAAGCTTTATGCATTTAATAATATCAATATATTATTTTCTTATGTGAAAATTAAATTGTTCGGTATCACTTTGCTATACCAAAGAAATAGGGAAAAAAAAGATAACTTAAAGTTTAATTAAAAGATAACATATTATTGATTAAGCTTTTATTGATAAATAACCTAAAAAAATAAGTCGGTTAGTTATAGATGATTGTATCAGGTATGGTACACGACTTCAATACCACATACCAACCAACTTTACATAGTTTGTACGAACTACCAAATCATACAACTTTACATAGTTCATATACTATGGCAACATGTTTCAAGTATCATCTGTTGCAACATGATTTATTATTGCATAATCAATCACCTTCAAATCATACATCTAAATATTCATGTAGATATCTATCGTTAATTTAAGTAGTCAGATAACAAATTATTATTAAAATTCTAATTATATAAGTACATGTAAAACCTCTAAGGCCATCTACAGCCAGCCCGGTAGGAGACCGGTACCTAGGTGGTACCGGTGGGGAACACCACCGTGGTAAAGGTGGTACCACACCGGTAGGAGATCCAACCGGTACCCCCACCCCACCCCAACCCACCTCACCCCACCCCACTCCATCCCAACCCACCTCACCTTTCTCTCTATCGTTCTCTCTTCTTTTCTTTTTCTTTTCTTTTTTTAAATAATTAATTAGATTGGTATGGAATTGGTATGAGTATGGATGATATGGTATGGTGTTGGTATGATAGAAAGCTGATGTGATGCTGAGGTGACAGCTGGTAAGATAATGGTAGAGATAAAGATGGTCTAACTACTGTTGATATCAAACAACTAATTAATAGTCTTTAATTTTTAAGTTCACAATCTTTATTTTGAAAACAAACATTCAACAAATGTACTTTATTTATTTTATACATATTATTCTACTTTAGGTTGTAAGAGTAGTATATATAGAAGGTGAATATGGTTAACAATTTGTGAGACACACATTTGTGTTGGGGCTTCTTTTGAGTGCTTTGCTATCTTGCACCCAACCTTGTGTTTCCCTCCACAAATAACCTCCCAAAATGAAGGTATGTAGATCATTTTGCGAAGTTATTCTATTTTATTTTTATCAATAACTATTTATGTTATTAAATTAGATGCTTGGTTTTGTTAGATGGACTAAACCAAATCAAACATACTCATTGTATTTTGCTCGAAATTAAGTCATGTTTATTAACGAAAGTTACTTTATCGGAATTTTTCTTATGATAAACTATAAGCTACCTTATAAGCTAGATTTTTGGAAAATGCTACATTAGATAGTTTATTGGAGCCCTTTCTTGGCGATTCCAAACAAAAGAAGGTAACCATCTTGAAAAATTTGTGACCTAAAGCATATTGGGTTTCTGACTGGAGTAACAAGTTTATGATTAATTGAGTGGGTTGGCTTCAAAATCATTTAATGACTATTTCCTGTATGTGATTTCCTTTTTCTAGCGTCTTTCTAGTTTTTAATAAACTTTAGCTGTCAAAAAAAATATTGTAGATTTTCACGTTTTCAGTTATACCATTTATATTTAACATAGACGATTTTTACAGTTGAAGTTTAGATCATTTTATATTGTGCTTTAATGTGAAAGCTAGTTTTCACCAAATCTAGCTATTTTATCATTTGTTGATCGACAGTTATTTTATTGGCCAACAACTAATTTTTCAGCTAACATTTAGCTTATAAGCTACTTACGATTAGCATCTTAAGGTTTATGGGGATTAATTTGGAATCCTCCACTCAAGGGGATATACATACCGCCTCCATAAATATAGAACTTTTCAAAAGATAATCAATCTCTTATTTAATATGTAAAACTGGGTATGTTTTACTATAAACTTCCAACTTATTGTCACAATTTATGTTTGAGCATTATTTGTTTAGTGTTTCTTGATTTTCTTTAAGAAACCTTCAATGGTTTATAGCAAAAATAGTCGTTACTTTTTTTGTATAACTGATTATTGAAAGTTTTTAAAATTAAATTTTAGAAAAATTGAAAATATGATTGTTGCCAACAAGGTATTCGCATTTTTAAAGATATTTACAGTTTTTAAATTAGCTTTTTTTTTAAATATTGACAATATTATTTTTAAAATATATTATCAACACGATTAATTAAATGGATCGTATTTCGTTTGAATTTTTCTAACCCATCAAACCCAAACGCTCCATAATTATATCACCCCTAGAAGTTATTTTCAACTCTTAATAATTAAATTAGGTATATGTCAACTTTGAATATCATTAGAGTCCTAGTTTGGATAAAAGTAAAAAAAAAATTAATGCTACATTTGTATATATAAACGTATTTACACTCCTCCTTTCAAAATAAAAAATCTAACACTGGAAAATCTCTTTTTACTAATTTGTGGTGGTAATTAAAAGAAATATTTTCTATAACTTTATGAAAATTAATCATTTTTATCAAATAAGTATTATATCAATAAAAACTAAACAAATCAAGTTTGTATGTAGTTAAAGCAAATGAAAAATTATATTAAGATATCACATATTTTGTTTTGATTGTATTTGAAAATTTCTTTTGATTACACCATTTTATATTGATTCTTTAATATAAGAATATATAAAAAAAATCTCTAGAGAAGATATAATTAATTTTAATATTAGTTAAATTAAAAGAAAACAAAAATTTCAGTGAAATTAAGTTAGATGATATGCTAGTTGTTGACTGATAAGCTAGTTAATAGTTAATAAACTAAAATTATGTTTGGCAAAATGACCAAAAAGGGTATAATTTGGTATAATAATTAATATTAATATGGGTATTGTTGAAAAAACTCCAAAAAATATTTATATATATCTTATCAAAAAGCTAGGTTATAAGGTAGTTTTTGTTCTTTCAAACATGTACACTAAAAGTAAGTTAACTTATGTTATCAAACAATGCATAAATATGCCAAAAGATTGTTACTATAATCTTATATCGTAGAGAAAATAAATACAATTGCTATTAAAATATAATATTGTGCTATAGAGTATTGACTATTGTTGATACTTTCATTCTTAACATATAATGTAATTAAATAAATACTATAATATATTTTTAGTGATAAACAAAATTCAATATCTTATAATATTTATGTTAACACAAGCAAAAGAAATAACTGAATTAAATTATACAAACCATGTGTTATCTAAAAATAGAGTTCCAATAGAGAAGTTTATGAAACTCACAGGTGGGATGGGCGGCTTCATCAAAAAAATGTTACCATTTGTGAGTTGTGACCATGTTTAGTTGGCAATCTGCTTCCTCTATAGGAAACAATCATGCCGTTAATCTATATTATATATAAAAGCAAATAACTCAATATGATAGTTTCTTTTGTTCAACATTTCATTTTACACATTTACACTTTGTACCATCATAGTTAGTTATTAAATCTTATTTTAGTCATTTACTTTTTCATTTTCTATTTTAAACCCTTATCATATAATCTAAATAATCATATTTTATCAACTAAAATTTATATTAAAATTACGTTTTTTTAACAAATTATACCATCATAATCGTCTCGTCAATACCTTTGAAATAAGTCCAATATTGAATATTTTTTATTCAATTATATTATATATTCTATTATATAAAGATAATAATTTTATTTCAATTTTCGAGATATAAACCATTAGAAGGTTAATTGATTGAACACACATGATTAAATTGATGTTTAGAATGATGTATATAAAAATCGGGCAATTGATACATACTTCGCGCTGCAACGCGCACGGGTACGTTTCTAGTTTTAATTAATTACTCTTTTTTTAACTACCTGATTTAATTAATAACAAATTAATTTAATTATTTTTGTTAAATAAAAACTGAATTAGTTTGTCAATAACTTTTTATATAATCGTCATAATTTTATATATTATTTGTTTTTTATGACTTTTATAATTTTAATTTATAATTATTTTTTTTAATTATAACAAGTATTTTTTAATTTGTTATAATTAAGATATTGTAGTTTTTTATTATATAAATCATGATCTAGTACATGATTAAATATAGATCATTTATGAAATGAAACCTTTTACAGATCTTAAATCGAATCTTTTAAACAAATATAAAAGCTTTAAAATTTAAAGTTTTTTCTTATCTTTTCTTTACCAAGAAAAATTCCTAAAATAGTATTCAACACCAGGAAAAGCAACATTCTTGATATTAGAATACAATAAAAATATCTAAACTAATATTTGCATATTTCATTTTAGTTTTATAAAAGGAAAATAAAATTACTAGTATTTAATGTTCCATATTTCTGTAAATCTGTCAAGCTGTTAATTATAATGAATACATTAATATTTGATAGAAACTATTGTAATCTATTATTTTATATTATAAAGTTTTTGATTAAAATTCTTAAAAATCATTTTTAAACATAAAGTATTTTTTATTAATGTATATTTTTTTTGGAAGGCCAAAGAGACATTATTAATACATATTACTTCATATGGTTAATTCGATGTTAAAATTGATATATTTTATCTTAAATTTCTATAATATCTTTAAATATATACTTAATTCAAAAATAAAAAAAAATATTATCAATTTCATAAAACAACATCAATCACATTATAACATCGATAAAAAAAAGAAACAATAAAATCAAAATATATTTATTACATTATATGAGTATACTTCTAATTAAATATAATTTTTGCTACTTTGATTTTCTGTTTTTCATTTTAAAAATAAACCTTTACAATATTGGTCAAGATGCTATAATACCACAATATTTTGACAATCTGTTGCATATAAGTAGAACAATTAATCTAAACTAATCTGAAAATACAAAAAGGAAAAATAAAAAAATTGTCAACAAAATCTACATTTAATGCTAACAATTTTTTATTTTATATGTTACAATATTCAGTATATTATTAAAATATTATTTTTCTTTCTCCTGTATATAAATTTAAAATTTGTTATTGTTAGAATGAAGTATATTTACAAAATTTTAGAAAGAATTTTAATTGGATAACTTTTACTTCAACATATTTTTCAAAATGGAAAAATACGAGAAAATTTGCAAAATTCATAAGGAGTAAACTTCAATTTTGGTTCTTAATATCTATCAATTCTAATGTATATATCGTAATATAATCAAGTAATGAAAAAATATTATAAAAATGACATAATTTATCAAATAAAAGAAGATGTTTATGAAACTAGACTTTTATTAGGCTAGATAAACAATAAAATTGACATATACATACAGGGGAAAATTATTTTGTTAACCACTGAATTTGTGTTAACCGTGTTAACTCATCAATGAAATTTTTTGTGTGGAGTTGTTTAACATGATAAAAATGTTTCATAAACTAAATTTTTTGATAATATTGTTTCATATGAATGTGTTTTTTACATTGAAATGAAAAAAGTTCACATGAATAAGAAAAAGTTTCATAGGAATAAAAACACTGAAATATGAAACAATTTCATCAAAAATTGAAGTTTATGAAACATTTTCATCATCTTAAACAACTCCATAAAAAAAATTTCATTGATTTACGTATGCAACTATGAGTTAACACGGTTAACACAAATTTAGTGGTTAACAAAATAACTCTCCTCTATACATATATTGTAGGAATATTTCTGTATATATAAAAATCCCCAACATATAATATTTTATTAACAATAATAATGCTAAATAATAGAATGCTTTAAAAAAAAGTCGGCGACTTTGGTCTAATTCTAGTTTTCTGTTTTCTTTTAGTTTTATTTTTTTTAATATATATAAATTCATTTTGGACACGTGATGTTCCTTTGTCTTTCTTCTTCTCTCTAATCTCATATCATCTCGCCCACCGCACCCACACTCCCACCACCTTGACCACACACTTTATATAAACCCCTCACAACCCACCCTTTCATTCTCACATTCAAACCCAAACTCAACACACTTTCTTTATCTATCTATCCCACTTCCTTTGTACCACCTCTCTCTTCAAATTCTGCACAAACTCTTAGACTTAATTATTTGAATACTATTCATTTTTCATAAAATTTTACATTCCTTTTTTGGTTTGTGTTTTAAAAAAGATGGGTGAAACCGCTGCCGGAAAGCACCAACAGGGATTCGAGCTCGCCGCCGGAGGTTTCGCTCCTCAGGGACCCTCCAAATGCTTCGATGACGACGGCCGACTCAAAAGATCTGGTAATTAGCTTTTTCTATCTTGATCAAATTATGTCTAGCTCAGTGGTAATTGGTAAGGTAACATTTCGGGGTTCAATGGATGGTGTCCCTGACTACCAGCGTTCGAACCCCATGGAGAACATGTGGCGATATCCAGATCCAGTGTGTGTCACATGGAGGTAGTTTTATGAGGTGTTTGGGAGTGCTTATGAATAAAAGTGCTTATCAGTTTTTTTCTAAGAAGTCAAGAGCTTTTGCCTCTTAAAAAAATTGCTTATAGCTCGTAAGAAAAGGTACAAGCACTTTACCCAAACACCCTAAAACAAATTATTGTTTTCCAAAAATCTAGTAAATCATAAACGCTTTTAAATAATCACTCCCAAACACCCCTAATTGGGCTGAATCCTGATCAATGTGGGGATTAGCCTTTGTGAACCAAATATCCAGAAACACGTGTGTGTTTGGTTGTAGTTAAAAATAAAAAATAAAAAAACTCTTTTATTATGACTTTTTGGTCAAATGAGTCATCAGGTTTGACTGATTTAGGACTTTATTAATTTGTTTGTGTTGGAATTGAATTGAATAGGGACTGTTTGGACTGCAAGTGCACATATCATAACAGCGGTTATTGGATCCGGCGTGCTGTCACTGGCGTGGGCCACGGCTCAGCTCGGCTGGGTCGCCGGGCCCACCGTTCTCTTCCTCTTCTCGTTCGTGACATACTACACTTCTTGCCTTCTTGCTGCCTGTTACCGATCCGGCGACCCTGTTACCGGCAAACGGAATTATACTTACATGGAAGCCGTTCAGAACAATCTTGGTACCTTTCTTTCCATTTTTTCTTTAAACATTTTTATAACAATAAAGTGTTTTTCTCGATGCTAATGTATATTTTTATAGCAAAAAAGGTGTCGGTTTTCCAAAGAAAATTTTGTAATGAAAATTAAAAAAAAACGGGTCTATTTATTTAGTTTTCAAAAGTTTTTAAAAAAATAAAGAATTATAATAAAAATGAAAATTTTCAATTTTCTAACTATATGAAAAATGAAAACACAATTTTAATAATTTTACAAAAATTTTTATAAGGGTTTTTTAATTTTCTAAAATGAAAAATGAAAACTCTACTATTTCAATTAAATTCGTTTTGTGAAATTTTATAGAAAATTTAAAACGAAAAATAATTCCATTTTCAAAAACTTTTTCTAGGAAAATAAAAACAGTTTTTCGCAACCAAACGCACCCTAATCTTAACGTATTTCGAAAAATTTCAGGTGGGTTTCAGGTGAAACTTTGTGGGTTGATTCAGTACTTCAATCTTATCGGAGTGGCAATCGGATACACCATTGCAGCTTCAATTAGTATGATGTGAGTATCACCAACTCCGATAATTGTTCGTTTTTTCAAGATTTGGAGATCGAAATCGGTAACTAATTCTTTTTATTTTATGATTAATGAAAACAGAGCAATAAAGAGATCAAGCTGTTTTCATGAGAAAGGTCACGAGAACCCATGTGGAGTTTCAGGGACTCCATACATGGTGATGTTTGGTGTTGTGGAAATCCTCTTCTCTCAAATTCCAGATTTTGATCAGATTTCATGGCTTTCAATGTTGGCTGCGGTTATGTCTTTCACTTACTCATCCATTGGTCTTGGCCTCGGAGTTTCCAAAGTTGCAGGTGAGTTTATAAGTCAAAAAGTTTCTAAACAAATTGGTCAAACCACTGACTTTTGGGGTCAAATCAGCAATTATTTAAACTTGAAACAATTGTAAAGGAAGTATGGTTTTTTGTCAAAAGTTTCATGGCCCAGTTGAATTCCAAAGTAGTTGTTACAAAACAAAGAATTTGGAGCAAAAAGATGAAATATATCTACCCAATATTTCAATGTAAAAGATACCAAGTTTGACCTTAAAAAGTCAAAAAGGTGAAATGTAATTTGTATAAGGTAATTAACATTTATTTATTTTTTGTTTAATTGCCAGAAAATAAAAAAATCAAGGGAAGTCTCACTGGTATAAGCATTGGGAAGGTGACTCAAACTCAGAAAATATGGAGGAGCTTTCAAGCACTTGGAGCCATTGCTTTTGCTTATTCTTATTCCCTCATCCTCATAGAAATTCAGGTAGTTTTCAATTTTTTATTTATTTTATTCTTTTTGGTTTTTAAATAAGACATAAATGTTAAATATCTAGGTTACTGTAGAATCCAACCTTCTAAGAAGTTAACAATTCAAACCTCACCAAAGATTGGAGTGTACATGAATATTTGTTATTATATATATATATATATATACTTAAAAAATAACATAAACTAATTAAAAATTTAATATTTTTTGCTATAATATTCAGGATACAATCAAATCGCCACCGGCAGAGCACAAAACCATGAAAAGAGCAACTCTCATAAGCGTCGTAACAACAACGGTGTTCTACATGTTTTGTGGATGCTTTGGGTATGCCGCATTCGGAGACATGGCCCCTGGTAACCTCCTCACGGGTTTCGGTTTCTACAACCCCTACTGGCTTCTCGACATTGCCAATGCTGCGATCGTGATCCACCTTGTCGGGGCTTACCAAGTGTATTGCCAACCCTTATTCGCATTCGTGGAAAGCACCGCCGCCGGATACTTTCCGGAAAGCAAGTTTATCAACAACACCATCGATATCCCGATCCCAATGGGCGGATACAAACCCTACAAACTAAACTTGTTCCGTTTGATATGGAGAAGCTTGTTTGTGTGTTTTACCACAATCGTGGCATTGTTGATGCCGTTCTTCAACGATGTTGTTGGGATTCTGGGGGCCTTCGGGTTCTGGCCGTTAACGGTTTATTTCCCGGTGGAAATGTACATTGTTCAAAAGAAGATACCCAAATGGAGTACGCGATGGGTATCGCTACAAATCTTGAGTGCCGCATGTCTGATAATATCTGTATGTGCGGCCGCTGGTTCTTTTGCCGGAGTGGTTCTTGATTTGAAGATCTATAAGCCCTTCAAAACAATGTATTGATTGAGGATTAAAGAATTGTTGTTGAAATGAAATGATTTATAGGAAGGCAAGAAGATATGAATCCATGTTCATGTTCTTGATAAAAACAACCCTAAAGAGAGGGGGTTGTCATTCTACCTTTGTGTTTTTGTATGTATGTATTTTATTTTATGTATTGGAATCAAATCAATCCCAACAAATGCAACTTTTGCTCACATTTCTAATACATTTCTCTCTGTCATTATTAATGATATATTTGTCAAACAAGCTATTAAATGATAAAACATTATATCAAACTAACATGGGAGGCAAAATACCAGAGATATGGGTTACATAATTAGGGTTTATTTGTTAGAGGGCTTAATTAGCTATGGACTTACACCTATTTCATTATATGTTATTGTTTGGTAATGGCTTAATAATTAAAAAACATGACTTATTCATTAAGCTTCTAAGGGAGCTTGTGTAGAGAGCCAAGGTTTTCCTAGAGCCTGCCCTATCCAGATAAAAAACACGTTTCGTTCATCTATAAAAAATAACTCTTTCAAACAAAACCTCCTCCCAATCTATACAAACAAATTAATCCATAATTTTATCAATACAATATATATAGGAAATAAACCAAACGACCCCTAGTCTTATAAATATCATATATGATCTAATATAATGGCAAAATAATAGGTTAAAATAGATTGAGTAATGAATATAGTCAAAGAAAACGAACTCAGTAAGTTTTAGACATTTTCTCGACCCTACTTAGCAAAATTGTTCTTGAGAACTTCACACACTAAAAATTTGTGGAAAAAACTTTGAAGGTGTGTTTTAAGCAACCCTAGAATTATAGATTGAGTAATGAATGAGAATGGGTAATTGTCCAAAACCAAAAATATCAAACAAACTATAGGATCAAAAGTAAAAAATTCAAATTAAAATGAGTCTTTGTCTCTCATGGTTTGTCAATTTTTCAAAATTTTATCATTACTTATATTATTAATTTAGTTAATACATTTAATACTTTAATAAATATTCAAAATTATTCAATACATTTAATATCACATTTAATACCTTAATAAAGATTTAAAGAAACTCTATATAACATGATATTTTTGTTTGGAAACAGAGAAAACTCCTGGAAACTTCATAAAAGCAAAAGAAAGTTACAAAGAAAGTCTTAGACCATGCCACCAAAAACAGTAAAAATTGGAAGCAAGGCCGTACCAAGAAACCAAAAGCCAAAAATTACAAGGAGTGGTGGAACATAATAAGAAACTAAACAAAATGCAAAACCAACGATCCCACCAAAGGCGCTACCAAACAACCTCCTAGAAAGAAAGTCGTTCCATCATTTATTCAAATTAAGCTGACTATGCACAATCTTCATCAACGCCCATCGGGCTTGAGTCACACCATTAACATCTTTAGCAAGCTACTCCGAAGACTGCTGCGTACCAGAAAAATTCTTGCATTCCTTTCACGCCAAATGAGATACACCGTTGCCACAAAAGAGAGTTTTTGTAGAGGCAGACATCGTTTGTTCACTCCCGCCACAAGAGAAGCAAGTATGTTCGGTAAAGAATCGTCCACCAAAAGTCCACATTGAGGTTTCACCAACTTCCATACCAACCTAGAGTAGGAACAGTCAAAGAAGAGGTGGCTATGGGAATCAGATCCAGAAGAGCACAAGGGGAATATGAGATTGACGTTTTCATGCATCCACGCCCGCATACGATCCTGAGATGGTAAGCGACCCAAAATTGCCAACCAAAATGTAAAAGAATGCTTTGGTATATGTCCCTTAAACCAAACAAAGTCATGCCAAGAAACATCCACAGAAGCCACATCAAGCGATTTATAAACCTCCTTAACCGAGAAATTTACCAAGGCATTATCACGGTTCCACCAAAACACCTATCAGTAGTAGTATAACTTACATTTGACACCGATTCACCTGATAGGACAGATCAACAATCGAGCAAGGTTGTCGGCCAAATACCATTCAAGTGGCCACATCATCATGAACCGTTTAACCCCAATGGGGCAGCCTACCGGTTAAGGCTTGGTGTTGGGAAAAAACCCACCCAAGTTCGAATCCGGGGGTGAGCAACCAGGGGCCACTGAGTATTAATCCCAGGAGAGCATGCTTTAGCTCTCGATAAAAATTACTACGGATGTAGTCTGGCAAACCCAGGTGAACCTTATCTAAAAAACATCATGAACCGTAGATAAGAGTTGGAAACCTTGATTACGAATAGTTTCATACGAAATAAAGGATGATAATCGTCCACAAGATAGCCAAATATCCTCCCAAGCGTTAGTGTTGCGGCCATTGCCATATAACATGATAATTGTTAAGTTTTTTCATGTAAAAATGGTAACTTTGAGCAAACTTTTATAAAATAATATTTTCTACCTTTTTTTAAACAATGCTTGAAGTTATAATAATCATTAATTGTTTAAATGTTTGGTAATTTATAATATGTTACATAAAAACTAATAGATAAAAAACACATTATACATTTCTTTGGGTTATTAAGTGTTGATCCAACTTTTCTAATACCTGATGAACTGATAATGATCCTGTAATTTTACTTAGTGAATAAGATCTTTGCTTCTATTACAACTTGAGGAATTATCACTGAGTCTGTTCAGTGTTATTCCTTGTTGATTATACTTTAAATTATTGTCTAAATATCAGGATCATTATCAGGAGTTAACAGAGTCTATTTTGGAAACTACTGAGACTGGTCAGAAGCGAAGACCTCATAAAGACATCAACTCATACCCAAAGACCCATCAGCGACGTCGAAAAATTAGCTGATGACAGGAACAACAATGCTCGTGATTTGAAGACAAAACTCATCTTATGTCATGCCTTAAAAAGTGTTACTTTCATTGTCTTGAGGTGTAAGGTTTCATGACCTCGCTGGCACCTTTGTCCTCTCGTAATTCAAAACCTTGATAAAAAGTAATAAGGCAATGAATTGCACATGGACAAAGAACTCGCATCAACAAATTAAATTTCAGATGTTACTTAAAAAATATATATTTAAAATATTATGTCATTAAAGTCAAAATTTCAATTATTGTATGCTACTCATGGGTGTCGCTTGTACCGCTCTCCATCGTCAAATTTGCTTGTACCGCTCTCCATCGTCAAGTTTTCCGGCAAGTCATCAACTATGTAATATATCTTGAGCTTCGGACAAGAGCTGTGAATCTTTCAATTCCGATGACTAGAGATGCTTTTCAACGAAGTCGTTAGAGGTGGCGGAGGTGATGCTTTTTCGGTGAAGTGAGTTTTAGGGAGAAGAGGGGAGTGTATGTTGTAAGCTTACTCAATTATATTTCACTAGATAGATATTTTTAATACCTAATATGCCCTTTTTTCTCTTTTACTACATAATAAATCTTGAAATTCTAAGCAATTTCAAAAATGTCTTTGCTTTTATTGTCCATGGTTTAAAAATATTAACTAGTTTAGATTGGTTTTCACTATTTACAACCTTTTTTTAGTTTGCATTTGATTGTCGCCCTATGTATGTATGTATAAACTTAAACTCACTCTAATTTGGGTTATTATACCCATTACAAGAGATTTACACTTTCTACCCTCTTATAACAAAAACATTACATTAAAATTCTAAAGATAACAAACGTAACTATTACAAACATGATATTTGACTTAGACTTTGATTTCCGCTGTATCAGCTCTCATCTTCAGGCTTTGTGATTCGAATACAATTTATGCATTTAACAATATGCTTTAAGATGTGAAGATGTACAACTTTCTCACATTTTGAATTGCATTCTCATATATGAAAATCCTGAAAGTGTCCGGTTCACAAGTTTACACATCTATAAGATTATTTATAACTTTGTGATATTAACAAAACCAGAAATTAGGCTTGAAGATTATTTTTCGAGTTTAGTAGTTCGATTCGTGCAAGGCTACCTTGGTTTCTTGCTTGTTTTCCAAGATCCTTTGAAGTCAATATGTAAAAGCTAGACAAACACCATTTAGTTAACACAAAAGATTATTTCTACTAATAAACAAATAGGCTTTATTGATGAAAAATCCGTCGATAATCCATAAAAAAATCCATTGATAATCTTGCAAGCTTATGTGGCATTGCCATAGAATCTTACCTTGCAAACATCTTTCTAAAGTTAAAACTTCAATTGCAGTGCTACATATGTAAGTTGAGCAACTTCATTTACTTTTTATATCTGTTTATTACATTATTTATCATATTAGTTGATTTATTAAATTATTAGTTATTCATTATGTATTTTTTGTGTTATGTATTTCATTGTTATTAATATGTAAGATTTAGTAAATTTAATTTAGTATTTTAATTACGAAATTCTATTTGCTAATTAACTTAAATAATTATATTAATATTACTACTTAAATGGATATTGATTAATTATAAATAATAAAAATATGTATTATATCACTTATAAAATAATTGCTAATACGGTTGAACTTCTAAAAGATGTATTATATTGCGTTTGTGTATAGAAAATAAATTATAAAAGTTGACATGTCAATTGTCATTTTTGAAAAAATAACTTCATTGTCATGAATGGTTTAAATATTTTGATGTGCCATGTCACGCGGCTTCCAATTCATGTAGTCATATACCTTACGCTATTAGGCCATACATCAATCTTGCAAGATTTCCTGCTATTAGGCCATTTACATCAATCTTGTAAGCAGGGGCGGAACCAGACATCAAATCCAGGGGTAGCATAATTTTTTTTTACCGTGCAATTATATAAATAAAAGAAAGAAAACACTGTAATAAAGGAAAAATAATCTTAGGGGTCGCGAAAAATACATGTCAGGGGTCGCGTAAAACGAAAAACGTAAAAATAAAAATAAAAATTCCACTACCGGGTAAAAGTTCAGGGGTCGCGAGGGCTACCCCTGAACTATGAATAGTTCCGCCCCTGCTTGTAAGTGCTCTTGCTATTAGGCCATTTACATCAATAATTTACAAGCCTTTCAAATATTGCAAGGTCTTTCAAGTGTAAAGAATGGGACCCGCTTCCATTTTTCTTTTTTTTAGTTCATATAAATATTTGTTTTATATAGATAATAGTTGGTGTGGACAACTTTAGAAAGTGGTGTGAAAGATGAGTAGGATTGCATTAATGTGAATGTTTATTGCAAAGCTGATGCGGCACATTAGAAAGATGAGTTGGCCTTGCATTGATGCAGATGGTCTTAGTATCCGAGCCCTCTAAGTACTCTATCACATATGCATCACATCAGCGCCACATCATCTTTTCTATAAATCCTCAATAAGCCCTCAGGAGTCTTCTCTATTAATACATGAACCCTCCCAAACCAAATACTCAATACAATGAAAAAAAAAGAAAAAAAATAGTGTGGGAGAGGGACAGGAGCAGCTAGTTCGGTGTCTCCATGCTGTTGTAGCCCCACCCCGCCGAGCCTGCTGACTCCGTAGCAATAGCCCGCCAACCCGCCCAAGCCATTGGGAGAGAGCGAGCCCGCCCAAGTCGCTCGGAGAGAGCCCACCCAGCCCCCACCGCCACTATGGATAGCCTCACTGTAGAGCTGCACATATGTCGAATTTTAGTCTGATCCAGACGGATTTTATTCGATCCAGTTTTTTGGTCTTTATCTAACACGATTGCGATTTATACCCTCTACTATCCTCTCTTGCCTCGCATTAATCCATACCCTCTATCTAACACCATCACTTTCCATTCACATGGACCTACTTATCCCCTCTATAGGAGGTATGGATAGAAGGTCCTTTGTGTATTATTTATATAATTATATATAGAGTACTTTATCCATACTTTTAATACAAATTTATCACCTTATGTCATGCCTTAAAAAGTGTTACGTCATTGTCTTGAGGTGTAAGTTGTCATGATCTCGCTGGCACATGTGTCCTCTCTAATTTAAATCCTTGATAAAAAGAAATAATGCAATGAATTGCACATGAACAAAGAACTCGTATCAACAAATTAAATTTCAGATGTTACTTAAAAATTTTATATTTCAAATATTATGTCATTAAAGTCAAAATTTCAATTATTGTACGTTACTCATGGGTGTTGCTTGTACCGCTCTCCATCGTCAAATTAACACATGAAAAATATGAAAATAGGGTTTGATTTTTGATTTGTAAAAACCGAATTTATTAGAGAGCTAGGTTTGCTTAGTATATGAATGAAGAAGATTATTTTTACTCACCGAATGTTTATTGTGTATTCAACTATTGAACTTATTATTTTTAATATAATAAAATCATATTTATAAGATGTTAAAAAATATTTAAATATTTTAATAAATTGCTTATAAAAAATAAATTTATAGATTAAACAATCATGGCTTTTATGTAAAGGTGTTAGAGCATTTTTAAAACCTTCTTCAAATTGGAGAAAAAAAAATGGTGATGAAAATTTTCAAATTTGAAGATATCTCCATTAATTAGTTATGAGAAATTATTTTTTTATTTATTTTATCAATGAAATTGTTTTACATTTAATTTTTAAGAGAAAAAACAATATTTTAATAGTATAATTAATTATATAATCTTCTTGGAGGACATGTTGGAGAAGAAAGGTGATTTCTTTTGTTGATATTTTGGTTTTTTGTTCCTCCATTTTAAAAGTTGTTGTTAAACATGCTCTTACAATATGATAATGTCCTATTTAGACATCTTAAGACCATCCACACTAATGCAATGTCAACTTATCTTTCTAAATGCCAAATCAGATTTGCAATAAACTTCCACATCATTGTAATGCCAACTTATCTTTCAAAAATGGTATTCACCAATTAATTTATAATTTATAATTTATAATTGTATATTTTAATAATTTATAATATCATAAAAATATTAAATATGATTTCGAGAGGTTTGTTCTCTCCCAAGAGTGATTTCTCACTTTACAAATCAACAAACAATAAATTCCACAGACTCAACTACTTACGCAACAACGTGCCTTGTTCTATCTATGGAAAAGTACCAAGCTACCCTTCGACTTATTGAACAAGAAATAAGACTCAACAATTACAATTCACACCATCCTTCTATATGTAAATCATAATGGGAGTTTACTAGTATCGAGTCCTTAGAGTGAAAGACATTGACTCTAATACCATGTGAGAATATATGTAACCTGATCAAATTACCATCTAGAAAATTCCTTAAAAACCGAATAAAGGTTGAAACGTATATCAAAGAAAAAGAGTCCAATATAACACTATCAACCCAAATTTGTAGTTACTATGATTATTTTCTTTTGGTACAAGTTGATAATCTAAGATCCCAATTGTTAGTTGTGTAAAGGACATTCAAGCAATACCATCAAAAGTGGCTCTAGATTTGACCACCACCATTGCTTGAAGTAACCCTTTGGACCATCCCAAGGCTATATATGTACGAAATCATATGGACCATACGTGGTTTGAAGCTTATACACATCATGTGTCCATGTCACAAGTAGGGTTCTCTACATAACTTTCAAGAAGAAAAGGAATTAATTTATAGTTTTAGAATAAATGCTTTTTTGCATCGAATCTCTTACAACTTTGTTTTATAGATCTTGTACTGTCTTTGGTCGTTGAGTTTTGTCTACAATCGTTATTTTGTTTGTTTTTTCTGCTGAAAGCAACAGTTTTGTTTTCTTCAAAGATTCAAGTCTGTATTCCAATAATGTAGAAGATTAGTTCTCGAATTTTCTATCTATATGGTCCTTGTGAATGTAATTATATAAATCAAAATTAAAGAGTATATAAAAAGCAATATGACAAAAATATTACATCTAATAAAGTGATAAATCCAAAATTAAATATTAGAAGTTTATGAAATTTGTCCCCCATGAAAAGATTAATATGTGGATATTTTGGTTATATATCGAAATTTGTATATGATTATGAAGATACCTCCATAGTCGCCTCCTCAAAACCACCAACAGTTCTTCCTATCCAAAAGGTCAACCCTATTTCCTCTTTCTTACAGTCCTTAACACGAGAAGAAACCCTTCCCAAAGCACCTTGTGTAGCACCAGTCATTGCAACCTCATCCCATGTTGACAATGACCTCGCCGAAGCTTTTGAACATCTGTTCATGACAGAACCAGAAACGACGACTCCTATGGAAGAAGAAGAAGTTTATGAACCAGAGGATGAACCTCAAGGACGACTCCACAGAGAAGAACCACCAAAGCCCCAAAAGGTGATTCCAAGCAAACGTTCACCTTTGATGACATCCCTCCGTCACAGTGGCGAGACAGAAGCATGGAAATGTTAACCTGGTGCACTGCCGAACTCCAGCACTATGACATTGAGATGGTTGTTAAAAGATTCCTAACCAGGATTCAAAGCCGTCTTAGAGATTGGTACATGAGTCTTGGAGAATATCGACAAATGCAACTGTTGCAGTCCCCATCTCCTGAAGCACTTTTGCACACAATCTATGCTGAGTTCATTGGCAACCCGATTGAACATACGGTCCGAGCAAGAGAAGAATTTCTAAAGATGAAGTGTTGCTCATTCCGTCTGAAAGACCTTGAGACACATTACAATAATATGTCGAAAAGGTTCTATTGTCTCAATGGCATTGATGATACAAATCTCAAGCAAGTATTTTTAAACTCTTTTCCACCATCGTTGGCAAATGAAGTTTACAGGACGCTAGAGACGAAAAACATCACGGTTACTCAAACTACCCTTGGAGAACTTTACCAGATGATAATCAGTTCACTCCAAAAACTGTGCAACCAGAAGAAGTTCCTAGCAGAGTTTGAAAGAACGGGTAAACGACTTGGTTCAGTCTGCGATGACAAGCACCTTCAGATCAAGGGCAAGGACAACTCTTCCTATGAGGCTCTCGCAAAAAGAAGTCCCATTTCAGGAAAAGCCATTCTTCTTCAAAAAAGGTCTTCGCTCGAAGAAACCTGCGAAAGAAGAAATGGAAATTCATCAGAAAGAAGTCGCACAAAGGACGCACTACTGATAGATGTTTCATATGCAACAAGAAAGGACACTTCGCAAAAGACTGCAAGAACAGAAAGAAGTCCCAAGCACTACTCCAAGCTCTCAACCAGATCGAGCCAGTTGACATCTCTGATTTGGAATCCCTGTATTCCTTAGATGATGAGCCAAGTGATGAAGCACTTTGCACTATCATCTATTCAGAACCTTCTTCAGATGAAGAATCCGATACAGGCATGTCAGATGATTACTCAGAATCTGAAGTATTCATGACGAACTCTTTTCCTACCCAATCTGAAGTGTTTATGACCAAACCCCTTCACTTTCCATATGCCATCCAACCTCGCAGCCTAGCCTCTACCCCATCGGTCTTACCATTATTAAGGCCCCAACCGACGCCCTTAGCCAAAGTATATCTTCTTACCTCTACATTCGCCAAACCCATCCCGGTCATTGCTTTCTTCGATACAGGATCCTCAGTGTCCATCTGTTGGTCCCAATAAGGTGACCTTCAAGCAAGGATAGTGTTTGAGATTATAGAGGGGGGGGGTTGAATATAATCACACAAAATTTCACTTTTAAATTCTTGTTGTATTAACAATATGAATTTACAGATTGTTGCGGAAATAGAAAAGACAATAAGTCTAAACTAAACAATCTAAGTTTTCTTTCACTATGCACTTAAGTGAGAAGATGAGAAAAGAAAGAAGATAAAGAGAATAAGAAAGAAAGGATTAAGGTATTTTTAGGATGAAGAAGAAGTATGGAGAACATCTCTTCAAGTCCTATTTATACCCAATGCATTAAATGCATGCAGACTCACTTTTGTGTACGTGTCACAATGTAAGTGGTCCTTTGTACTATTTACTATAAACAAATACTCTTTGCATGGTGTGCAAAAGAGGAAGTGTGTAAACAGTTGCCTTGAGGTCTGATAAGTACGGAGGGAACAGTAAAGTGACTGTCCTTATGTACTTTTGTGTCAGTAAAGGCGGATAATCCTTTTGTGCATTAGACTAAGACATTACACTAATCCTTCAGGATCAGGATACTGATCAGTGAGTAGAGTCCTAAAACTGATGTTGTTCAGGGTCACTTGTATCCTGATGAATCTTCAGGATGTCATACGATATTGAGCAGCCTGCTATCACTGAGTTCCGTCTTCAGATCACGAGCATGCTGTTCCTGTCATCAGCTAATTCTTCGACGTCGCTGATGGTTCTTTGAGTATGATCTTGATGTCTTCAGGAGGTCTTCACTTCAGTGGACAGGATCAGTAGACTGCAGAACAGACTCGTTCGTCTCCTGATCCTGATCCTGATCATTATAAAAATAAGTTACAGCATAAGTAACATGGAATAACACTGAACAGACTCAGTGATAATTCGTCAAGCTATAACAGAAGTAAAACCTATTCACTAAGTAAAGATTCAGGATCATTATCATTTCATCAAGTCTTAGGAGAGCTGGATCAACAATCTCCCCCTAAATGATAATGATAAGACAATGGAGAAATTGTCTAAGTCTAGAAAGAAAAAAAATTTCTAAGTCTAGATGAAACAGTAGGAAATAGAACTCATAAAGGTACATGTCCCATTTACTGTTTTGAGGGATCTTTTTCAGTACTATGATGGAATAAAGTACAATGCACTGAATTGCATTTTCATTAATCTCAGTAAGGTTACAAGAGTAAGGAAAATACATGAGTACATAAATAAAGTACTGAAAGATGTATTACAAAAATTCTAACTATCAGAGTCTTCGCTAACTACTTCAGTCTTAACTTTGATTGGAACAGGAGTATCACTGAAGGCGATTCTATGATCGAGGATAGCTCTGACAGTGCGAATGATATCTTTATTATCTTGGTTTTTCTTATCCTTCTGAGCGATGAAGAGAACTGATACCAAGTGTTCATATGGTGCTTTGTGTAGCTCGCTGAAACGCTGAAAGCGTAGGATTTTGGAGTTGTCGCTCACACAAATACCATGAACAGGTTCTCTGATAACTTGTCCTTCAGAGAGAGAGACTCCTGTAGGGAAGGAAAGATCAAGCATCGAGAGATCCAATGGCTTGATAACAGTTCTGGGCATGCAAGGAGTTGGTCTCCTTGTTGAGGTGCCTGCAGATCTTCGAACTGGAGGTTTTGGTAGAGCAGAGGGAGGCTGGAGCAGGACATCAGGTATTTCAGTTTTTCTTCTGATTCGAGCAATTAGTCCATCAATGACTTCTTCTACTTCAGCCCTGTAGTTCTTGTTGGCTTTTGGAAGTAGGCTTCTTATTTCGTTCCACTCTGACAAGTTGTAACGATCCAACTTGTCCAGAGTGTGCTCGACGTCCTTCACTCCTGAGCGTTTGACGGTGAGCCTGGTTTTGCCAGGAACTCCTTTCTTGCCGCGGCTTCGATGAAGATGGATCCCTGTTATTCTGGCACCATGCTTCCTGAGATGAAGTCGGTCTCTGCACCAGTCAAGCTCCTTGTCTACTACCTCAGTCTCTTCCTCTGTCCTTTTGTTGAAGACCTTCAGAGCAGCCTTCTGTGCAAGAATTGGATCTGCACTTATTTCTTCGTCTTCATCAACGAAGTCAAAAGCAAGCTTCTTTGCAGCTTGAGCAGAGAGGAATGCTTCCTTCTGCTTTTTATTATGCTCCTCCTGAGCCTGTACAGCGAGGTCGTACTCCTCCTGCGATAGATAGGCGAACTCGGAGTCCCAAGAGGTACGAAGAGGAATTTTTACTCTTGTACTCTCGAGTCGCTCTATCACGGCGTCTAAACGCCCATCCCTGTCGATAGTAGCAGAAGTGTCAGGGTAATTTTCACCTTCAGATCTAGGAGAATTAGAGGGAGGAGATCTGGGGGAAGAAGCAGGGGTAGAGAAGTCATCAGAGATGAATTCATCATCTGATGATAGGCATATAGTCTCAGGAGGGGCTCGGATTTCAGGGGTTCTGGAGGAAGATGCTTCAGGATTAAAGCGGGTTGGTTTAGAAGGAATGGATTCAGGGTTTAGGGGAGTTACTCTGAATGTCATTCTGCTTAGTTCGGCTCGTGTTTGTTCTGATGGACTATTCTCCATAAGGCGAATAATCTCACCAGTGACAGAACCAAAGTTCACATCCTGAAATTCAGAGTCTGTTTGGTTTTTAGGTTCAGAGGTTGGTTCAGGAGTAGATTGAGGTGTTGATTCAGGGGTAGGTTGTTTGGGTGGTTGGTAGATAACCATTTGTAGGTTGTTTGTTGGTGAGTCTTCAGAGGAGGTGTCGAGGGTGATGGTTTCAGGGGTTGGTTTAGGCTTAAGAATAGTGGAGATGGGTTGGTTATCAGAAGATGAGGGAGAGGATGTTAGGAATAACGTACCAGGTGCACCGGGGTTCTCCCCCTGAGAGTGTGCAGGCCCTGGAGTGGGCGTTGACGTAGGAACCTTCTCGACGAAGAAGTCGTCGTCTTCATCATCATCATCATCTTCATCATCCTCATCCTCGTTCGTTCCCCCTTGTTCATTGGTTCTCCAGTTGGTGGAGGGGGAATAAACGGAATGGTCTCGCTGGGGCTGTCTCTCCCCCTCAACAGGTGCCTGAGTCAAGGCGGCTGTTGAAATATACCTCTGAAGGAGAGAGGCCATGTCATTCTGTAGCTTGCGAGAGATGAAGGAAGAGGAGATCAGGGATTGCAGAATATCCCTGTCTGCGCTGGTGAACGATGGAGGAGGTGGAGGAACAGAGGTGATGGCGTTGACAGCGTTGGTGAGGCCAGTCACCTGCTCCTGGAGAGCGCGGAGGCCTGCTTCTTGGGCATCCAACCTCTGAACCACTGTTGTTTGGAACGTGGTGAGAGAGTTGGTGCTGTTGTTGATGGTGGTGGAGAGAGCAGGCAGAGCAGTGGCCTTCAGGTCATCAACAGATGCCTGAAGGGTATTGGAGGAGGTGGCCACTTGGGAAACCTTGTCGTGGATGGTATCCAGACAAGGGATCGAGAGAGTTACGGCCGTCGGTGGCGGAGTGGCGGCGGCAGCAGCAGTAGTGGCAGTGGCAGTGGCGGCGGCGGCTTCAGCGGCGGTCGCAGCGGCCTTGGCTGAGGCAAGCTCCAGCTCCAAAGCCTGGAGTCGAGCCTGGTGCGCTTCCTCCTGCTGTTGGAGTGCTGCGCGTGCCTCCTGTAACTGTCGTTCAGCGGACTGACGACGAAGTTCAGCTGCACTCAGCTGTCGTTCGGAGTCCGTGAAGACGAAATCGTTAAAGGGGTCATCCTGGTATAGTTGAGGATGCCCTTCAACAGCTGCTCCTAAAGAACCTGTAAAATTAGCAGCTAAATGAGTACTAGAGGACTCAGAAGCTTTCATAGAAGAAGGAATAGCAATATTATGCTTAGTAATATTACCTGAGGTTAGGAGGGCATCAGAGCGATTACCCTCCACATTCTCTGAGTGTTCGAGATGAACAACCTCAGGTTCTTGTTGGACAGGAGCAGTAGCAGGGGTATCTGCAGGTAAAGAGGTTTTAGATAAAGGGGAAGGTTTATTAAAAAGTTGAGGCAGGGTAATATAATATTTCTTACCAGCTGGAGCCTTCTTTTTCTTTTGCGCCTTAGACTTGGCGCGCTTTGGCTGTGGAGGAGGAGTATAGCCAGAGGGAGGAGGGCTTCAGGGGCGCCGAAAAAGTAGGTGCAGCTGGGGAAGTCAGTATTGGGTTAGCTACTGACATAGCATGCAGAGAAAGAGAAGAAGATGGTTTAGATGAGAAGAGAGAAGACATACCTTGAGCAGGAGGAGAGGTGGGTTGCTCTTCTGCGTCTGGTTGTGGTTCAGGAACAACCAGAACATCAGAGAGAGGAACGTCGTCAGGTTTTGGAGAAACCTGGTCCAGGAACTTGTTCCCCAGGGCATAGTTGTTGAAGTTGCCCTCTGTTGGGTAGTTGTTACCCATGTGTAGTGCCAAAACGGCAGAGAAGAACCTGGTGTAAGGGATGTTGACCACCCGAGTCCTGTTCTTGATCTTCTTGATCATGTCGTCCCATATGCAGCGAACATAGTCAAACTTGCGATTCTTGATCGCAGAGTAGACCATGTTTTGGATGGACGTGGGGAATTTCTCTGTGCTCCCCGTCTTCCCTGTTAGACAGAGACCAAACGTGTTCCATATGTAATAGAACGTAGCGTTTAGCCTCGTCTTGTGGACAGTGGCAGCAGTCTTGATCAGAGGAAGGCCTTCTCTTACATGCCAGTTGTAGCCTATGGCGTCCAGGAACTCGATGATTTCGTCAGAGGAAGGAGGAGGAGGAAATTTCTCCTTCTTTGGGAATTTGAGGACGTTCCTCAGGGTCCCAATGCCGAATGAAATGATGTCGTCCTTGATTTGGAACTTGATCACTTCGTGCATCTTGCCCTTCGAGTTCCTTTCTTGGGCAGCAGTAGCAGTGGACCACAATTGTAGAAGTAGAGGTTTGTTGGGCGCCGTGTTGAGGGTGAACGCCGTTTTCAGAGGACTATTGAGAAGAAAGTCCCTGGCTGGCTTCAGGTAGTCCTTGCTGGCAGGGATGTCAAATAGGCCAATAAGGTTGTTGGCCTTAAACTGAAGATCGTGCTGGAGAATGACGATGGGCAGGCTTCCAGTAGCCGTTAGCAGAGTGGTGGCCTCAGAGGAGAGCTGAGCGTCAAGAGATGTGGATGTAGTAGCAGCCATCCTGTCAAAAACAAAAATAACATATGTGGATGATTAAGAATCCAAAATATGCATTTTTCTTCACTTTTTAATGAACACAGAATATGTTCATAAAAGTGGTGAAATCCTTTATACTTGGAATGGATTAGATACCAAAATACACAAAAGGAATGTGTTTTGGTATTAAAAAGAACTTCTATTTTGATGAAGAATTATCAAAATAGGAGTTTATGATTGTTCTTAAAAGAAATAAGAAAAATCATTTTAAACAGTTTTAACAAAAATCTTAGAAAATTTTGGGAAAACTAAGATCAAACGAAGTGATCTTAGGGTTTTTGGAAAAACGTTTATCAAAATAAGTTGTTTTTAGAGAAGAATGCCAACTTAGATTGTGGAAAGAACAAAGAACATAAAGATACTTACGTTGATCTTGTTAAGAAAGTGGTAAGTGTGTGTTCTTGGTGTTCTTGAGAATGCAGATTCGAGAGACAATTGCTTTTCTTGCTATGAATTCTTTGAGAGAGAATAGTCAGCGTAAAGAGTGAAATGGGTTACGAGTGAGGTTTTTATACCTCGTGGTAGGAGAGAGAAAATGGATGAGAGAGAAAAGGGCGGCTAAATTCAAACGTAATGATGAAAAAGGAAGTTCTACGCGCGTTCACGCGCCTGACACACGTCGTGGGGAACAGGAAACGTCCCATTACGTGTCAGTGCAGATGAAAAGTTTGTTTTATTTGAAAAGCTAAAAACCACCTTTTCAGGGGATAATTCCATTTTGATGAAGGAGTTGTTTTCTTGGAATTAGAGTACTTATCAGATAAGTACTGTTTTGGGAAAATCCTCTTATCACATTTAATGCGATAAGGTTTCAGGAGCAGAGGTACTTACCTGAGAATCATCAGTATTCGGATTTTGAACAAAGATTTTGTAAGTACTGAATAGAGTTATCTTCTGATGAGAGTTTCATTCAGGAGTTGTTAAAGAAAGAGTTCTGAGAATAGTTATTCTTTAGGATTTAACAACTGTTTGTCCTGATAAACTTCAATCATCAGGATTTAACATCCCAAGTTCACTGATGAGCATATTAAAACGCGTTACATCCAGTGGTTTGGTAAAGAGGTCAGCAAGCTGATATTCAGTAGGGACAAAATGGAGTTCAATATCACCATTCATCACATGATCCCTGATGAAGTGATATCTCACTTCAATGTGCTTTGTCTTGGAGTGTAAGACAGGATTGTTAGCGATGGCGATTGCTGAAATGTTGTCACAGTAGATAGGAATTTTGGAAAGTTGTATGTCATAGTCCTGAAGTTGATTTCTCAGCCACAGGACTTGAGCACAACAGATTCCTGCTGCAACATATTCAGCTTCAGCGGTTGATGTGGACACAGAGTTCTGTTTCTTGCTAGTCCAACTCACCAACTTGCCACCTAACAGGTGACAACCACCAGTGGTGCTTTTCCTGTCAATCTTACATCCTGCAAAGTCACTATCAGAATAAGCTGTTAGATCGAACCCTGAGTCCTTGGAGTACCAGACCCAGATTAGGAGTTCCCTTCAGATATCTGAAAATCCGCTTTACAGCGGTCAGATGGGATTCTTTGGGTTCAGCCTGATAACGAGCACATAAGCATGTAGAGTACATGATATCAGGGCGACTAGCTATGAGATACAGCAGAGAGCCGATCATTCCTCTGTAGAGAGTCACATCAACAGGTTTCCCTTTGGAATCCTTGTCAAGTGATAGAGGAGGAGCCATTGGAGTCTTCATCGGTGTACAGGATGTGAGATCAAATTTTTTCAGCATCTCATGTACATATTTACCTTGATTGATAAAGATTCCCTTTTCAGATTGCTTGATCTGAAGTCCTAAAAAGAATGTTAGTTCACCCATCATAGACATTTTATATTCAGATTTCATGAGTAACTCAAACTTTTCGCAGAGTTTGGGATTGGTGGATCCAAAGATAATGTCATCGACATATATCTGGACAAGAAGGGTATGCTTAGGATATTTCTTTAGAAATAAAGTGCTATCGATCTTACCACGAACAAAACCTTTAGAGAGAAGAAAGGTTGAAAGGGTATCATACCAGGCACGAGGAGCCTGTTTTAACCCATAGAGAGCCTTGTTTAACTTGTAGACGTGATCAGGGAACTTAGGATCTACAAAGCCAGGAGGCTGAGCCACATAGACTTCTTCATTAAGTTTTCCATTCAGAAAGGCATTTTTGATGTCCATCTGATAAACCTTGAAGTTCATATGTGCTGCGAAAGCTAGGAAAAGTCGAATTGCTTCGAGCCTAGCCACAGGAGCAAAGGTTTCATCGTAATCAATGCCCTCTTCCTGCCTGTATCCCTGAGCCACAAGGCGAGCCTTGTTTTGAATAATCGTACCAATCTCATCAAGTTTATTTCAAAAAATCCACTTGGAACCAATGATAGTACGCTTTCGAGGCCTAGGGACGAGAAGCCAGACATTGTTTTTGATGAACTCTGCTAGCTCTTCCTGCATGGCTGAGACCCATGCAGGATCACGCAAGGCATCATCTATTTCTTTAGGTTCATTTTCAGAGATGAAATTAACATAAAGACAGACGTTACCAGATTGACGTCGAGTTTTAATGCCAGATGAGGGATTACCAAGAACTTGATCAATAGGATGATCCTTGGTCCATCGAAGAGCAGGTAGCTGATACACATGTCCTGAAGTGGAAGCTTCATTTACTGATGGATCAGGGAGAAGATTAGTAGGAGTAGGCTCACTAACAGTGGTTTGAGAAAAGTCTTCACTGTTAGTGGGTTGATCAGGTTCAGTTGGTGTGATTTGGGTAATTGGAGTGGCATTTATCAGAGGTGGAGTGTGTATTTCAGTGGGTGGTATAGGAGGATCTTCTTCAAAACCATCAGGGAGGTCTTGAGGAGTTGGATCAATAATGGGAGGTTCAGGGACTTGAAAGAAAGAGTCAGCCCACTGATTTATTTCAGAATTTTCACGAGGATGAGGAAAGGTAGGACCCGATTCATCAAACTTAACATGAATCGTTTCCTCTATGGCTTGTCTTCGTTTGTTGAACACACGGTATGTTTTAGAGATAGAGGAGTATCCAAGGAAGATTCCATCATCAGACTTGGAATCGAACTTTCCAAGGTTATCTTTGTTGTTCAGGATGTAGCAGACACAACCAAAGATATGGAGATGTTCGATTGAGGGTTTCCTGTTACGAAAGAGTTCGTAAGGAGTTCTTTTGAAGCGCTTGACTATCAGAGATCTATTCTGGGTGTAGCAAGCAGTGTTAACAGCTTCAGCCCAGAATTGAGTGGCAAGGTTGGCTTCACTCAACATAGATCTTGCAGCTTCAATCAGGGTTCTGTTACGACGTTCAGCAACACCGTTTTGCTGAGGCGTTCTAACAGAGGAGAAGTTCTGGGTGATACCTTTCATATCAAAGAAGGTTTCCAGAGTACTGTTTTTGAATTCAGTACCATGGTCACTTCTGATAGAACGAACGGAAAGGTTGTTGAGCTTTTCCATCTTCCTGACGAACAGGATGATTTCTTCAGGAGCATCACTCTTGGATCGTAGGAAGAATACCCAAGTATATCTGGAATATTCGTCAACAATCACCAGAGTATATTTCTTTCCAGCGATGGATTGGACGTTGACAGGTCCAAAGAGATCCATGTGGAGAAGTTGTAGAGGAGAGCTGATGGAGGATAACTGCTTGGACTTGAAGCTTGCCCTGGTCTGCTTTCCCTTTTCGCATGCAGAACAAAGAGATACCTTTGTATAGCGAAAGTCAGGAAGACCAACAACTAGATTGTTGATGCAGAGTTGATTCAGCGTCTTGAAGTTGAGATGAGAAAGACGCTTGTGCCAAAGCCAATTTGTATCAGTAGAAGCACGTGATACGAAACAGAAGTTGTCAGTGGAAGTATTCATGTTGATGATGTAGATATCAGCACGTCTCACTCCAGTGAGAATAACTTCCTTACGTCTGTTCTTGACTTTGCACTTCTTCTTTGAGAAGGAGACTTTGTGATTCTTATCACACAGTTGACTGATGCTCAGAAGATTATGCATCAGGCCTTCAACATAAGCAACTCTTTTGAACGTAGTTACTCCGTTGGTCAGTGTGCCATACCCTCGGGTTTGGCCTTTACCGTTACCACCAAAGGTCACAACAGGACCTCTTTCTTCACGGTAGTTAGAGAGGACAGATTTAGAGCCAGTCATATGTCGAGAGCATCCACTGTCCAGATACCAGATGCCCTTATCCTGTAAAATTTAGAGTTTAAGTTTTTCTTGGTACCCATAGAACTATGGATCCAGAAGTATCAGTAGGACTGGTGGAGTTAGTGGCAGCCTTAACTGATTTATCAGTTCTTGAGGCTGGAGTCTTGACTGAATAAACAGTCTTTACAACCTTCTTTCCTTTGACTGAATTATCAGTCTTAGGATTTTTCTTTACCTTAGCTGATTTTTCAGCTTTGGTAGCATCAGGACACTTACTCGCAATATGGTCATTTAATCCACAGTGATAACATTTGCGATATTGAAAACGTTTAGTGGAGTCCATGAAGTCTTTGAACTTCAGATGAGCAGGACTAGTACCAAGTATGCCTTTGGCATTGGACAGAGGAGGAATTGGTTTCTTCTCCAGAGTCTTTTGCTTCAGGTCAATCTTCAGTCTGGGAACAGGATTTTGGGAAAAAGATTTTGATCCTGAGACTGAAGGACCACCACCCAGAACTTTGTTCTTGGGTTTAGGACTCTTGGTCTTTGAAGGTGTTACAGTTTTGGATTTTTCTTTGACTGTGTTCTTTTTGCTCTTAGGAGCACCTTCAGAGTGTGTGTTAGAAGGAGAAGGGATGTTTTCAGGAGCATTAGGATCAGGGATAGAAGAAACAAATTTTCCAAATTTGAGCATGGAACAATCAGATCTAGTTCCTCCACTAGTATATCCAAGACCCCTTTTGTTCTTAACATTTCTTCCTTAGGCTAATATTTCATCAACCTTTTCAGAGGCGTCACTCCATCCTTTGATGGTGACTTTTTCAGCATTTAACTCATCCAGGGCTCTTTCTTTGGCAGCAAGAGCAGTTTCTCTTTCAATACAAAGAGTTTTATTAACAGTGACCTGGTCTCTATAGTTTTCTTCCAGAATGGTAAGTTGTTTTATTTTTTCTTGGCATTCTCTGAGTTGATCACGAAGATCAATGTTCATTTTCTCAGCAGAGGTTTTACCATTCAGGGCTTTGTAGAGATCAAGAGTAACCAGGTCCAGCTGAGTTAAGCTTTCAAGAGGGACAAGAGGAATAGGTACCTGACTGGGAGAATCAGTCGCAGAGGTAGAAGCTTCAGGAGTTGTGGAAGAAGAAGCTTCAGGAGCCTGAGTAGGAATCTCTTCAGGGACCTCTTCTATCTTAGCCATGAGAGCTAAGGTAGGTTCCTCAATAATGGCCATCAGTGCCACTTGAGTATCTTCCTCATCAGATAAGTCATCAGAGGAGACGTCATCCCAATCGCAGTCTTCTGCGATAAGACCTTTACCCTTGCGCTGAATTTTCATCTTCTTGTATTTTTCCTTCAGGCGCTGGTATTTGGGGTTCTTAGAGGAAGATTTGGCAGAGGAGGGAGCAAACTGACTTTTCCTGTACCTGCAATCATTAGCAAAGTGTCCTTTGCCCTGACAGTTGTAGCAGATAGCAGTAGCCTTATCAACAGGTTCTGATTTAGGCTTGTCAGTTATAGAGAGATGTTTCTTTTTATGGAAGTTTCCCTTTTTGGCAAACTTTTTAAAAGATCTAGTTAATAAAGCAAGAGATTCATTGAATTCAGGATCTTCTGATATGTCAGAGTCAGAGGATTCTAATTCAGTAATAGTTACTGAAGAAGGAGTAGCAACAGTAGGAACTGAATCAGAGACCAATGCAACAGAGTTACTTTTGGTATCTTTAGTATCTCTTATGAGATTCTTTTTCAGTTTCTTCTGTTGTTCACGGTTAAGAAGAATACCGTACAACTCACTTAGTGTGAGTGTCTTTATGTCTTTTGACATAGTTAAGCAGGAGGTGTAGATTTCCCAATGTTCAGGAAGAGCTTCCATGAACTTGGTAACCACCTCAGAGTTAGGATAGGTAGTACCGATAGTCTTCAGATCAATCAGAAGACAGTTGAATCTCTGATGTAGCTGGGAGAGAGTTTCATCCTTCTGATGAATAAAGCTTTCATACTGACGAACCAAGAAAATCTTTCTTGATTCCATGAGAACAGCAGTACCTTCATATTGAACACAGAGGGTGTCCCAAATCTCTTTAGCAGAGCGAATGTGGCAGACAGAGTGGAATACATCATCAGGGAGTGACATGGCGATGAGAGACCTAGCCTTAGTGTCAATGTTGACCAGGCGTCTGTCTTCATCATTCCAGTCAGTCACAGGCTTTACCAGTTCCCTTTCAGGTATAGCTGGTTGGCCACCTGCAGCAGGAATAGGGTGGACGGTTTGTGTAGGCACATGTGGTCCATTTTCCAGAAAGTATGGAATCTGGGGATCAGAACCAGAAAGGAAAAGTTCCATCCTGGTTTTCCAAAGAGAGAAGTTGTCTTTGTTAAACCTAGGAGGCTTTCCAGCAGAGCCGGTATCAAAGTAGTTATCCTTAGCTTGAAGAGCCATGGATTAGGAGAGAGGATCACAAGATTTTTCTAAGAGAAGAAAATGAGAGCTTGTATCTGCTCTGATACCACTTGTTGGTCCCAATAAGGTGACCTTCAAGCAAGGATAGTGTTTGGGATTATAGAAGGGGGGGGGGTTGAATATAATCACACAAAATTTCACTTTTAAATTCTTGTTGTATTAACAATATGAATTTACAAATTGTTGCGGAAATAGAAAAGACAATAAGTCTAAACTAAACAATCTAAGTTTTCTTTCACTATGCACTTAAGTGAGAAGATGAGAAAAGAAAGAAGATAGAGAGAATAAGAAAGAAAGGATTAGGGTATTTTTAGGATGAAGAAGAAGTATGGAGAACATCTCTTCAAGTCCTATTTATACCCAATGCATTAAATGCATGCAGACTCACTTTTGTGTACGTGTCACAATGTAAGTGGTCCTTTGTACTATTTACTATAAACAAATACTCTTTGCATGGTGTGCAAAAGAGGAAGTGTGTAAACAGTTGCCTTGAGGTCTGATAAGTACGAAGGGAACAGTAAAGTGACTGTCCTTATGTACTTTTGTGTCAGTAAAGGTGGATAATCCTTTTGTGCATTAGACTAAGACATTACACTAATCCTTCAGGATCAGGATACTGATCAGTGAGTAGAGTCCTGAAACTGATGTTGTTCAGGGTCACTTGTATCCTGATGAATCTTCAGGATGTCATACGATATTGAGCAGCCTGCTATCACTGAGTTCCGTCTTCAGATCACGAGCATGCTGTTCCTGTCATCAGCTAATTCTTCGACGTCGCTGATGGTTCTTAGAGTATGATCTTGATGTCTTCAGGAGGTCTTCACTTCAGTGGACAGGATCAGTAGACTGCAGAACAGACTCGTTCGTCTCCTGATCCTGATCCTGATCATTATAAAAATAAGTTACAGCATAAGTAACATGGAATAACACTAAACAGACTCAGTGATAATTCCTCAAGCTATAACAGAAGTAAAACCTATTCACTAAGTAAAGATTCAGGATCATTATCATTTCATCAGGTCTTAGGAGAGCTGGATCAACAACATCTTAGACCCAGACATCCTTCCCAGCGATTATTGGAAACCTCACCATCAGCACTTTCTTGCAGCTAACGGTGATACTTTTGTCATAGATAAAATTAGCATTCCAATATATGTCAGATTGTTCCCAAAATGTGTCATCAAACACAGATTTTTGGGATCAAGTTCTCATGGAAAGGATCTTCTTGTTGGGTTTGACATCCTCCACACCTTACCCAACATTCGGTTTGCTAAAAAAGGACTTCGTTACAAAAGTTTTCTCAATCCCTGGAGCTCAGTCCCGAAGCTATATATGGCCACCTCTGTCAACACAGAAGTCATCAAGCAACAAATTATTCAGACTTCATGTGCCTCTAGTCACACAGAGTTTCTCACAAAGAACAAGAACCCTTTGTGGTTGAACCCTTCGTTTTTTGTTTCTCTTCCATTCAAACAGAACGAAGATGTTAATCCCACGAAAGCCAGTCATCCAGGAATGAATCCAGAACACTACCAGCTTGCAATTAAAGAATGTACAGAACTTGTTGAACAAAGTATAATCGAGCCCACGACGTCTCCATGGGCGTGTGAAGCATTCTATGTCAACAAGAGAAGCGAGCAAGTTCGCGGTAAGCTAAGATTGGTCATTAATTATCAGCCACTCAACCACTTTTTGGCTGATGATAAATTTCCACTACCGCAAAAAAGGTCGTTGTTCCAGTCCCTAGCAAATGCAAAAATTTTGTCCAAGTTCGATCTCAAAGCTGGATTCTGGCAATTGGGTATCCAACCGGAAGACAGACCAAAAACAGCTTTCTGCATACCAGATCATCACTACCAGTGGAAAGTCATGCCGTTCGGGTTGAAAAATGCTCCATCCGCTTTCCAGAAGGCAATGGTAAAAGTTTTTGAACCCATCCTCAACAACACGCTGGTCTACATCGATGATATCCTTCCATTTTCCCAGATGAAGAGTCTCATGTAGCCTTGCTTTCCAAGTTTCATTCCATTATTCAAGAGTATGGAATAATGCTATCCGAGAAGAAAATGGAAATTGGTGTCACATCCATCAATTTTCTTGGAATGAACATCTCTGATGGAAAGTACCAGCCGCAGCCCCACATCGCACAGGAACTGCACAAGTTCCCTGATGAGTTGACAACACCAAAAGAAATCCAACAGTTTCTTGGTCTAGTCAACTACATGGCAGACTTCCTGCCAAAACTGTCCACTCACACAGTACACCTATTCCTTATGCTAAAAAAGAACCCTCCGCCTTGGTCAGAGACACAGACGCTAGCAGTCAGAGCCATAAAGAAACTGGCTGATGTGATGCCACCCCTGAAGATTCCTGCCACAACAGACAAGCGAATCCTTTAGACAGATGCTAGTGATGAGTACTGGGGAGCAGTCCTACTTGTACAGGACAAGCATAATGTCAGAAGAATATGTGGTTACAAAAGTGGCACGTTCAAACCATCGGAGCAGCATTACCATTCGACGTTTAAAGAAATCCTTGCGGTCAAAAGAGGAATAGAAAAGTTCCAGTTCCATCTAATCGGCCATCATTTCCAGATTGAGATGGATATGTCCTCTTTTCCAAAGATGCTCCAGTTCAAAAGAAAGATGCTCCCAGAAGCACAACTTTTAAGATGGTCAAATTGGTTCTCACAGTGGCAGTTCACAGTGAAACACATCAAAGGCACAGAAAATATCCTTGCAGATTTTCTGTCCAGGCCAAAGTCCTATAAATATGGAGGACCTTCCAGTGTTCTTCAACACAAGGTACTCCCAATGGTGCTCTCTACAGATAAGGCAAGTTCCTCTTCCCAAAACAACCCTGCAAACCAAAACAACCCACCAGCAGCCCATGAAGCTCTCCCACCAGAGATCTTAGAAGGCATTGCAGACGCAACCCTCAAACATAGAGCCCTTCCAAACTACCAAACCTTTTTCCAGATAGCTCTCAAAACCCATGGTCCGTTCATGAAAAATTTTAAGTTTCACCCAGATTACCCTTACCTAACCATCTTCCATATCCATGACCTAAACAGGTTTCCTAAAGAAGCTCTTTGTTTCTTCTGGTACCTGTTTGAAGCCCACACCATAGCCATCTCTTTCAATGCTTATAAGTTATTTGATTACCTGTTTGCCTGTTACATCGGGCAAGCTCCACCTCAATACAAAAATCTGTACAAGCTCTTCGAGTGGTTTCTCCCTGGAAACCAATGGATTCAGAAGCTGAAGCTGACTCTCAAACCCTATGTGCTGATCATGTTCAGAAGACCCTGTTCGATGATACCTAGCTCTGCTATTGGAAGTCAAACGTCCTTTGTCTTTCATTCACCACACAGTTTCTTCCATGATTGGTATGAAATGAACCCAGCCGGAAGAAAGTTTGAAATTAATCGACTTGGAGATTTTATGAGATTGCAGAACCAAATGGCTCATGCAAATCAAGTTCTTCCAGATACCATTCCGTTCTATATAAAGTCGAAGACAAACCTGTGGCCAAAAGAACATCCTGTAGCAGCAAAATGGAGAGCAGCACTTGAAGAATGGAGTCAGACACATCTTCAAGGACAATCTGAAACTTCCTCCAGTGAAGACTTATCAGACGATGATGACGACCTGGAAGGAGAACATTTCGATCCGTATGAAGATGATCCAACAGAGTCAGATGCACGCTGGAGCCCTTAGAACAGTACTATTACTGTTGTGTTACTGTTAAAATAAAATAAGGAAAAAATTGTGTGTATTTCCTTAATGTTTAAGTTTTATCGTATTAAGTTTTACCGTACTGTAAAAGATGAAAAGCTCTTTGTTACCTTCTGGTGACATAAGCGCTTACTTCATCATGTTTGTCTTTTGTTTTCCATTATTGTAGCTTATGTCATGAATGATGTAATGGCCTCTTTCCTTTGCCTATAAAAGGAAGGCCTCCCCTCATTTGTAAGGCATCCCTTGAAAGAAATAAAATCTTCTTTCTAAAAACTCTCTCCTTTCTCTCTACATTCCCTCTCTAGAAATCCTTTCTAGTTTCTAGCATTCTTGTGTTGTTCATCATTTCATTTAGTTATTTAGTTCATGCATCATAGTTCTCATGCATTAGCTTATTTCATTTAGATATTTAGTTCATGCATCATAGTTCTCATGCTTTAGTTTATAGTTGTCATACCCCCTTAGTTTATAGTTGTCATACCCCCTTTTGGTAATAGGGTGGAGTTTAAGCAAGAAGAAAAATAATACTGAAAGAGATAAGAGATTTTCTATTTTGAATCAACTTTAATCGAAGAGAAACATTAGATTAAGACTAATGACATACACATGATCAATTCTTTCTAACGCACAATTCATGGATGGACATAAGATTAAAGGTGATTAAGTATCTAAGTCTCTTCTTACACTTCTTACCTTAGCTACAATTCTTACACAATCCTTCATCTTTATATACTATATGGAAAGAGCTTCAAATGAGAACTCTAAGTTTTTAAAAAATACAAAAAATTTTGCTTATGTGTAAAATCATGACTTTATACTTACGGTAAAAAAAATCGATGCGGACGACTTACCACACAACTTAAAGAAACAGACAAAGTCGCGTGAATCATATATAATGTTGTACAATTACGAAGTTTTTCTTGTTGTCTTATATTGTTAACGTTCTCGTATGAACGCACTATATATATATAAGAGAGAGAGAGAGAGAGAGAGAGAGAGAGAGAGGAAAGTTCAAATGTGAACCTATCTTTCATTGTGAATGTGAGGACCACTAAGCTTTATTCACTATAAATAATGTGTGATATTCAGAGTGAATATTGCCGCGTAACGCGATTTTACTGGCCCTCACGTTCACAACCAAAATTGAGTTCGCATTTGAACCTAACTATATATATATATATATATATAGGACGATAATCAAATGAAAACCAATTTATTCCAAAAAACCCGTGAGAATCGATTGAAAAATAATTTTTTACATGATGTTTTTTATCAAATACTATTATTTTAAATATTATTACACATATACTATTTTTCATAATGTGAGTATCATCCATACCAGTAGTCCTCACGTTCTTGAATGAATATTCAAATTGAATATTGTCATGTGGCGCAATACCAGTAGTCCTCACGTTCATAGTAAAATATGATATTGGCCCTCATATTCATAACCAAAATTAAGTTCACATTTAAACATTTCTATATATATATATATATATATAGAGAGAGAGAGAGAGAGAGAGAGAAAGTAGATTCATATAAGAACACTACGATTTAAAATAAAAAAAAAAACTTTTAGAAAAACTTTTTTTTAATATACAAAATCATATATCAATCACAATTATTGTGCTTTTAAAAGGACAATAACTATTGAACTCTAGTTTAATAGTTTATATGGGTTTTTTTTCACAATCTTTTTCTCGATGTACCGGATGAAATTCGTTATGGGAAAATGTAAATATATAGCTGAAGTTCTAATTAACCTTATCTATTCCCCTACTTTGCACTCGCAAAAAGAATCTGCACACAAACTAAATTCGCCACAATCGAATTTAAGCACTTAAAATCAACCAAAAAAATTATGTTTTAAAACATTTAAGACCATAGCATTCTGAAACTAGTTGTTGTGAGAAACCAGGAAAAGAACTTCAAGGGTTCAGAAGTTAGCAATATAAGACGTTTTGTTTTTCACGGATTAGGTTGTAGTATCATCTGGGATTTGCACACCGTAGCCCGAACGATAAGATAACACAAAGTAGCAACCGACACTTGAAAAATGAATATAGTTGCAGAAACTACGATCCAAATGTTTCCAGTATAAAGCCAAAAGCAATGGAAGGAATGGTGTTAAGAGGTCTATCTTCATGCTCTTTTTAGGTTTAGGCTGGGTTTTCCCTGCAAACAACGTTGGACATAATAAGCACATCCCTCTACGATAAATACAGTTGATGCTTGCATTAAAACCAGTATATCACATATAAAAAAGTAGGATAGAATGAACACAGACCTTAACTCTCTACCAGAGGGTATATCAAAAAGGAAATACGAAATATTTGTTACCCTCAACATACTAACGGCTAGACCTAGCGGCAAAACTGACACAGCATGCTAACCCAACACGAAATAAACAGGTTTGGGTAACAGAGTTCAACCCGTCTAAGTAAACGGGTTGACACAACATAAAAATTAAATAAGTAAGGTCAGGGTCAAAAATATCAACTCGAAAATGAACCCACTAACCCGTTTATGTGTGTTTCTGTCTATATATATATATATATATATATATATATATATATATATATATATATATATATAGGGGTGAGTTCAAATGTGAACCACTTTTTAGTTGTGAACGTGAGGACAATCGAGAGCGCGACACGTGGCGGATGACTAGGCGCCACGTCAACTCCACGGCGGATGACTAGGTGCCACATCAACTCCACGGCGGATGACTAGGCGCGATTCATGGGAGGACATTGAATTAAAGAGGGGGACCACACTCAAAGCCGCCACGTGTCGCGCTCTCGGTTGTCCTCACTTTCACAACCAAAAAGTGGTTCACATATAGGGGTGGGTTCAAATGTGAACCACTTTTTGGTTGTGAACGTGAGGACAACCGAGAGCACGACACGTGGCGGATAACTAGGTGCCACGTCAGATCCACGGCGGATGACTAGGCGCGATTCATTGGGAGGGCATTGAATTAAAGAGGGGGACTACACTCAAAGTTGCCACGTGTCGCGCTCTCGGTTGTCCTCACGTTCACAACCAAAAAGTGGTTCACATTTGAACTTTCCTCTATATATATATATAGGGGTGGGTTCAAATGTGAACCACTTTTTGGTTGTGAACGTGAGGACAACCGAGAGCGCGACACGTGGCGGATGACTAGGCGCCACGTCAGATCCACGGCGGATGACTAGGCGCCACGTCAAGTCCACGGCGGATGACTAGGCGCGATTCATGGGAGGGCATTGAATTAAAGAGGGGAACCACACTCAAAGCCGCCACGTGTCGCGCTCTGGGTTGTCCTCACGTTCACAACCAAAAAGTGGTTCACATTTGAACTTTCCTCTATATATATATATATATATATATATATATATATATATATAGAGAGAGAGAGAGAGGGGGAGTTTCAATTGCAAACCATAAAAAACGTGCAAACTCATGGTTGCACACGTAAATCAATGAAAAATCTTTTGTAGAGTTGTTAAATATGATGAAAATGTTTCATATACTAAATTTTTTGATGACATTGTTTCATATGAAGGTGTTTATTTACGTTGAAATGAAAAAGTTTCACAAAAACGAGGAAAAAGTTTCATATGAATAAAAAAACACCAAAATATGAAACAATTTCATCAAAATTTGATGTTTATGAAACATTTTCATTATATTAAACAACTCTATGAATCAATTTCACCGATTTTACGTGTGCAACCATGAGTTTGCACGGTTTGCACGTTTTTTGTGGTTTGCAATTGAAAAAGGCCGGGTTCAAATGTGAACTCATTTTCCATTGTGAACGTTAGGACAGCTGAGAGCGCACCACGTGGCATATTCAGTTTGAATATTCATGTGCTATTCAAAGTGAATAACACTTCATTCAGTGTGTTATTCAAACTGAATAACACTGAAACACCAAATGCAGTGTCATTCAGTTTGAATAACACATAATATTCAAGTTGAATATACCACGTGGCGCGGTTTTAGTGATCCTCATGTTCACAACCAAAATTGAGTTCACATTTGAACTTTCCTCATGTTCATTTGGACTTGCAAATTGGGTTTGTTCTTGTTTGAACCTACTTCTATATTTATAGAGGTTAAATCCTGTAAAAACCATTTTTAGTAAAAACCCATAAGAACTGACTAAAAAATAATTTTTTTATGATTTTTTCCCATCAAATGTTAGAATTGATATATTGTTTCACATATATTTTTTTTTCATAAGGTGACTATCATCCATAAATTCGTCATAATATGAATGAAAATGTTGTATATTTTAAATTCATAATATGAAAAAAAGTTTTCTTTTTTTCATGGATGATACTTACATTATGAAAAAAAAATATATGTGAAACAATAGTTAAAATCATAGTATTTGATAAAAGAAAATCGTAAAAAAGTTATTTTTTAGTCCGTTTTCACGGGTTTTCACTAATAAAATGGTTTTTATTTGATTAACACTCTTATATATATATATATATATATATATATATATGTATATAGACGAAAGTTCGGCTGAAAACTCATCCTTCATTGTGAACATGAGAACAGCCGAGAAGGCGTCACGTGTCTAATTTGGTTGAATAATACAGAATTATTCATGATGAATAATACAACATCCAGTCTGAATAATTCTGTATTAGCCAGACTGAATGGGACTCGTGGCATGCTCTCGGTTGTCCTCACGTTCACAATGAAGGACGAGTTTTCATTTAGCCCGCGTATATATATACTTATAAAGGGTAGTGTAAAATATTATATAGCTAGCTTCGTAAACCTAACTTTTAAATCTTCACAGCATTTAGTCCCTAAAATAGCCAAATCAAGAGGGATGATGCCTAGTACCTTGTTCCATTTCAGCTCAGACAAAAAGCATCCTTGAAAAGAATAGAATTTTCCATGCATCCTTTCCCTTGGGCCTAAATCAAAAGCATAACAACAGTTTAAGTGTAGAGAGAATACAAAAATGTCTGAAGGGAGGAATACTTCTTCAAGGTATTATTCAAGACGTGAGGCACATAAGCCTTACTAATTGTATATGCATTGCATACAGCACACACACATAAAGCTATAATATTCTTTATAGGACTCCTTTCAAATCTTCCAAAACAATGATCAAACATTCGTGATACTTTGACACTTCATCCCCAAGCAACCAACACATACATAAAAGGGTAACAACAAACACTCAAATAGTATCAAAATGCCAAAAGAAAACTACAATTAGGCAGTAATAACAAAACAAAAAACACTTGAGAGTTGGGTATAAGCTCAATCTTTCTTACCAACAAAACGGTTCTTTTCTCTTTTGTGCTCTTCTAGAAACATGTTACTTGTTTACAAAAGAAGTGTCATCTAGTAGCAACTAGCAAGGATTCAAAATGTATCACACTTCTTAAGTGCTCTTTCTTACCAACCCCATTTTAGTAACCAAAAAAAACCCAGACTGAGGCCAGTCGTAGGGTGTGAAAATGGACCAGTTGGGATTAATGGTCGGGGTTTAACCTCTGTTTATAGGATGGCATATGTTTTTCCTGTGTTATTATAATCCTGACACTTGAAGTTAGTGATGCAAAAAAATGTTCACTTTGTGAAATTTCAACTAGAAAAATTGGGCATGTAGCAATTTGCACATAAAAAGAAAGCATGAACACTATGCTAGCCTAATAAGGGGGCAACAGATTACCATATATATACCAAAACGATACAGATTGATGTTGATGCGTTGGCATAATGAGCTTAATCATTCATAGATGAGAGTTTGAACGAAGCTTCTGCTCGTGCTTCTTCCAATTTAATGATAAGGTCCTTCATGAAAGGACTACTCGTTCCATGAGTGATGCACAATACGTCCACTGCTTGTGTGAGCGATTTGATGGCTTCTTTTGTGTACCCAAGTAACCTGCCAATTTTACAAAATTAACCTTCATGTGTTAAACTACCAAAGTAATTATATTATAGGTGATAAACCGGCCCGTTTGTTTTGGTTTATAGAATCCCCATATTGTTCTCAAAGACATGAAACACAATTTGGAGAATACTTTCCAAATTTGTGCAGACTGCTAATACGTTTCATTTTCATATACACTTTACAGAAGGAAATATCAATGCCTTCATCTCCAACTAATCTTACATAAAATCAACCACTATGAAGTTCAAGTAGAGAACACAAATTGGGAACTCCATGAAAGCTCATAAATGAATAAGTGAAGGCTATTCAACTAACTAATCCTATGACAACTATTAGGTGTCTACCTTAGACAGCTAACTTAGGCTGTGTCTGGCAAAAATAAGCTAGCTTATAAGCTACTCCGTCCAAACATGTATCATAAGCTAGCTTATTGAAACGCTACTTGGAGTGGCGTTTTGGGAGCTTTTTGTAGCTTTTCCCAATTATACCCTTACTAATATTAATTATTAAATTCAAAGATACCCTTTTTGGTGATTTTACATACTCATAAGCTAGTATTTGCCAAACATAATTTGTTCATAAGCTAGCTTATCAGCTACTCACTAGCTTATCAATCAACAGCTAGCTTATCAGCTAGTTCGCCAAACACAGCCTTAATTGTGGTCCACAAATACAATATCCCTTTATTTCATCAGGATCTCATGGGAACCACCGCTCTACTTTTGACTAGAGGTCAGATCTGCATACATCTTACCCCTCCGAGACCTACTTCTCAGTGACACATAGGGGGTTCATTTGGTTTGATTTGGTTTTAATATCCGTTATTTTTCCATTATTCAAGAACATTTTAGGGCATTCAATAAATAGTCAAACACTTGCATATAACTATGTGCCCTCCTGTCTACAAATGTTGCAATTTTCATAGAAGGGTACTAGTGGAAGTTGTCGGTCTGAATGATACATAAAAGCAGACAAACAGCATATACGAACCATTCAAGCTTCCCACAGGTATAATATTGCAGCCCTCGCAGAGGATGGATCTTAGGGTACACTCCTGTAATTGAATAAAATACTCAACTTACAGCAATTACATGACATATATGAAGTTGAACAAAAAGCAAACACGCGACACCAGTGGAAATGCATCTGGATGGGAAAAACGTGATAATTGAAATATACCCAGTTGCTAAGATAACGTACTTTCGTAAACTGGGATGGTCAATCTACAATAAGTCAGTGCTTTCTTCCAATCTTCCAGATCCATCAATATCTGAAAAAAGTGGCATCCATTCACCAAGATCTTGCAGGCACTTCGTAAATAAATAAACCAGGTTTGCATAAAAAAGACTAGAAGTATATTAGTATGATGCATCAGAATTTAAATTTAACCGTATACTGAAAACTGAATTGTTTTAAAATAATTTTTATGATTTTTAGTTTTTTGGAATTAGATCAATTGTGAGATGAGAATTCCGAAAATCTCAAATATATAGCTGTTTATTTGGTTTATTGACCTTATATTCTGGAAAGGTAGAAGTTCCAGAAACTGCGTTTTCCAATTTTATAGCAGAGCAAAATGTGAATATTTTAGAAATGGAAATAATAATTTAGACCTTAATGTTGTAAAGTTGTACGCTTGAAAATTTAAGAGTTTTTAAAAACAAAAACCTAAATGCTCTATGATATAGTATAGATAACATGGGCAGACAATTGCAGGAAAAAATTCTTTAAACATGGGGCTAAAGAAAATGAAGATAGCAAAATTGACATACTTTTAAGAGAGTTTCCCTAGTTCGCATCAGATTGATCGAAAACGAATGACAGAGCTCCACTTGGAGTTTCTCAACCATCAAATACATGTTAAGAGCTTCATTGGTATCTGAAATCCAACTAAGGAAGTTTTTCAGGAAATAAAGATGTATCAAGTACACCATCAAATGTGTGAATGCAATCCAAGTTACATCACAAGTGAATATGAAAAAAGAACAAGTAAAAGATCTCTTTTAATAATAACTTAGATAAAAAGATTAGAGGATACGCCCAGAGGAAAGTGCAACAGACGCCTTCTCTGACATTGCTTTTTCTTCACCAGCAATCTTTAGTATTTCTTCTTTATCCCTTACAAGCCGACATTGTTGGCATCTAAATCCATTACTCTCTGAAAACCAAATTAAAGAATGATATAAACACTGAAAATAAAATTTCCTAGACTCACATGCCAAAGAGGTAAATGATACCAGGATCACGAAGCAAGAAACCATCACATGTGTGATTCTTGCATCTATAACCTTCAAGAACTGCACTTTCTTCAATATCATCATGTTGACCCTTCATGGTAAAGCATCACATTACTTGAAGGAGGTACGAGAAATTAGAGTCTAAAAGGTGACAAGTGTGAAACGAATTCACCAAAGGGCCCCATTGGCCCAGTGGTATCTGGGTTATAGATATACCCGAACCTCCTAGAAGATCGAGGGTTCAAAACTCACCAGAGGTGAGGAGTGTGCATAAGTATTTGCCATATATAAATAATATTCTCTCCGTCCCAAAATAAGTATCCGCAACGAAAAAGGCACACACTTTTAGTAATGTGATTATTACATTTTTAATGAGCTAAATGACAACTTCACCTTTAATTCTCTCTTCTCTATCTCGTTGGAAGGACATCATACCAAAGTCGTACAATTAAGACCTCGATATGGGTTTACTCTGTTTATAATTTCGGGGTAGAATGGGAAAGCAGACATTTACTTTTAGAAGTGGACACTTATTTGGAGACAAACTAGAATAGAATTGTGGGCGCTTATTGGGAGGATGAGAGTATATAATTTTTATAAAAGTGTGAAACAGATTCAACACAACTAGTAGATGTAACTACCAGTTTTATGCAGCGGGGACAACAGCAAGTGAAGAAGTACTGTTCTTTGAGAGCCTTTTGTCGAGTCATGGTGCTTCCTGCTGTCTCTATGTAACTTATCAATACCTTCAGCAGGAAATCACAACATTAGTGCTATGGCATACAGTTAAAGGCATGAAACATCAAAATAATTTTCAAGGTGAGAAAAAGAGGCAAAGGGGGGAGATCCGAACGAAGGTTTAACCAATTATTCTGTTACAAATTTAGTGGTTTTTTAAGGTGGGCAAACAGAACTTTTTATTTTACGAAAAAAATACCACGAAATTTTTTAATCAGATCATTTATGATGCTCCGACTCTGGTTTGTCTCCTTTATCATTAGTTGCTGACTTATTCAAATTTCCATAAATATCCAAATAGAAAGAACTAAACCAAGAATTTTCTCATGATACCCTAAAACCCACTGCATATTGAAGCACCCACGGAAATTAATGCGCTAAACAGTATACAAGTATGAGATTTGAACTCGGCCCAATTAGCAAGAACTAATTGATATTTGTAATAGACAATTCTTCTCAACCATCCAACTTTAAATAGCACATTGGTTAAGAAAATATAGCATTTTTCTAAGGTCAACTTACAAAATCTTAAGGAACTTTTTGCTCCGTGTTCCATAACATTAAGAATTATGAAAGGCTAAAAGAGCAAAGTGATATAATGTGATAAGAAATACTGTAAATTTAAGAGACAACGCTTTGTTTGAGAAAATGAGACAAAAAAGCTTCTAACTTGGGACAGGTAACGAAGTTGACCATGCTATACATAATTAGACAAGTTCTGTGTGCAAGGATAAACTAATTGCAAATTTGCAACATCAAACAACTAATGGAACATAGATATTCTCAAAAAGAATTGCCGTCTTCAGAAGCAAAAGTGTTCGACATGTGTAACACCAACGTAACATTCATCCATTCCATCTGCAACATCCTCTTTCTTATTCTGAAATATAATCTCAGATTAAACATGGTTGTTGTAAATGCTAGCATGTGCCCCCTACATTCTTACAACATTATAAATGCAAAAACATGTTTGTACACCAAGAGGATAGGGAGGCCTTTGCTCAGAGACAAACAATATATAAATAAACCCTTTAGAACATTCTAAAAAGTGAGTTTCGCATCAACCCGTTATCCTCTTTTTTTTGTAATAACTCTTCTACAATCAGGTAAGCTATCCCACATCTTTATGTGATGCCATAAAGCCACAAATTTGTGCATATGCATCATCAAAATAATTATATTATTTATCAATATAAAAATAATGAAGCCAATAATACAAAATTAAACTTCAATGCATACTAGGGCACAAATATATGAAGAGTATAGGCTTCATTCCCCACTCACAAACTACATTGCGTACTATAGGCTTCTGCATGTGCTAACTTGTATGTATGAAGTGTTTGGTGTCTAAAAGTAGTGAAAGCCAAACACGTGCATCAAAAAATTTAACTGTTGTACAACTTTCAAGAACAAAATTACCCTACTAGTTATACTGAAAACCATGCTAATTCATCCCTAGTTTTGTGCATTAAAGTTGCACTGTGAAACATAAGCATGTGCTCTCATGTTTGAGAAGAAAGTAAAGACATTTAATGAATGTTTTCTTTTTTTGAAAGGGTATCCTAGGCATTTTGCCTAGATTAATCCCTGGCAATTATTGACTGCTAAGTGTGCATCCCTGAGATAATTCCTCAGTGGCCACAAGTCTTTAATGTCTGGATTCGAACCAGGGGTAGATGCGTTATTGAGCCACATCCCCCACAAGCCTTAACCAGTACGCCACAAGCCTTGTGGTTGACATTTAATGAATGTTATTGCTACAAATTTTGTAATTTGCTCGGCCCAAAAGGTATGTTACTCAGTTTGGTAGAAAAAGATGTTCTAACTCATCTCCAGTTTGATGCATTGAAAGTGTTGTACAGTTTGCCCATCAACCTTTTTTTATATAAACCTTACTGAAACTATGCTTCTGAAATGAGACTAATTCGGTAACTCTTTAGTTCCGCTTCCAATTCACAAATAAAATGTAGAAAAAATGTCCCTGCCAACACACAAACACGCTCGAAGAAAGTTCTTCCACCTCCCGTTCCTCCTATGACTTTCTTTGAGATTCTTCCCCAAAAAAAATGGCATGCCATCCAACACCATGTACAGAAAATTTAGAAAGCATACCTCACTACCTTTTGGTATTCGTTGCATAGCACGTACGGTTGCCATTCGTCCCTCAAATACCAGAACTGAATTTGGAGAGCAGCTATAAGATCAAAACCATTCATCAGTCTATGCAAGTAGAGCATCAAAACATCACATACCATTCTATAAAGGAGTCACCTGTGATTAATAATAGAAATGACAGGATACAGTCCAGTTCCCAACGGTATCAGCTCACTGTCACAAATCGTATGGGCATTGCATGCGAGCTGTATGTGATTAAAGAATATTCAAACAAATATATGCATCAATCAAAAACAGAAAATTCTAAAAATAATTATAGGTAGAGAAATGTTTCCAGTTTCCCATCTATGCAATTGTTTCATGATTGAACAAGCTTCCTCCCATCGATTAATAATCATTATGGCTTTATGCCTTGAGATTGGACGTGACCACACTATTTCCAATGTAATACCTTAAATATACCAATTTGGGGAATTATCAACTAAAAGATACGGACTACGAATGTTATGTTAAGCCACAATGATGAACATTTAAAATAGTAGTTCGAGGGCACATAATTTACCAACTAATATGCACATTGGATGTTTAGGTAACTATGTACTAGTTTATAACATTGTACCTTGGAGAAATTTTCTGCAATCTCTTTAATGTTGAGACCAGGCCACTGGAGTATTATATTGACAAGGTTTGCCATTTGCGCATACAACACCAACTGTGTCTCTCCAACTTCTGAGATATCTTCATGAAATTTGTCAAAGAGAACCAGAATCATTAAATATAGGAGCATTTATGGGATTGATATTTGATGTTGATCTCCAACTGTCACTAGTAGTACCTCTGATGAAACTTAGTATCACAATAAATGAACAGACAAAAAATATCATTCAGAATGGAAGACTATACTACTTTATTAGAGACACCAAACCTACACCGTATTTGAAAAACAAGAAGCCAGATAACTGATTAGTACCGACTGTACCGCACACAATCATCTAAACAAGTTATTTGTGGTAATCAGAGGCCTTTATGTTACAAACTGTAGTAGAGGGTCTGTAATCTGTAGTATTACACTAGTTGAGGTAAGGGTAATTTGGTAACATCATGTTTAGCAAGTTGTGGGTGGGAGGTTTGAGATATTTTACTTTTTGTTACCGCATTAGTTGTGAGTATGAATACAGAGTCTAGGTGATGTAGATGAGCATTCTGTTTTGTGAAACCAGTTGAGCAGGAAACCGTTTTGGGAGAGAACAAGCCTCTCGAAAGCCTGTAAACCTTTTTTTCATTCCATATCAATACAATTGGCCGTCTAAATTCAGCCGGTGTACATCACTTTATTAAAAATTTCAACTTCATTTGAATTTCAGAACATTCTTTTACTAAAACACAAAATATACAATCCATCTCTTTTCTGGCTGTAAATTTGGAACATCTACATGACTAAACGTTGCTAACAGAAACAATCCTCAAACGAATAACAGCAAAAAGAATACAACAGAACAGAATGGCTGAACCATATAAAGCAGACATGAGGAGAGCAGATACAGATAAATTACCTAAACTAGACCACTATACTTCGAAGTGACGGAAAGGCCACAATACTTCCAGAAGTGACAGAAAAAGAAACCTCATATGTTATGCAGTTAATTGTGGTGCAATAGCGGAATGTGATCATCAGAGGAATAGTGGTGCTGCATTTAGTGACTCTATTCACCGCTAATCACCACGACTTTGTCCCAAAATAGCGGTCTACAAAACCGTAATTTTTGGGGGCCATTTTAGGCTTTAGGACTTTTAAAATTTTGTGGGCTTTGGTTTAATATTTACTGTCTTCTTTTACTTTTAGTATAATATTTCCTAGGCTTTGGTTTAGTAAGGCTTAAACAACCACTCTTTTAGACTTCAGTTAAGCTAATGATCCCTTTCAGGCTCAACGACTCTTTTATGCAATATATAGTAGCAAACCTGCTTAAGCATGACCCAAAAATTTAATATCTACTACTACGGTTGCTTCAATATGAACATATTTTGAAGAAAAATAATGATTGGAAAACATAGCAATACTCCAAATATTCAAGGATACGAGATATTAAGGCCTTCACCAGATCGTAGTTGTCTATCACAGTAGTAGGGATAACCTGACAGTAATGCTAATGTTAAATATAATAATCAAAATTCAAAACAATTAAAGAATGCAAAGATGTAGCAGCATGACCCAATTATAAATTTCAAGCAACCTCCCACCACGATATGAAACCTAAATTAGAGGAAACATATGAAGAAAAGAAAGAGCAATAATGTAATATCAATTAAACTGACGATCATCTTTCTCATAACAATTATATTTTATTGCCGAATAAATCAGAGAGAGTTTCACCTTGTCATCCTGCAACTTCCTCCGCAGGTAAAGTTTAACCATCAAACGTATGGAAGGTGTAAGAGATCTTATTCTACTTTTCTCAAGTCGGGCAAGTAGTTGGCATTCAAGACGGTGAAGCTTCCAATCGGATTTCTAAGATGATCAAGAATGAAGATAGCATTAGGTCAACGACGTTGTGCTATTCTGTTATTCTTGATACTGTAACATGTACACAGCAACTCTTCCACGGAATTTTCTAGTAACTTATTCAATTAGCTAGAGATACAGAACTAGGGAAGGTTCAAATAAGGTAGGCAAACGGGTTGAGAATGCAAGGAAAAATAATTCATATGTGAATCAATGATTAACCCGAAATATATCCATTTGAAGATGCATATGTGAACCCACGTTTCCTTTTACCAATGATTCACATATAATGATATGATATTTATACGCTATTCTGCAGAACCAAATAATTAAACAAAGGGTGATTCTATATGAACCCCCTGGTTGCTACTTGAGCCACTCTCTACTAGTTCTTCCCTCGCGTACATCAACACCAAAATAGCCTAGTTACATTTCCGAAGTTATGAATTGTCAAATAAACCGGCAACACGACTAAATGAAGGAAAATTTACCTGACATCTACTCCCACAGTACCATACAACTTGGCAAGATGAACATCTTTTTACATTACTTGAAGTAAAACACCAATCACATCTCGATTGCAGCGGAGTTTTGTTTGGCACAGAAACATAAGGTTCTTGACTTAATATTGTTTCTCCTATAACATGCATAAAATAGAAATAGGTTGATCAACATCCATCTATAATGATAATAATAAAATCCACACCATATTATAAAACACTTAGAAAACCTAAATGCAGGCATAAGACCATCTACATAATTCTGTAGCAACATATTCCATAGTTGTTTAAGGAATGAAGGGGATTAGGGTTTAGAGTTAGTTACCGGAAGAGAAGTCTCGAGTGGTGATAAGGCAGCGACCTTTGTCTGGAAGTGTTAGAACTGAGAGACCATGGTCATGTAGGAATAGCCTCTGCAAATCTTCCATCACCAGACAGCAGAGAGGCACCAAAGAAGGTGAAAATGAAGAAGACAGAAGAAGAAGAAGAAGAAAGAAACCCTTTTTGAGTTGACCTCTAACCCCTAAATCTTTCTTAATTGCTAATTATGGCCCCTAGATGTTCATTTTCTACCATTTGGGGCCCTCGTAAACCATTCGACGGAAAGTTTGTTTATGTTCGTTTATTTAATAAACGAACGAATATGGTCATATTTTTCTATTTGTTTAGTTAAGTGAATGAACATCAACAATAGTCTTATTCGTTTTGTTTACATTCGTGAAAGATCGTTACTTTTATGTTCTTTAATGTATGTTCGCTTGTGATTCTGTGTGTATATATATTGAAATATATTTAAATATCTTATTATATTATCTAATATATACAATTAGCAGGCGCACCGACCCGCCTACACCTGATCCGACCCATAACCCGAACCGCTCCGACCCAAACCCAACTTTCCCCTCTCTGCTTTTGACCCAGACCCATCCATGACCCGCCCTCCTGACCCGCCTTCATGACCCGCGCGCTTCCTCTTCATTTTCCATTTCCAATTTTCATATTTGGCCCCTGAAACTATAAGGCTTATTCACTTTGTACCTTTAACTTTTCAATATTTCATTTTACGTTTTAGTCATATATCGTGTATTGGCTAAAATACGTTAAAATAATACGTTTAATTTTAACAAATTACGCCATTAAATTCGTATCGTCGATACGATCGAAATGAGTCTAATATTGAATATTTTATGACGTAGTTACTTTATTATATACTATATATACGCCACAACCAATCCGAAATTTATACCATTTTAAAGTTTACATAATAGCCCCTAAACTTAAAACTTATAAGATTTATTCACTTTATACCTTTTACTTCTCAATATTTCATTTTACGTTTTAGTCACATATCGTGTATTGGCAAAAAGACGTTAAAAAAATACGTTTTAATTTTAACAAGTTACGCCATTATATTCGTATCGTCGATACGATCAAAATGAGCATAATATTGAATATTTTTTGATGTAGTTATTTTATTATATACTATATATACGCTCTAACCGACCTGAATCTTATACCCATTTTCAAATCTACATATTCGCCTCCTAAATTTATAATTTTTATTCACTTTATACCTTACTTTTCTATATTTCATTTTACAAATACTCATATATCGTGTATTGGTTGGAATATGTTAAAAAAATACGTTTTAATTTTAACAAATTACGCTATTATAATCGTATCGTCGATACGATCTAAAATATGTTAAAAAAACGTGTTTTAATATTAACAAAGTACGCATTATAATCTTATGGTCGATAAGATCGAAATGAGCCTAACATTGAATATTTTTTTCATGTATTTATTTTATTATATACTATATATACGATCTCACCGACCCGAATCCTATACCCACTTTTAAACTTACATATCAGCCCCATAAAGTTATAATATTTATTCACGTTATATCTTTTAGTTTTTTATATTTCATTTTACGTTTTAGCTATATATAACATATTAACTGAAATATGTTAAAGTGTCGTTATCTATTCTTCATGAACCCGGTGCAAAGCCCGGGCTTATCAACTAGTATACTATACAAATGGCAGGCGCACCGGCTCCGACCCGCCGGTGCGACCCGCCCCATACCCAAGATCCAATTCTTAATTTATTGTTGATTTTACATATTAACCCCCTGACTTATAATATTAATTCATTTTATACCTTTTACTTTTCAATATTAAATTTTACTTTTAATCATATATCGTATATCGGCTAAAATATGCTAAAAAGTTACGTTTTAATTTTAACAAATTACGCCATTATAATCGTATCGTCGACACGATCGAAATGAGCCTAATATTGAATATTTTTTGATGTAATTGTTTTATTATATACTATATGTACACTTCAAGCAACCCAAATCCTATACCCATTTTCAAATTTACATATTATCCCCCTAAACTTATAATATTTATTCATATTATATATTTTACTTCTCAATATTTCATTTTATGTTTTACTCATATATCGTATATTTGCTAAAATATGTTAAAAATACGTTTTAATTTTAACAAATTACGCCATTATAATCATATCGTCGATACGATCAAAATGAGCCTAATATTGAATATTTTTTGATGTAATTTTTTTATTATATACTATATATAGTACGATTATATGAAGCCAAAACATTGTTCATGAACAACAGCTACCGACGTTTGAAGAAATTACATTTTTCCTCTTAAACTTATAATATTTATTCAATTTACACCTTTTAGTTTTCTATATTTCATTTTGTGTTTTAGTCATATATCTTATATTGGCTTAAATATGTTAAAGTGTTGGTACTTATTGTTCATGAACAATATTTTGGCTTCCTGGTATTAGTATTATTAAAATCTCCTAAAATTAAATTTTTTGATTTTTTGATTTCTTAGATTTATTTTCTTTTATTTATTTATTAAATCTTTCGTATGATAACATTTGTACAAACTTTATGTTTCATATAGATTCATGTTACTACTTACGATCAAATCTACCATAGTTTATAACACGGCGTAAAGCTCGGGCTCTTAATAGGTAACTTCCTCTAAAATATTAACATAAAATTCATGTTACTACTTACGATCAAATCTACCACAGTTTATAACCCGATGTGAAGCCCGTTTTCTTAATAGGTAACTTCCTCTTAATAGGTAACAACGAACCTTTACAATATTAACAAAACTCCGCGCAGCGAAGCGCGGGCAAACCCACTCGTTATATTAATATATAAAATCATTAATTAAATTAATTTTTTTAGAATTACTTTTTTATACCTCCTAAATTTACCCGATTTTTCATCTTAATGTGTTATTTTTTACAAAAGAAATGACAAGTAACGGCGGTTATTTTTTCTTGATTCGATCCCTTCTTTTGTGTTCATTTATGTTCGTTAGTTTACATTCGTTTAGCTGATAATTAACAAAAATAAACGAACACTAACACATACATTTTCTTAACCACCGAACATGAATACAAAAAATTTCATTCATTTACCGTTCGTGTTAGTTCGTTTGCTCAGATAAGTTAAATGTAACTATACTTAGTGATAATGATCATGTAACTATACTTAGTGAATAGATGATTTGTTTTTATTAAGCTTGAGGAATTATCACTGAGTCTGTTCAATGGTCTTTCTACTAATTCAGGCCTTCAAACGTAACTGCTCTATCAGGGACAGTGAGACACTAAGTCCGTTCAGTGATCACTAAAATTGATCATTAGTGAAGCATCCCTTGAAGACAAAAGAAGTCATGTTTAAAGAACCATCAGCGAGGTCGAAGAATTAGCTGATGACAAGGACATCGTAGCTCGTGATCTGAAGATAGCTTCAATGATTGCATCATATCCACAACATACATGACATTCTGAAGACATCAAGTTACAGCGACCACTGATCATCATCAGTATTAGTGATCTACTCGCTAATCAGTAACCTGATCCTGAAGATTAAGATTGTCTTATTATCTTATGCACAAAAGGATTACACATCTTTCCGACACATAGTACCAAAGGACAGTTACTTTACTGTTCCCTCCGTACTTATCAACCCATAAAGCAACTGTTCTCTATAAGCACTATTTTGCTCATACAAGCATAAGTATTTGTTTATAGTAAATAGTACACTTGAACCACCCAATACACAACACGTGTAAAAGGTGATTCTGCCATGCATTTAATGATGGGGTATATATTGACGTAAATAGATATTCTTCAAACATTCTTCTTCTTCTTCAATCATATATCCCAGAATCCTTCATTTGCCTCACTTCTTCTAAGTTCTTTCCTTTTCTTCTTACTCACTAGTGCATAGTGAATGTTGTAAACTTTAGATTGTTTAGATTAGGTTCTACCTTATCTATTCCGCAACAATCTTGTAAATTCAGTTGTTTATACAAAAGAATTTAAAAATGAAAAAATTGTGTGTGATTGTATTCAACACCCCCTTCTACAATCCTTATAACCTTGAAGGTCACCACTTGGGACCAACAAGTGGTATCAAAGCAGATTCAAGCTCTTTCTACTTCTAGAAATTTCTTGTGATCCTATAAATCTTAGCTTATGGTTCTTCAAACAAATAAGGATAACTACTTCGAATACGGGCTCTCTTGCCAAACCTCCAAGATTCAATAAGTATAACTTTCCTCTCTAGAAGACCAGAATGAAACTTTTCCTTGTTGGATCAGATCCTCAGATTCCATACTTTATGGAAACTGGACCTTATATTCCCACTCAAACAGTTTTTGTTGTTCCCGCCACTGGCACCACTCCAGCTATCCCTGCTAGAGATGCTGTGAAACATGTTCACAACTAGAATGAAGAAGACAAACGTCTGGTGTGATGGAGTTTTGAAGTTCAAGTAAACAAAATATTATAGTAGTATGGCAACGGAGGCAATATAAAATAACTATTATTTTATGACCATTTTAAAATAAAATCCAACATGGATCCAATTACATGGGCTAGAAAGATCTAAAAACATCCATATGGGGTTTTTAAGAAAACAACCTTTGTAGCCTTTGGTCCCTATTGGTTTTGGGGAGTTGATGAAGATGGCAAAGTCAAGAAGCTTGATCTTCTCTACAAGTATCCACCAACAAGTTTTTGTCCTTAAGAATGCTAGTTCTTTTCTTGTATCTTTGACTTCTTAAGCCTTTAAGTACTAAACACAATTTAGTAATTAAGGAGAAGCATTTCTAAAGCACCTAATTTCCTAACTAGCTTCAAAAGAGAGCAATAATCAATCATCTATAAATGGAAGTCTTACGCTTCCTATTATACTCACACTTGACATCTAAGACCCAGACCTTCATTAAATGCAAAGCATGTCTAAGACCCATACCTTCATTAAATGCAAAGCATGGTCATCTTAGAGGCAAGGTTGCAAAACTCGCTACTCGTTCCCATATCGGCCGACCCCCTTGGAGCGAGTACTCGGGGAGTACTCGGATTGGATTTTTTTATATATAAATTTTATATTTTATGAGGGAAGTTCATTTAGAAACCAAAAAAGAGTAAAAACTTACAAACCGATGGTTTTTTGGTTTAAATCAACGAAAACTCTTCGTAAAGTTGTTTATTATGATGCAAATGTTTCATATAATTTATTTTTTGATGAAATTGTTTCATATTTTGGTGTTTTTATATAAAAATGAAAAGGCTTCATACATTTTTTATGTTTATGAAACTGTTCTATGTATTTTCTTTAATCCTATGAAACATTGTTATTTTTACAAAAAAGAACATCAAAAAATGAATTATATGAAACATTTGCATCATATTTGTAACATCCAATTTTCAAAAACGGGATTTTTTTAAAGGTTTTAAATAAAACGAATTTAATAAATAAATTTATTACAAAATAAATACGTTCTCACGGTGAACCGGCTCAATAAATGCCAACTAAAAATAAGTAACTAAAAATCCCATTTAATTATAAAATAAAACCCACAAATAAATGCCAAGGTGTCGCTAGAACCGTCATCCACAGGAAAATCAAGCTGGGGCCTTGCCCTTATGCACTTCTAAACCAGAACCTGAAAAAAGGTAAACAACGAAAGGGTAAGCGAAAACGCATAGTGAGCTAGCACTATGCCTATTTCATACTGCCACGCGGCACATACCACAACCGGTGCCATCACAATCACACATCCCAATCACATCATATCCACATTTTAACGGTTTCCCGCTCTTCGGATCTCCCCGCAATCCGGCCTTAGTGGTTACCCACTCTTCGGATCGTCCCACGACCCGGCCCTAGTGGTTACCCACTCTTCGGATCGTCCCACGACCCGGCCTTAGCGATTACTCGCTCTTCGGATCGTCCCACGACCCGGCCTTAGCGATTACTCGCTCTTCGGATCGCCCCGCAATCCGACCTCATCAAACGCATCAACTTACATACATATAAGCAAGCTATAATACGACGAACGTAAAACCCACTCACAATTATAAAAGTGACTCAACCAAATCATGCATACATACACACGAAACAATATAAAACAAGCACAGTGTAACTCACCTTATAGCAGCTTAGGGTACTCCTCGGTATCCTCACGATAGCAAGTTAACTCACCTAAACAATTCAATCGTAAAGCACATTACTTACTATCAAATCAATACGAAGACTCGATACCGAAACAAGGGTCTTAGACGTAGCTAGACTAGTCCAATTGCCCCTAAAATTCACACATTGCTATCCTATAACATCCCTATCCATTCCAATACCAAAAACCAACATTAAACAACTTCTAGCAACGAATTAACGGTTCAAAAACAACATTAAACCCTAGCCTATCGATTACTCGATAATCACTTCAATTAAACCAACAACATGCTTAAGATTCTTACCTTGTGATCTATTAACAACCACACTTGATTCTCCATCGTTTGCCTTTGAGAATCGCACACACCCGCTTAATAATCCAAATTACCGAATTCGCTTTTCCTGGAAAATCAGCCAACTTCGACTAGTTACTGCTCCTTACTGGAGCCTCTGATGCTCGATCCCTCCGGTCAGATTGAAGAAAAATGAGTCGTGAAGCCGCTGTCCAAATTTCATGACGATCCGACGGTTAACGAGGGAGAACGAGCCGATCTCCCACGGCTGCGCAATCCTGACAGCAATTTCGAAATTTAACCCCAAAGTCATTATAATCGATTTCAAAGCAAAACCCTAACAATACTTATTCCTAGATTCGATTTACATCGAAAACCCAACCATAAACAATCTCGAAACATCAACAATCAAAACCCTAGATTCCGGAACGATTATTAACGAGATTAGTAACCATACCTTACGTGATCGAAATACGAATCCAAGCCCTCGATCACCTCTTCTAGTTCGATCTTTCTCACTCTCTCTTTCGGTTTCTCTCTCTCGGTTTCTCTCTCTCGGTTTCTCTCTCTTTGTTTTTTCTCTCCAAGTAAAAGAATGGAATTAGGAGGAACTAACTAGGAGAGTTGGGGTATTTATAACCCGGGCCGGACCTCTCTCCTAGGCTAAGCCCACTCCTTAATCCTAAGCCCACACAAATATCCAAAATTTAACCCAATTATATTTTCTAACTAACAACAATAATAAACTATTAAATTAAATGAATAAATAAGGAATTTGGGATGTTACAATATTAAACAACTCTACGAAAAGTTTTCGTTGATTTAAGCTATGAAACCATGAGTTTCTATGGTTTTTACTCTTTTTTTGGTTTCTAAATGAACTTGACTCTATATTTTATAATTATATATATAATTATCCAAAATATATGTCTAAAAACACCAACATAATTCCAAAATATATATTAAAACACACCAACATAATTCCAAAATATATGTTTAAACACACCAACATAATTGTCTTAATTATCCAAAATGTAAAACACACCAACAAAAACAGTTCAATGATTAGAATTAGATTGATGATCCATTATCGTCTTCTCCATATTGTTCAATGATTTCAACACCATCCGACTCGTATTCCACTTCCATTTCTTCATTTGCTTCGTCTTCCTCTTCACTCTCGGACGAGAATTCTTCTTCAAAAAGCTCTCTCACTCTAGCACTTCTTCGAGGTCTTAAAACATCATCCGCACCTATGGCTTCGGAAACCGTCTCCCAAGGTAGTCCCGGCTCAACTTCATCAACATCATCAACAATCCAATCTTGAGCCTCACTTGCATCCTATGCTAGAAGCACCTCAAATTGTCTCTCCTTTCTTTTTTGGTTTTTCTCCATCAAGTTTGCATTAAATTGAACAAAAACAAAGATTGTTCACTTTTGTTGTCTCTAACCTATTCCTCTTTTTTGTATAACCTACAAAGTAAATATATGTTACTTATATAATTATATATATAAAATAAATTACGTAATATTTGAAATTAAAACTTAAAAGTTACTAACTCCTTCGAAGGTGCTCCAATTTCTTTCACATCCCGACGAACTAGTAGTTAAAGAAAGTATCCTCGTAGCAATCCTTTGCAAATTAGGAGTTGAACTACCATAAATCGCCCACCAATTTGCTATAATTATAGAACAAACATATTATGAACATTGGTAAATTTGATAATTAGCATAAAATAAACAAATAAATAAAAATTGCATTACCCGAATCATATTTGGCATCGTTCACCTCACATCCTTTAATCGCAACTATCCGGTCAAATTTTCCTAGTTTGCGCTTATACATTGGCAACTCAACCGCCAAGATATGGTTTTGGAGTTCATATTCTTCCGGATACAAAATACCAACAACTTCAATAATCGCATCACTAGCATTTACATCATTTTGAACCTCCTCATTATTATAAAGATAAAATGGGTTTAAAAGGTAGGCCGTCAAATGTAGGCATGTATCAAGCCTATCTTTCATCTTTGCTTCAATGATCTCTATGACCGGCTCATATGCATTTTTGTTATTGCCCAAAGCATCAATGATATCCCTTTTTGCCTTTTAAAGCTCACCATATATAAAACCCATGGACGGCTTCCAATCCGCATCCACCATACGAAGAACTTTGACTAAAGGTGGAAAAAACTTTCAAACATAAAGTTATACCGGACCAAAATGAGGGACTTACGAAGGTTGCATAGGCGGCTTTCCCTTTCACCGCCTTGGAGAACTTAGGGGCTGTTTACCAAATTTTCTATTAAGTCCTGTATGGATAAAGTTGTCTGTCTGGATAAATTTGTCTGTCTGGATAAATATATGTTATTGTTTACTATTTTACCTGAATGAACAGTCTGAATAACAAAAATGACTAAACTACCCCTTAATCGATTTTTTAACATCTTTGAACCAATTCTTATGCTATTTCAATCAAAACCAAACTAAAAAAAAACTATTAATCATCAAACACAAAAAACTACCATTCATGGCACTATTTAAACATTAAAACATAGTAATCCAATTATTTAAACATAAAAAAAGAAAAAAAAAATTGAATAAAAATCAATACAAAAGCAAAAAATGGGAAAGCTAGTCTTCATCAAACCCAAAACAAAACCCACCTACTAAAATTGAGCACCAGCAACTGCAATTTTGATTCAATCAAACTAAAGTCGAACAAATAAATTTTGTGGTGATCTTATTGTGTTCTTCTACCAAGTTCCCTAAATCACCGGAAAAAGGGTCTTTTTGTGTGCAATTCTACCAAAGGTGGAGAAGCAGGTCTCAGGTCATCGGGGAAGAGAAGCGACGACGGAATAGGTGCAGGTCACCGGGGAAGAGAAGAAGCGACGGAGGAGGTGGGGTTGCCGGAGACGAGAAGCAGCAACGGACGAGGTGGGTCGCCGGAGACGAGAAGCAGCGACGGGGGAGGTGGTTGCCGGAGACGAGAAGCAGCGACGGGGGAGGTGGGTTGCCGGAGACGAGAAGCAGCGACGGGGAAGGTGGGTCACCGGAGATGAGGAATATCAACGAGGAAGGAGGCATGTTTGCTCTATGCTTATGGTTTGAAGGAAACGATAAAAGAGGATGGAGGAAGGAGGGGTTCTGGCGTGTCAAAGTATAGAGGGTAGCCTGGTCTTTTTGTTGTCTGAATGGGGACAAGTGCCATCCATGAGCTGTGCAATTAAGCTCTGGTATGAGTCATTAAGTCATAAGTAAACAGCCTAGTATGTCTGTGCGAATAAGCCAATTTTTCCATTAAGCCCATTAAGTCGTTAGTAAACACACCCTTACATTTGTCCCAATTTTCACTAGTAAACATTTGCCTAAGTTGAGATTTCTTGGCGGCCAAACTTTGAAAAGTAAGAAAAGCCGAGGCAAATCTAGTGACTCCCGGTCTCACAATGTCCCTTTTCTTTTTAAAATGCCTCATCAAAGATAACGTCTTGTGATGGGCATAAACAAACACCGTGAACTTTTTTGTTTGAAGAAGAACTTTCTATTTGTATATCACCAATAGCTTCAAATTCCAAACAAACAAAAATAAATATAAATATATAAAAATAAAAAAATAAACTTTTTTACTTAAACACAACTCATAACTAAAAATATATACCTTCAAGCATAAGATTAACTGTATGTGCGGCACATGATGTCCAAAAGATTTTTGGCCTCTTTAGCTTCAACAACTTTGTCGCTCCCATGTTATTCGAGGCATTGTCGGTCACAATTTGAACAACGTTTTCGTGACCAACTTCGTCAATGCATTTATCAACATACTCGAATATGACCTCGCTTGTGTGTGCTATATCAGAGAATTCTTTCGAAGATAAAAAAGCGGTCCCTAACCTTGAATTCACACACAAATTCATGATGCTTCTTCTTTTTCTATCAGACCATGCGTCCGTCATAATGGTGCATCCACTCGACTTCCATTCATCTTGGTACTTTTTCAATGTGTTTTTTTTGTCTTTTCAACCTCCCTTTTTAAATATCTCCCATCTCATATCTTGTTGGTGGTGGCAACCTAGGCCCATATTGACCAATCGCCTCTGCCGCTCTCTTGAAGCTATCTCTTTCGAACGCGTGAAATGGAATCGCACATTCATAAGCCCACCCACAAATGTATTCTTTCGCGCGGATCATCATTTCTTTTCGGACAACACTAGAAAGATCATCTTGTTGTTTTCTCTTTCCCTCGAACTTTGTCATTGTAGCAAATCTATCCATTGGACCAAAAGAACGAGGTGGCTTACTACCGATGCTTCCAAAAGCCTCCTCCATTTCATCAATATCAATCGGTTCATTGCTACCGATGTTCACATCATTTCTTAAAGCTTTATCATCATCTTGCTTCTCCTTCTTTTTGCCTTTAACTTCGTTTATTGCATTTCGACACTTTATTTGATCATCTTTGTAGATTTAGGACATGGTTTAACATTCCCCGTGATTTGAGCATGTGATACTTCAATCGATTAACTCCTCCGCCCATCTCTTTCCCGCATAAAAGACATCTAACTCATATTTGGTCCAATCAATATGAGTTATTAATATATAATAGGGTTACTTACATATTTGGTCCCTGTAATTTAATTCTAAATTAAAATATAAGTAAAATGACTAAACTTCCAGCACATGATGGGCCTAACGGCTCAATATTTGACGGCGTCTACCAGAGGGACCCAGAGCGTTATAAAACGCATACCACAGGGACCCAACCCATAACTATTTCAATCGAGGGACCCATATTGTTAAAATCACCAAACCACAGGGACCAAACATGTAATTAACTCAAGTTGGAACTTAACATATATTTCAATTTTTGAAATAAACAAAGAGTGAAAGACAAGAACGAAGAAGAAAGACAAGGATGAAGAAGAAGAAGAATAATAGAAACTGTAAAACAGTAAAGTGGAGAATAATCGAATTTGTTGTGGCTTGTGGAGAATCGAACTGGAGTGAAGTGGCTGTGGAGAATCGAATTTGATGGAATTTGCTGTGGAGAAAAAGAAGAATCGATTTGAGATTAAGATTGAGGATGTTTCGATTTGAGAAGAAGAAGAGTCGATTTGAGGGTTAGAAAGAAGAAGTCGGCTGCTGGAATAAAAGAGACCCGCTTTTTGTTTTAAAACCTAATTTTAAAACCCTTTGACCGATCTTGACTGCTTTGGCCGAGTAATCGTCGAGGGGTCCGATTAATCGTCGATTTGGGCCGAGTAGCCGGCTGGCGGAGTAAAATGGTCGAGGTTGGTAAAATCGCCATGGTCGAGGGCCGAGGGCCGAGTACTCGGTCGAGTAAAACGATTCTTACAACCTAGAGGTATAGAGTGTGTAAAAGGGAGGTTGAACAAACAACCTCCCATCCCTTTGTGAGATTTAGGTTATTTGAGTGTCCAACAGACTAAGTCTATGTCTTATTTATACAAGTTTTAACTAGTGAACTTAAGGTGTCCAAAGCTTGTACATGGCATATTAATTCATACCATATGAGTTAATACATTAGTTATATTCTCTTGATATATTATTTTCATAAAATAATAATTTCCCAATTAAATACAAGAGTTAAATATATTTATCAATAATCAAATTCTTAATAAGTATTCAATAAGTGACAACTTGATAAAGGTGTGACCCTATGTAACGCCCCGTTTTCCGTTTTGTGTAATTAACGGAGTTAAGTTAATTATTTTAACTGTTTAGTCAGAAAGGAGCTAATTATTAGTTGGTTATGCTGTTTGTAGGAGTTTAAGGGCTAGAGTGTTTTTTTCTGAAAGATAAGGGTTAAGGTTAGCACGTATATAAAGGAGACAAAAGCCTCATTCCATTCTCATTCTTCAGTGAATGGTTTTAGGGAGAAAGATAGGGCGATTAAGGCTTGGAGATTGGCGATTTCTAGAGAGCAATTCAGAAGGATTCTTGTGAGAAATCGAGTGGTGTTGTTGGTGGAGTCAAAGGTACGTAATATCCTCCTAATTGTTGAGCTATTGGAGTGAATCTCATAGTTAGGGTTATGTTGGTTTTGGGATTGGGAGATTGTGATCAATTGATCATCAATCGAGAGATATGTGGTTGTTATGTTGATCAATTAAATGTTATTATTGCTACTAATCAGTTTAAGATGAGGTATAAACATGGTTTGGATGCAATTGGTCGAAAATTTGAGTTTTGGGTGAAAACCCTCGTTGGTAGTCGCAACCCACGATTGGAATTGAGGTCTACGGGTAACGGCGGGTAAGCCGCGGGTAGGGACCCGCCGGCGAGCCGCCGATCCTACTGTCCAATTTTTGGACTTTTTCCGTTTGGGTTCATTTGGGTTTTCTTGTTAATACACCCCTAAAGGGACGTTAGATTATGATGTTTGGTAAAGTTTGGTAGATTTTGGACTAGTGTAGCTATGTCATTTTAGGACGAAAGTCGGAATAGAGTTAGAAACCCCTTCTTGGGTTATATTTTGATATGTGTATGCATGTGTATATGTTATAGGTGATACGTGGTGAACTTTTGTAGTTGTGTACAAGCTTGTGTAACTAGCAAATTCGATATGTGATTACTCTACCTATCTACCTATTGATATGTGTATATAATTGTGAAGCATGGGTGATTATGTGTATGTGTTTGGCATGTAAAAAGGGATGACAGTACCTATGGTGGTAGTGATACCCCTAGGGAAAATATTAAAAGGCAGAGGCTTGGTACTAGTGTCATTATTCTTCCTTGATGGTATTGAGCCATAAGGAAGGGGAGATAATTGCATGTATGTGATTACTGTGTGTTTATGATTATGTAGGCATGATGGTAAGTAGTTTAGGTGTGTGTTCACTAAGCTTTATGCTTACCTCGTTGTTGTTTAATCTTTTAGTGGCAGGTACATCCTCTAAAGACAAAAGCAAGGCACCCGCATGAAGCTCCGGCGTTTAAGCAGTCCAGCCATTAGTGAAATGTTTGAGGAGAAATTGGTTTTGGGATGTTTATTAGCTTTTAAAATGATTAGTTGCTAAACTTGTTTCTACTTAGGGGTTGGTTTAAAAAAATTGAATGTTTAACTTGTAAGATTTGGTTATTTGGTTTTACATGTTAACTTGATAAAAACTTTAGTTTAAAATGACGAGTTTTGACGAGCTTCTGCTTAAACGAGGTTACATTTGTTAAATGCATGTTTTTTAATTTTGAGGTGTTACACCCTATAGGATCATATGTTACTAGTAATATCTTTCATTAATGATTCTTGAGCATATAGAACCAACAATCTCCCACTTGCACAAGATTCATTATGGATTGATATAGACAGTAGTTGACGTCTAGCACCCTAGTAACTACAAAAATAACTACTTTTGCCGGAGGAAAATGTCGTCGGCAAAAGTCTTGAAAGTGGCCGGTAAAAGCTCAAAACCCTTTGCCGGCGGACTTTTCCATCGGCAAAAGTCCCCGTGAAAATTTGGCCACTACAAGTGTTTTTGCCGACGAAGAACATGTGCCGCCGGTAAAGACACCTTTGCCGGCAAAAGATAGTCGTCGGTAAAAACTAAAGTCGTCGGCAAAAACCTTTCTCACGTAACCGTGTAAAATTCTTTTCCCGACGACTAAATACTTTTGCCGGCGTAATTTTTTCCGTCGGAAAAGGTTTTCTTTGACTTTTTGGTCAAACATTTATCGGCCAAAAAATCCGTCGGCAAAAGTTCTTTTTTCTTTTCAAAATAAAACTTTTGCCGACGCAGAAACGCGTCCGAAAAAGTTAGGTTTGACTTTATTAGTCAAATTTTTTCTGATAAAGAAGACCATCGGCAAAAGTTGGGTTTGACTCTTTTGGTGTCAATAAAAAATAACAGATAAACATATATAAAAACAACTTAAAAGATAAACTGGCTAATTAATAAAAAAACACATTACATAAATATCTAAAAAACGTAAACCTAACCAAATGAAAATATCTTTTCGAGATATATAAAAAAATACAAATAGATTAAATGTACTAAGCTAACGAAGATTTTCTACACTATCATTTTCTTCATGGATCAACTCAAATGGTTGACTAGTAGATGCATCATCAAAGATAATAAGCCATGGAGGCAAAGGTCAGACCATAGACAACAAATGTTTTGCCACACTTAATTCTGGTATAAGGCCTTGAATTTGTTGAAATAATCTCTTCATCTCATTCATATCTTGAGTTTGTTGCATCAATTAATCATGTTGAACAGTTGAATATTGCCCGAGTTGCCCTTGTTCATTTATGATTCTATCAATGCGCTCTTGTTGCATACGAGAGATGGGGTTGAAGTACATGCTCATTTTCCTGCAAATGCTTTGAGTCACGACAATGATCCAAATCCTTTCTTATATGTGGTTAACCAAGACTCGTCTAGATGAGTAAAACAAACATAAGTCAAAACTATCCTAAAGAAAGACAATCATTTGAGAAGGTGATAACAATGTATACTAAAATTGCAATTAGTAAACCTGAATTTAGTTTAGATGCATACCTAGATGGATTGAAAGGTTGATCTTGAAATATAGAACCTGTGAAAGGTGCATGTTAGTAATGAATTAAACCAAAATAGAATTTTATTAGGAGCATATCAAGGTATAAGGGTGTGAGTTTGTGTAAAAGTACCGTATGCAGGTGTGTGCACACACCATCTGTATGTATAGACCCATGTATGCGTTTATGTAACACAAGAATGGGATGTTGTGTGTAGGTGTGTATGGTAGAAAACAACCCCATCAAGTATTGTCTGTGTGTTTCATGATCAATATTTTAACAAGAAAACTCACCTGAATCCTGCTTTCTGTTAGTGTGAATTCAGAGCAACAGAACATAATCCTCAACCTGAACAAGTTGATATGACAAAAAAATATGAGCATAAACACATTGAAGCAATAATCATAAACAAACTCCTAAATAACTTTCAGTTCCGATTACAGAAGAAGTCGACCGAAGTCAAACTCCAAAAAGGTGCAGTTACATGTCTAGTGTGATGGGTTGGGTTAAAATGCAAACAGTTCCCAAAGGACCTGTTCGGCAGCAACCAAAGTAGTCCCTAATGAACTTTGACATTAGCCTCCCATCATAAAACGTTGAGAGTCCTCAAAAACCCAAGTTTCGTGGGTCTTCTAAGATTCCTTCCTGGTTTCCAAGTCATAAAACTTTCACTTATCTTCATCTACTACATCGTGTTTCTATGGTGGTAATTTCATAGTTCATCATCAGTTTTTAAATTGCGTTTTTTATATAAATGTATTCCTTTCTTTTTCTATTATCTTCATCTAATGTAACAAAAAAACATGGCATGAATCTCTTGGATCAATCATACATAAATATGAAAATTTTCAGTGGCATGAATCAAATGAATTAATTTTTAGGTTATGAAACAAATTTCAGTGATTCATTCATGGCATGAATTATTTAATTTTTCGAGTCATGAATACACGACTTAAATAGAGAAATCCCTCAATTAAAACTCACCCCAAATTAACCCTAAGCATAAATAAAACACATACTCATATGCGGATTAAAAAACACATCTTTAGTAAAAAGTAACACAAACACATACAATGAGCGAGACAGAGCCTTACTTGATTGAAGATTTTCTCTCTATTCCGTAACCACACCATCAACCAATTGTAAATCCTTCCGAATATTTTCATCTATCAGAAATGGGAGGGTTCCAAATACTGGGTTCTTAATCCGATTTTTTTCATCTTTAATTGAACCTTATCAATAACCTGCTGACAAAACACACAAAAAATAGGTTTGTCAGTTAACTACAACTTCTTGAGAAATCAATTGTTCAAAAGACAGTACCCAAATCCAAAGTTTTCAAAATTGATTTATTTTAAAATAGATTGTTCAAAATCGATTTTGAAAAACTTAATAAACTGAAATCAATTGTTCAAAATCGATTTCGAAACTGGGTTGAGAACTTAATGAAGAAGACAGACGCTGGTGGTTTGACTGCAGGAGGTCGACGGTTGTGACGATTGCTAGCGGTAGAAATACAGGGAGAGTGGGAAGCAAAGTTAATTAGGGTTTTAATTTGGGGAAATAAAAAGAGAGGGGAGGAGGGAAAGGTGGGAAGTGAAAAAAAAGAGGGCGGGAGTGAAAAAAAAAAGGTGGGATTTGTATTTGATTAAAAATATACAAATTAGTTTTTAATTTTAAATAATAAAATGTATTTAAATCATAAGTTTTAATATTAAATTGTATTGAAATTGAAATTTAATTTATAATTAAGGAATTAAGTTAACCTAATTTAAGCTTATATATAGTATTTATATATACATGTGAATATAATGTTAGTTGGTTAATTTCAAAGAAAACTTAAAAAATAAAATAAAAATCGACTAACCCTTTTAATTTGGACGGTACGCACTTGTAACATGCACACATGCATAAAAATCAAAAACACAACTTTATGTACTTATATATACAATTGTACAAGTAAGTACCGTCCATATGAAATACTACCAAATATTCTTACCTAGATTGATCCAAACCTAAATTTATCAATTAAATCCCAACTAGACCGATTAAAGCCTAAATAGATCAATCCAAACGTAGATACGTTAGTTAAAACCCATCTAGATCGATTAAAGACCAAATAGATCGATTAAAGCCCATATATATATCAATCAAAACCCAACTAGATCGATTAAAGTCCGTATATATCAATCAAAACCCAACTAGATTGATTAAAGTCCGTATATATCAATCAAAACCCAGCTAGATCGATTAAAGTCCATATATCAATCAAAACTCAGCTAGATCGATTAAAGTCCAAATATATCAATCAAAACCCAGCTAGATCGATTAAAGTTCATATATATATATATATATATCAATCAAAACCCTGTTAGATTGATTAAAGTCCATAGATATCAATCAAAACCCAGCTAGATCGATTAAAGTCCAAAGATATCAATCAAAATCCAGCTAGATCGATTAAAGTCCATATATATATATATATATCAATCAAACCTCAGCTAGATCGATTAAAGTTCATATATATATATATATCAATCAAAACCCTGGTAGATTGATTAAAGTCCATAGATATCAATCAAAACCCAGCTAGATCGATTAAAGTCCAAACATATATCAATCAAACCTCAGCTAGATCGATTAAAGTCCATATATATCAATCAAACCCCAGCTAGATCGATTAAAGTCCATATATATCAATCAAACCCCAGCAAGATCGATTAAAGTCCATATAAATCAATCAAAACCCAGTTATATCGATTAAAGTTCATATATATCAATCAAAACCCAGCTAGATTGATTAAAGCATAAATAGATCAATTCAAGCCTAAATATATCAATCAAATCCTAACTAGATTAATTAAATCCTAGCTGGATCTATTCAAGTCTAAATATATCAATTAAATCCCAACTAGATTGATTCGGGCCTAAATATATCAATTTAATCCCAACTACATAAATCAAAGCCCAAAAATAAGTTAAAGCTTGAGTAGATCTATTAAATCCCTAAATAGATCGATCCAAAAAATATCAAGCAAATCCCAACTAGACCAATCCAAGCCCAATATATTAATTAAATATCAACTAGACTGATTCAAGCCTGGATAGATCAACCCATGCCTAGATACATCATTTAAAGCCCAATCATATCAATCAAACCCAAACTAGATCGATTAAAACCCAAATACATCGATCCAAACTCAAATATATCAATTAAAGCCCAACGAGTCGATTAAAACCCAAATATATCAATTAAAGCCCAACGAGTCGATTAAAACCCAAATATATCAATTAAAACCCAACAAGTCCATTTAAAACCCAAATATATCAATTAAAGCCCCAAATATATCAATCAAACCCCAACTAGATCAATTAAAGCCCAACCATATCGATCAAAGCCCAAATATATCAATTAAATTGCAACTAAATCGATCTAATCCCAAAGATATCAAGTAAAGGCCAACCAGATCCATCTAAATACCAAATACACCGATCCAATGATCGACCAAAGTCCAACTAGATCGATTCATGCCCAAATTCATCAATTAAAGCCTAACTAGATCGATTAAGGCCCAACTAGATTGATAAGCCCAACTAAATTGATCCATGCCCTAATACATTAATTAAATTCCAAGTAGATCAATTATAAGCACAACTAAATTGATCTCAAATGATCTCAAGTCAAGTATGATTTCTTAGAACCTTTTGAAACTAACTAATAACTTCTGATAAACACATTCAAATATAAGATAATTATTTAGTCGTAAGAGAATACTCCTTTATGATCTTTATTCGAAAAAATAATATATCAATTGCAATTTTTATTTTAATCAACAAGTTTGAATTTTCATATTTATTGAGAATCTAAGTTAATTAATTTTGTATTTTTTGTTTACAATAATATTTTTTATCATTAAAACATCCTTATGAATCGTTATAACTTAAAAAACTATTTGTCAATGGGTTTGAGAAGTATTTTAGTAAAAGTAAAATATAAATATTAATGATATTAAAATACAATTGCCGGCGGATCTAAGAAATCCGACGACAAAAATGTAAATTAGTTGTTTATTAATAATATAAAAATATTTTTGCCGTCAAGTTTGAAAAGTCTGGCGGTAAAAGTGCAAGAAAAAAAATATTAATTTCAATAAAAATACTTTTGCCAGCCGATTTAAAAAGTCCGTTGGTAAAAATGTAAGCAAAAAATATTAATTTTAACCAAATAACTTTTGCCGGCGAGTTTGAGAAGTCCGTTGGTAAAAGTGTAAGTAAGAAAATATTAATTTTAATTAAATAACTTTTACCGGCGAGTTTGAAAAGTCCGTCGCTAAAAGTGTAAATAAAAAAATATTAATTTTAATAAAATAACTTTTGCCGGCGAGTTTGAAAAGTTCGTCGTAAAAGTGTAAATAAAAATATTATTAATTTTAATAAAATAACTTTTGCCGACGAGTTTGAAAAGTTCGTCGGTAAAAGTGTAATAAAAAAAATTAATTTTAATAAAATGACTTTTGCCGGCGAGTTAATCAAATTCGTTGGTGAAAATATCATTTAAGTTTTCAAAGATACTTTTACCGGCGGGTTTGGGAAGTTCGTCGGTAAAGATAACTTTTACTGACGGCTTGTACGAAATTCGTCGGCAAAAGTTCATTTTTGCCGGTGACATTTTTCTTCGGCAAAAAGTTCAACTTTTACTGACGACTTTCATTCAAATTGCCGGTAAAAGTAACTTTTACTGACGGACTTCCGAAACCCGCCGGTAAAAGTGCATTTTCTTGTAGTGACACACGAAGAGGTTCCATCCATCAATATTCAATTCCAAGAGCTCAAAGGCTGTAGTTGATGTATAAGGTAAGTCAATCAATATTCCCTTTGTTCAGACATCATGTTGGACATAAGACATGGATCGTAATCATTCTCATTTATTATCCAACTTTAACTAAGGCACCTTAGACGTCTAACTCTCAACACATAAGAGGAACAAATCCCATCTTGACTACATACGCCTCTTGTATAGTTCATATTATACCCAACGATGGTTTTCATAACTGCACGGTTACGAACAATGTTTAACCATATCAAAGCATAATACTTCCCTATATTTGAGTCCCTAATATGTATCTCAGGTCAAAGGACATAAAGATATTTACCTTCGTTCAAGATTCACTTATGACAATGATCCATGTAGTGATTCTTGAAGCGGGTCATATCCAATATTTGTTCGCCAACAAGTACATATGAACTTGGTTGCAACCCCTTGCTATTTCATCCCATGAAATCAACCAATCTAATTCATATTAGTCTTGTTCCCACAACAATGAGTGGCAATGGATTTTAGGATAACTAGTTTATTCTAGGATCAAAACATGCTAACATAGAACATAATAACATTAATACAAAAGAGATATCACACATATCAAAATAGATTACATGCCATTGCTATATAGTTCAAAGTATCCAGATATTAATAAAGTACATATTTATATCCAATCACTAGCTAAACGAAGCCCTATTCCTTTTGCATGAGCTTCAAACTTGTTTTGAGAAAGAGGCTTCATGAATGGATCTGCTAGATTATCATCTGTATGAACCTTGCTAATGAATACAATTCCCAATTCCAATTCCTGGTGAATGAAATTGTATTTTCGTTGAATATGTCTAGTTTTGTTGGTGACCATCGGGTCTCTTGCGATAGCTATGGCACCAGTGTTGTCACAAAGCATCTTAATGGCATTCTTGATGCTTGGAACAACCCCTAGATCACCGATGAACTTCTTTATCCAATCAACTTCCTTAGCTACTTCTGATGCAGCTATGTACTCATACTCGATTGTAGATAATGTAACCACTTCTTGCTTTGAACTTTTCCAGGAAATGGCTCCTCCATTGAAGGTGAATACATATCCCGATTGTGATCGAGAATCATCTCTATCAGTGTTGAAGCTAGCATTGGTGTAACAGCTTACAGCGAGCTCTTTAGTGACTCCTCATACACTAAGAACATATCCTTAGTTCTTCTTAAGTACTTAAGGATGTTTTTTACTGCCATCCACTGCTTTACACCTAGATTAGCTTGATATCGACTAGTCATAATCAATGCATAAGCTACATCTGATCTAGTGCATATCATAGCATACATAATCGAACCTACTGCTGATGCATACGGTATGTGACTCATTCTTTTAACCTCTTCAGCTGTACTAGGATAAGTCTATTTGGAAAGAATGGTGCTAGGTAGCATAGGTACAATTCCTCGTTTTGAGTTATCCATCGAAAAACGTTTTATGACTTTATCAATGTATGTACTCTGACTCAATCCGATGAGCCGTTTGGATCTATCTCTATAGATCCTAATTCCGAGTATGTATGCCGTATCTCCTAGATCTTTCATTTGAAATGACTTATTAAGATAAGTCTTGGTTTCTTTCAACATTGGGATATCATTCCCGATCAGTAATATGTCATCTACATATAAAGTTAGAAAAAACAATTTTGCTCCCACTTGCGTTGATGTATATACATGGTTCATTTGGACTTTGTGAGAAACCAAACATTTTGATGTTCTCATCAAAATAATGATACCAAGTCCTAGATGCTTGTTTCAATCCATAAATGGATCTCTTTAGTTTGCACACCTTATTGGGTTATCAGGGTCGACAAAACCTTTAGGTTGTTCCATATGTCTTCTTTGAGGTTTCCATTAAGGAAAGCAGTCTTGACGTCCATCTACCATATCTCATAGTCGTAATATGCAGCTATGGCCATGATAATCCTGATAGGTTTAATCTTGGCAACAAGCGAGATGGTTTCATCATAGTCAATACCATGAATTTGAGTGAAGTCTTTCACTACAAGTTGTGCCTTGAATGTTTGTACATTTCCATCCATGTCGATCTTCTTTTTAAAGATCAACTTGTTTCCAATAGCCCTGTTATTGGGAGGTAAGTCAACCAAGTCACATACTTGATTGTCATACATGGATTGAATTTCCGCCCTCATAGCTTCAAGCCAATTTTTAAATTCTAAATATGTAGTAGATGCCTTGAAATTGATGGGTTCACATTGATCCTTCAAGAAGACTTCCTCTTCAAGAATGACAAATCCCTATCTGTCAGGTTCTTGACGAGGTCTACTTGAGCGTCGTACGGGTGGTGTGTCATTTGGCATCTAAATGATTGTTTCAAGTATAACGATTATGTGCAAGACAGTAACAAGGGTTTACCGTGTCTAATGTTATAAGACACTACTGGGTCACACTGCTACACACCCAATTAGAGAACAATTGGATTTACCAGTTATTGTGTAGAAATAATTAAATATTTTAATTAATTATGTAGAGAGAAATAAATAATAAATAGTTATTTATTATTTATAGACAATTAAAAGGTTTTTATTTAATTAAATAATAAATAATAAATAGTTAATTAATTAATTAAAAGGTTTTTATTTAATTGAAAGTTTATTAATTAAATAGGGTTTTAGTTTAATTAAAAAGCTATCGGGATTTCTTAATTAAACGGGCTTGGTATTACCATATTTAGCTTTATAAATATGGTAAACTTAGAAGGGTTTATTCATTCATTCATTAGTTATCTTTACCAAAAAGAAACCTAGAGAAAAACCCTCCAACCTCTCTCTCCACTCAATCGACAAAACACACACACACACACACACACACACACAAATCAGCTTGATTTGTGTTATCGGGTAATCCTAAGGCGGTCTAGCAGTCATTCTCGTGGTGGTGCAGTAGCGGTGTATTTCCTGCAAGCTTTCCAAACAACTCTCCTAATAGCCTAAAGGTATATCTGATAAACCCTCTTTGGATTGTATCTGTATTGAATTGGTTGGATCTACGAATTGAGATTTTATGTGTTTTTATTCCGCTATGCTTTATATATCTGTTGTATATGTTTATGTTTTGTATCTGTAAAATCCCAACATCAGGTTCAACAACATTTTCTTGACTATTATTTTCAAGTATATGTTGTGTCTGTCGAGCTTCTTCAAGATCAATTGTGGGCTCCCAGTTGCTTTATTCATAATGAAGTGGTGTGTTTCCGGAGAAGATGATGGTACGACGCATGAGTGCAGCTCGTGCGACTACTCGAACCAAGGCGGCATCTTCCTCGAGCTCCTGGATCTTCGACGAGAGAGCCTCATCTCTTTCGACCTTCTCTCAACGAACCTCGACCAGCTCCTTCTCTAGCTCCCGCGTGCGATCCAAGGAGATCTTCATGCGCTCACGCTGTTCAGCTTGGAAGCGCTCCATCACATCAAGCTTCGACTCCAGGTCCCCGATAAGAACATTTTTGGAGTCGACCTCTTGAGACAATTGGGCCATCTTCTTCTTCGTCTTCTCGGCCTCCTTCTTAGCCAGCTTGGCATCGGCTTGGTTAGCCGACATCTTTTCTTTGATCTTCGCCATTCTGGCGTGAAGACCAAGGCCAGATTAAAAAGCCTACAAAAGAATCAAACAAAATTGTTAGAATCGCACGATTAAAAAAGAAATAACGTACGACAAAAGGTTTTTTCTTACCAAGAAGGACAAACCAGTAACAGCCGCGTCGAGATCCTCGATCTCTTCTTGCGCCATGTGATCCCTCTGGGAAGGAAGATGAAATTGCTCCAGTATGGGAAAGATCAACGCAGATCTGATAACGTCGTCCGCCAAGAAGTTCGACGACATCGATATGTTCATGGTTGTAAGACCAGAACCCTCGATACCCTTACCCTTGTCGACCTTAACGGAATGACGACTCGACCCAGTCTCTTTGGTCGAAGGAGGAGCAAAGCTGAGAGGAATCGCGTCGAACCCACCTTCCACCTTTCGTACGGTTTCATGAGGTGGGGTACCCCCTGGGGCAAACGATGAACGCGTCCGTTTGCCCACCGAACCTTCTCCTCAAGTCGCTGCCTTTCTTTTCGCAGCTCTCGCAGCAGCCTACATCTGTTGTGTTTTCTTTGATTTACCAGCAACACCTGCAAATCGCATGACAGGCTCAATTAACGATTTGAATACTAAACATATAATTTAAACGTACGATATAAATTTATTACTTACCCTCCATCTCTTCCTCTCCTATCACCTGAACCTCGGGCTCGACGTCGCTATCCTCACCACCCTTCGACGTACGGAACGTACGATCAGTTATGCTATAGCGTAAAAACTGCTCACTCGCCTCAGTAGTTTCCTCGAATGCAAAGTTGATTGCTACACAAAAAGACATACGATTAATAACCTTATACAAACTAATAAACTTAAGGAGTAAGTAAAACTCTATTTACCATTCGAGTTCCATTCTGGAACAACCCATGAATCATCAACAACAGAGGATGTTTGGACAAAAACATATCGGGATTTCCATCCTTGATCGTTTACTTGAGTACCGTGGACGAGCATAGCGTCACTCCTACCCCTTGGAAATAACCCGTAGCGGTTATAGGGTTGCCTTGTTACATTGTAGGCGGTGAGAAGGTCGTCGACCGAAAACTCAAGACAACCCCAATTCCTCGTCACCTGTTCGATAACTTGGATGACATGCCAGAATTGGGGCATCAGCTGACCAGGGAAAGATTGAATCGAGTCATAAAAGCTCGAGACAGTGGGGAATAAGGCCATCGAAATCCGATCTTGAACGGATACTCGAACAGGGTAAAAAACCCCGTCGTAGCATCCGCCGGACGAATTTCTCCAGCCACCCTAATTTGGGCATCCTCTGGTAACCCTGCAAGATCTCTCAACTCTCCGACCTCTAGACTCTCGGTAATCGAACTACTAACTTCGCTCGACATGACGAAATCTAATCTTCCTAAACTATTACGCAATCGTAAAAACCTAAGAACGTCTAGACCCTTAGAACTCTTTCTAGCAATGGATTTCAAGCGCATAAAAAAGGAGAAAAGGAATACCTTATATGGTAGATCACTCGAAAAATCCTTGCTGAATTTTGGACGGATTGGAATCGGGAATTGATTTTGCGAATCGACGAAGAATTAGAAAACGATTTTGTAAAATTTCTTTCTAATCTAAGTCGTTGTATTTATAGTAATTGCATTAAGGGTGAATCATCGCAAGAAATCAGGCCACGCATCCCCAATTTGCCGTTGAAAGATACGTATCAGGTAAAGGCTCTATGACGTCATCCGCGCCAACGTTAATAAAGCCGTTAACCAACGTTCATTAATCTTTCGTCTAGCGATTAAAAGATTTAGTAAATACTTAGCATATTTTCTAAATCTTGGGGGAAAACTTTTTGGGTAAAAATTCACGATCGCACGACGACAGACTATAATCGTAAGACATCTTTCAGGATGATAATCCTGTATTAAGATAAGGTCCTGAGATAAACTTAATAATACCCTTGAACGAATATAACAACCGGTCGAATAAATCTAACGATCAGTCGAACGACATTTCTATACAAAACGTACGACGCATTACTAACGGTAACCTCTATCGTAAGTTTTCTTATTGATTACAGGAAATCGTCAGTTACCGGATATCTCGCCTGCAGTTAAAGACCTGGTCCAAGATCATTTAAAAACAATCAAGACAAAGATTTAATCTCATTTAATGTGGCGTCCGTTATGACCGTTGAAGGCATTAAATGCACGACCGTTGCAGAAGAACCTATATAAAGCTACGAAGACAATACTAAGAGGACACCGAACAACTCTTGAAGCAACAATTATACTTTCTCTAGCTTAGAATTCATAGAATACATGTAATTTACGTTCGATCGCACGTGTATTTCTTTTGTAATCGTTCGACACACGCTGTAATTTTGAAGGACATCATCCCTGCTTGGTGATCATAGTGCACTGTCGACCGTTATTCAGTCGACCGCAAGTTTTTTCCTCATTCGAGAGGTTTTTCCTGCGTCATCAAATCATTCGTGTTATTTTACTTTTCATCGCATTTATTATCGATTGTAATTTCTTTCTCTCGACGGTTAAGCCTCACATATTTTACAAGATAATCGACTGGTGTAATTTTTTACATAAACATCGAGTATGAACTCTCTAACTCATCTAATAATTCACGATAAACATAGGGCCATTGGTCTTCATCATACCCGAGCCAAACAGCTATTGATCAAAAACCACAATTCCCATCACCCCTTACATCTTGTATCTTTGTAATGTATAGAAGAAAGATTTCTGGAATTTGCTTCAACAAATTACTATCTCCCTTCGAGGGTATCTCGTTTGAGTCAAAATGGTATGAACATTGGCCCAATGGTTCATCGTTCAAGTCCATGAAGACCGAGCTATGCATGGGTGGTTCCTCGTTCAAGTCCATGAAGAATGAGCTATGCCTGGTGTTGATCCAGCTCTCCTAAGACCTGATGAAATGATAATGATCCTGAATCTTTACTTAGTGAATAGGTTTTTACTTCTGTTATAGCTTGAGGAATTATCACTGAGTCTGTTCAGTGTTATTCCATATTACTTATGCTGTAACTTATTTTTATAGTAATCAGGATCAGGATCAGGAGACGAACGAGTCTGTTCTGCAGTCGACTGATCCTATCCACTGAAGTGAAGACCTCCTGAAGACATCAAGATCATACACAAAGAACCATCAGCGACGTCGAAGAAATAGCTGATGACAGGAACAGCATGCTCGTGATCTGAAGACGGAACTCAGTGATAGCAGGCTGCTCAATATCGTATGACATCCTGAAGACTCAACAGGATACAAGTGACCCTGAACAGCACCAGCTTCAGGACTCTAGTCACTGATCAGTATCCTGATCCTGAAAGGATTAGTATAATGTCTTAGTCTAATGCACAAAAGGATTATCCGCCTTTACTGACACAAAAGTACATAAGGACAGTCTCTTTACTGTTCCCTCCGTACTTATCAGACCTCAAGGCAACTGTTTACACACTTCCTCTTTTGCACACCATGCAAAGAGTATTTGTTTATAGTAAATAGTACAACAGACCAACTACAACGTGACACGTCACAAAAGTAGGTCTGCATGCATTTAATGCATGGAGTATAAATTGGACGTGGAGAAGATTTTCTCCATACCTCTTCTGCATCCAAAAATACTCAAGTCCTTTCTTTCTTATTCCCCTCTATCTTTCTTTCTTACATCTTCTCACTTAGTGCATAGTGAAAGAACTTAGATTGTTTAGTTTAGACTATTTGTCTTTTCTATTTCCGCAACAATCTGTAAATTCATATTGTTAATATAACAAGAATTTAAAGTGAAAAATTGTGTGATTATATTCAACCCCCCCCCCCCCTTCTATAATCCCAAACACTATCCTAGCTTGAAGGTCACCTACTTGGGACCAACAAGTGGTATCAGAGCAGATACAAGCTCTCCTTTTCTTCTTAGAAAAATCTTGTGATCCTCTCTTCTTATTCTATGGCTCTTCAAGCTAAGGATAACTACTTTGATACCGGCTCTGCTGGAAAGCCTCCTCGGTTCAACAAAGACAACTTCTCTCTTTGGAAAACCAGGATGGAACTCTTTCTCTCTGGTTCTGATCCCCAGATTCCATACTTTCTGGAAAATGGACCACATGTGCCTACACAAACCGTCCACCCCATTCCTGCTGCTGCTGGCCAACCAGCTGTTCCTGAAAGGCAGCTGGTGAAACCCGTAACTGACTGGAATGATGAAGACAGACGCCTGGTCAACATTGACACTAAGGCTAGGTCTCTCATTGCAATGTCACTTCCTGACGATGTATTCCACTCTGTCTGTCACCTTCGCTCTGCTAAGGAGATATGGGACACTCTCTGTGTTCAATATGAAGGTACTGCTGTTCTCATGGAATCAAGAAAGATTTTCTTGGTTCGTCAGTATGAAAGCTTTAATCATCAAAAGGATGAAACCCTCTCCCAGCTACATCAGAGATTCAACTGTCTTCTGATTGATCTGAAGACTATCGGTACTACCTACTCTAACTCTGAGGTGGTTACCAAGTTCATGGAAGCTCTTCCTGAACATTGGGAAATGTACACCTCCTGCTTAACTATGTCAAAGGACATAAAGACACTCACACTAAGTGAGCTGTACGGTATTCTTCTTAACCGAGAACAACAGAAGAAACTGAAAAAGAATCTCATAAGAGACTCTAAAGACACCAAAAGCAACTCTGTTGCATTGGTCTCTGACTCAGTTCCTACTGTTGCCACTTCTTCTTCAGTAACTATTACTGAATTAGAATCTTCTGACTCTGACATGTCAGAAGATCCTGAATTCAATGAATCTCTTGCTCTTTTAACCAGATCTTTCAAGAAGTTTGCTAAAAAGGGAAACTTCCACAAAAAGAAACATCTTACTATTACTGACAAGCCTAAATCAGACCCTGTTGATAAGGCTACTGCTATCTGCTACAATTGTCAGGGCAAAGGACACTTTGCTAATGATTGCAGGTACAGGAAAAGTCAGTTTGCTCCCTCCTCTGCTAAATCTTCTTCTAAGAATCCCAAATACCAGCGCCTGAAAGAAAAATACAAAAAGATGAAAACTCAGCGCAAAGGCAAAGGTTTAATCGCAGAAGACTGCGACTGGGATGACGTCTCCTCTGATGACTCATCTGATGAGGAAGACACTCAAGTGGCACTGATGGCCATTATTGAGGAACCTACCTTAGCCCTCATGGCTAAGATAGAAGAGGTTCCTGAAGAGATTCCTCCTCAGGATCCTGAAGCTTCTTCTTCCACAACTCCTGAAGCTTCCACCTCTGCGACTGATTCTTCCAGTCAGGTACCTATTCCTCTCATCCCTCTTGAAAGCTTAACTCAGTTGGACCTGGTCACTCTCGATCTTTACAAAGCCCTTAATGGTAAAACCTCTGCTGAAAAAATGAATATTGATCTTAGAGGACAACTCAAAGAATGTCAAGAAAAAATAAAACAGCTTACCATTTTGGAAGAAAATTATAAAGACCAGGTCACTGTAAACAAAACTCTCTGTATTGAAAGAGAATTGGCTCTTGCTGCCAAAGAAAAGGCCCTTGCTCAATTAAATGCTGAAAAAGTCACCATCAAAGGATGGAGTGACGCCTCTGAAAAAGTTGATGAAATATTAGCTTCAGGGAGATCTGACAAAAGCAAAAGAGGTCTTGGATTCACTCATAGATATAAGTATGAAGAACCTAAATATGAAAGTTCCATGCTCAAATTTGGAAAATTTGTTTCTTCTATTCCCATTCCAAATGCTTCTGAAAATATCCCTTCTTCTTCTTCTAACACACACTCTGAAGGTGCTCCTAAGAGCAAAAAGAACACAGTCAAGGAAAAATCTAAGACTGTAACACCTTCAAAGACCAAGAGTCCTAAACCCAAGAACAAAGTCCTGGGTGGTGGTCCTTCAGTCTCAGGATCAAAATCTTTCTCTCAAAATCCTGCTCCCAGACTGAAGATTGACCTCAAGCAAAAGACTCAGGAGAAGAAACCAATTCCTCCAATGTCCAATGCTAAAGGCATACTTGGTGCTGGTCCTGCTCACCTAAAGTTCAAAAACTTTCTGGACCACACTAAACGCTTTCAATATCGCAAATGTTATCACTGTGGATTAAATGACCATATTGCGAGTAAGTGTCCTGATGCTACCAAAGCTGAAAAATCAGCTAAGGTAAAGAAGATTCCCAAGACTGAGAAATCAGCCAAAGGAAAGAAGGTTGTCAAGACTGTTCCTTCAGTCAAGACTCCAGCCTCCTGTACTGATACTTCAGTAAAGGCTGACACTGACTCAACCAGTCCTACTGATACTTCTGGATCCATAGTTCTATGGGTACCAAAGAAAACTTAAACTTTAATCTTTACAGGATAAGGGCATCTGGTACTTGGACAGTGGATGCTCTCGACATATGACTGGTTCGAAATCTGTCCTCTCTAACTACCGTGAAGAAAGAGGTCCTGCTGTGACCTTTGGCGGAAACGGTAAAGGCCAAACCCGAGGGTATGGCACACTGACCAACGGAGTAACTACTTTCAAAAGAGTTGCTTATGTTGAAGGCCTGATGCATAATCTTCTGAGCATCAGTCAACTGTGTGATAAGAATCACAAAGTTTCTTTCTCCAAGAAAAAGTGCAAAGTCAAGAACAAAAGAAAGGAAGTTATTCTCACTGGAGTGAGACATGCTGATATATCAACATGAATACTTCCACTGACAACTTCTGCTTTGTATCTCGTGCTTCATCTGATACAAATTGGCTTTGGCACAAGCGTCTTTCTCATCTCAACTTCAAGACGCTGAATCGACTCTGCATCAACAACCTGGTCATTGGTCTTCCTGACTTTCGCTACACAAAGGTGTCTCTTTGTTCAGCATGTGAAAAAGGAAAGCAGACCAGGGCTAGCTTCAAGTCCAAGCAGATTTCCTCCATCAGTTCTCCTCTACAACTTCTCCACATGGATCTCTTTGGACCAGTCAACGTCCAATCCATTGCTGGAAAGAAATACACTCTGGTAATCGTTGATGAGTTTTCCAGATATACTTGGGTATTCTTTCTTCGATCCAAGAGTGATGCTCCTGAAGAAATCATTCTGTTCGTCAGGAAGATGGAAAGACTCAACAACCTTACTGTTCGATCAATCAGGAGTGACCACGGAACTGAATTCAAAAACAGTACCCTGGAAACTTTCTTCGATCAGAAAGGTATCTCTCAGAACTTCTCATCTGTGAGAACTCCTCAGCAAAATGGTGTTGCTGAAAGACGAAACAGAACCCTGATTGAAGCTGCGAGATCTATGCTGAGTGAAGCCAACCTTGCCACTCAATTCTGGGCAGAAGCTGTTAACACAGCATGTTATACCCAGAACCGATCCCTGATAGTAAAGCGCTTCAGAAGAACTCCTTACGAACTCTTTCGTAATAGGAAGCCATCAATCGAACATCTCCATATCTTTGGTTGTGTTTGCTACATTCTAAACAACAAAGATAATCTTGGGAAGTTTGATTCCAAATCTGATGATGGAATTTTCCTTGGATACTCATCCATTTCTAAAACCTACCGTGTGTTCAACAAACGAAGACAAGCCATAGAGGAAACGATTCATGTCAAATTTGATGAATCGGGTCCTACTTTCCCTCACCCAAATGATAATTCTGAAATCAATCAGTGGGCTGATTCTTTCTTTCAAATCCCTGAACCTCCTATTGCTGATCCATCTCCTCAAAACCTTCCTGATGGTTTTGAAGAAGATCCTCCTATTCCACCCACTGAAACATCCTCTCCACCTCTGATTAATGCCACTCCAATTACCCAAATCACACCTTCTGAACCTGATCAACCCACTAACAGTGAAGACTTTTCTCAAACCACTGTTAGTGAGCCTACTCCCACCAATCTTCTCCCTGATCCATCAGTAAATGAAGCTTCTACTTCAGGACAGGTGTATCAGCCACCTGCTCTCCGATGGACCAAGGATCATCCCATTGATCAAGTTCTTGGTAATCCCTCCTCTGGCATTAAAACTCGACGCCAATCTGGTAACGTCTGTCTTTATGTAAATTTTATCTCTGAAAATGAACCTAAAGAAATAGATGATGCTTTGCGTGATCCTGCCTGGGTCTCAGCCATGCAGGAAGAGCTAGCAGAGTTCATCAGAAACAATGTCTGGCTTCTCGTCCCTAGGCCTCGAAAACGTACTATCATTGGTTCCAAGTGGATTTTTCGAAATAAACTTGATGAGATTGGTATAATTATTCGAAACAAGGCTCGCCTTGTGGCTCAGGGATACAGGCAGGAAGAAGGCATTGATTACGATGAAACCTTTGCTCCTGTTGCTAGGCTCGAAGCAATTCGACTCTTCCTAGCTTTTGCAGCACATATGAACTTCAAAGTTTATCAGATGGACATTAAAAATGCCTTTCTGAATGGAAAACTTAATGAAGAGGTCTATGTGGCTCAGCCTCCTGGCTTTATAGATCCTAAGTTCCCTGATCACGTCTACAAGTTAAACAAGGCTCTCTATGGGTTAAAACAGGCTCCTCGTGCCTGGTATGATACCCTCTCAACCTTTCTTCTCTCTAAAGGTTTTGTGCGTGGAAAGATCGATAGCACTTTATTTCTAAAGAAATATCCTAAGCATATCCTTCTTGTCCAGATATATGTCGATGACATTATCTTTGGATCCACAAATCCCAAACTCTGCGAAAAGTTTGAGTTGCTCATGAAATCTGAATATAAAATGTCTATGATGGGCGAACTAACATTCTTTTTAGGACTTCAGATCAAGCAATCTGAAAAGGGAATTTTCATCAATCAAGGTAAATACGTACAGGAGATGCTGAAGAAATTTGATCTCACATCTTGTACACCGATGAAGACTCCAATGGCTCCTCCTCTGACACTTGACAAGGATTCCAAAGGGAAATCTGTCGATGTGACTCTCTACAGAGGAATGATCGGCTCTCTGCTGTATCTCACAGCTAGCCGCCCTGATATCATGTATTCTACATGTCTCTGTGCTCGTTATCAGGCTGAACCCAAAGAATCCCATCTGACCGCTGTAAAGCGGATCTTCAGATATCTGAAGGGAACTCCTAATCTGGGTCTTTGGTACTCCAAGGACTCAGGGTTCGATCTAACAGCTTATTCTGATAGTGACTTTGCAGGATGTAAGATTGACAGGAAAAGCACCACTGGTGGTTGTCACCTACTAGGTGGCAAGTTGGTGAGCTGGACTAGCAAAAAGCAGAACTCTGTGTCCACATCAACTGCTGAAGCTGAATATGTTGCAGCAGGAATCTGTTGTGCTCAAGTCCTGTGGCTGAGAAATCAACTTCAGGACTATGACATACAACTTTCTAAAATTCCTATCTACTGTGACAATACTTCAGCGATAGCCATCGCCAACAATCCTGTCTTACACTCCAAGACAAAGCACATTGAAGTGAGATATCACTTCATCAGGGATCATGTGATGAATGGTGATATTGAACTCCATTTTGTCCCTACTGAATATCAGCTTGCTGACCTCTTTACCAAACCACTGGATGTGACGCGTTTTAATATGCTCATCAGTGAACTTGGGATGTTAAATCCTGATGATTGAAGTTTATCAGGACAAACAGTTGTTAAATCCTATAGAATAATCATTCTCAGGACTCTTTCTTTAACAACTCCTGAATTAACTCTCATCAGAGGATGACTCTATTCAGTACTTACAAAATCTTTGTTCAAATATCCGAATACTGATGATTCTCAGGTAAGTATTTTTTCCCTCTGCTACTGAAACCTTATCGCATTAAATGTGATAAGAGGATTTTCCCAAAACAGTATTTATCTGATAAGTACTCTGATTCCTATAAAACATATCTTTCACCAAAATGGAATCATCCCCTGAAAAGGCGGTTTTTATCTTTTCAAATAAAACAAACTTTTCATCTGCACTGACACGTAATGGGACGTTTCCTGTTCCCCACTACGTGTGTCAGGCGCGTGAACGCGCGTAGAACCTCCTTTATTCATCATTACGTTTGAATTTAGCCGCTCTTTTCTCTCTCATCCATTTTCTCTCTCCTACCACGAGGTATAAAAACCTCACTCGTAATCTTTTACACTCTTTACGCTCACTAATTCTCTCCAAGCATTCTAGCAAGAAAAAGCAAGAACTATTTTCTCTCAAGAACACCAAGAACACACTCACCACTTCTCTTAACAAGATCATCGTAAGTGTTTCTTTAATCCTGTTCTTTCTACATTGTAAGTTGGCATTCTTCACCTAAACAGCTTATTTTGTTAATCGTTTTTCCAAAAACCCTAAGATCACTCCGTTTGATCTTAGCTTTTCCAAAATCTTCTAAGATTTTTGTTAAAACAGTTTATATGGTGTTTTTATTTCTTTTAAGAACATTCATAAACTCTTATTTTGATATCTTTTCATCAAAATAAAAGTTTCTTTTTAATACCAAAACACATTCCTTTTGTGTATTTTGGTATCTAATCCATTCCAAGTATAAAGGATTTCACCACTTTTATGAACATATTCTGTGTTCATTGAAAAGTGAAGAAAAATGCATATTTTGGATTCTTAATCATCCACATATGTTGTTTTTATGTGTTAACAGAATGGCTGCTACTACATCCACTTCCTTGGACGCCCAGCTCTCCTCTGAGGCAACGACGCTGATGACTGCTACTGGGAACCTACCAATCATCATTCCCCAACATGACCTGCAGTTCAAACACAACAACTTGATTGGGATATTTGATCTACCTACCAACAAGGCGTTTCTCAAGCCTGCCAGGGACTTCCTTCTGTCATGTCCCCTGAAGACGGCGTTTACCATCAACCCAGCACCCAACAAACCCCTGCTCCTGCAGCTGTGGTCCACTGCTACCACTGCCCAGGAGAGGAACTCACGGGGCAAGATGCATGAGGTGATTAAGTTCCAGATCAAGGACGACATCATCTCATTTGGCATAGGGACTCTAAGGAACGTCCTAAACTTTCCCAAGAAGCAGACGTTTCCTCCTGCTCCTTCCTCCGACGAAGTCATCGCGTTCCTTGATGACATCGGCTACAAATGGCCTGTACGTGAAGGCCAACCTCTGACAAAGACTGCTGCCACTGTCTACAAGACAGGGCTAAACGCGACGTTCTATTATATATGGAACACGTTTGGTCTCTGTCTGACAGGGAAGACGGGGAGCACAGAACAATTCCCCACCGTCATACAGAACATGGTCTACTCTGCGATCAAAAATCGCAAGTTTGACTATGTCCGCTGTATCTGGGACGACATGATCAAGAAAATCAAGAACCGCACCAGGGTGGTGAACGTCCCCTACACCCGGTTCTTCTCTGCAGTTCTGGCACTGCACATGGGTGACAACTACCCAACAGAGGGAAACTTCAACAATTACGCCATAAGCGTAAAGTTTCTGGAGCAGCTGTCTCACAAAGCAGATGATATCCCTCTGTCTACAGTCCTGGTTGTCCCTGAACCACAACCAGACGCAGAGGAACAACCTATCTCTGCTCCTGCTCAAGGTATGTTTTCTCTCTTCTCTTCCAAACCACCCTCTTCTTCTTCTCTGCATGCTATGTCAGTAGCTAACCCAATACTGACTTCCCCAGCTGCAACCTCTTCGGCGCCTCTGAAGCGCCCTCCTCCCTCTGGCTCCTCTCCTCCACCACAGCCCAAACGCACCAAATCCAAGGCGTCAAAGAAAAAGAAGGCAGCAGCTGGTAAGAAATACTATATTACCCTGCCTCAAATATTTAATAAACCATCTCCTTTATCTAAAACTTCTTCACCTGCAGATGCTTCCATCTCTGCTCCTGTCCAACAAGAACCTGAGGTTGTTCACCTCGAACACTCAGAGAACATGGGGGGTAATCGCTCTGATACCCTCCTAGCCTCAGGTAATACTTTTAAGCAAAATATTACTGTCTCTTCTTTTTTGAAAGCTAATGAGTCTTCTAGTACTCACTTAGCTACTCTGTTTACAGGTTCTTTAGGAACAGCAGTTGAAGGGCCGTCCCAACTTCATCAGGATGACCCCTTCAACGATTTCATCTTCACGGATGCCGATCGACAGCTGAGCGCAACTGAGCTATGACGACAGTCCGCTGAAAGGCAATTGCAGGAGGTCCGCACGGCACTCCAGCAACAAGAGGACGCCCACAAGGCCCAGCTTCAGGCCTTGGAACTTGAGCTTGCAGCAGCCAAGGCCGCTGCCTCTGCCGCCGAAGCCGCCGCAGCCTCTGCCACTGCTGCCGCAGCCGCTGCCGCCCCTGCTCCTACTGGTGTCACCATCACCATACCCTGTCTGGATGTCATCCATGACAAGGTATCTCAGGTGGCTACCTCCTCCTCCTCTCTTCAGGCGTCCGTAGACGACCTGAAGACCACGGCGTTACCCGCTCTCTCCACAGCGGTCGACAACAACTCCACCTCCACCACCAACTTCCAACAAATAGTGGTGCAGAGGTTGGACGCACAGGAGACTGGCCTTCGAGCCCTCCAGGAGAAAGTGGCCGAGATAGCCACTGCAGTGAACTCGCTGACCACTGCTCCTCCTCCGCCGCCATCGTTCACCACGGCCGACAGAGAACTTCTCCAGTCTCTCCTCTCATCTTCCTTCATCAACAGGAAGCTGAACGCAGATATGGCCTCTCTCCCTCCAGCGGAGTATTTCAACAGCTGCCTTACAACAGGCACCTGTTGAGGGGGAGAGACAGCCGAGAGACCATTCCGTTTATTCCCCCTCCACCAACTGGAGAACCAACGAACAGGGGGAACAAACGAGGAAGAGGATGATGATGAAGATGATGATGGTGAAGACGACGATTTCTTCGTCGAGAAGGTTCCAACCTCAACGCCCACTCCAGGGCCTGCACACTCTCAGGGGGAGAACCCCGGTGCACCTGGTACGTTACTACTACCATCCTCTCCCTCATCTTCTGATAACCAACCAATCTCTACTCTCCTTAAAACTAAACCTACACCTGAAACCATCACCCTTGACACTTCCTCTGAAGACTCTCAAATAAACAACCTACAAATGGTTGTCTACCAACCACCTAAACAACCTACCCCTGAACCAACACCCCATTCTTCTCCTAAACAAACCTCTGAACCTGAAAACCAAGAAAACTCTGACTTTCAGGATGTGAACTTTGGCTCTGTCACTGGTGAGATTATTCGCCTCATGGAGAATAGTCCATCAGAACAAACAAGAGCTGAATTAAGCAGAATGACTTTCAGAGTAACTCCTCTTAACCCTGAAACCATTCCTTCTAGACCAACCCGCTTTAATCCTGAAGCATCCTCTTCTAGAACCCCTGAAATCCGAGCCCCTCCTGAAACCATTTGCCTCTCATCAGATGATGAATTCATCTCTGATGACTTCTCTACCCCTGCTTCTTCTCCCAGATCTCCTCCCTCTAACTCTCCTAGATCTGAAGGTGAGAATTACCCTGACAACTCTGCTATTGTCAACAGGGATGGGCGTTTAGACGCCGTGATAGAGCGACTCGAGAGTACAAGAGTAAAAATTCCTCTTCGTACCTCTTGGGACTCTGAGTTCGCCTATCTATCACAAGAGGAATACAACGCTGCTGTACAGGCTCAGGAGGAGCATAATAAGAAGCAGAAGGAAGCCTTCCTCTCCGCTCAAGCCGCTCGAAGGCTTGCATCGGATTTTGTTGAAGAGGACGCTGAAATAAGTGCTGACCCTGTTCTAGCACAGAAGGCCGCGCTGAAGGTCTTCAACAGGAATGCTGAAGCTCGGTCTGAAGAAGTTAACACAAAGCTTGACTGGTGCAGAGACCGCCTTCACCTAAGAAAACATGGTGCTGCTATCTCTGGAATCCATCTCAGCCGAACTCGCGGCAAGAGAGCAAAAACATGGATCACCGTCAAACGCTCTGGAGTCAAGGACGTGCAACACACTCTGGACAAGTTAGATCGTTACAACTTGTCAGAGTGGAACGAGATCAGATCCCTACTTCCCAAAGCCAACAAGAACTATCGGGCTGAAGTAGAAGAAGTCATCGAAGGACTTATTGCACGCATCAGAAGGACAACGGAAATTCCTGATGACCTTCTCCAGCCTTCTTCAGCACTGCCTCAGCCACCTGTTCGAAGATCAGCCGGTGCTTCAACAAGGAGACCAACTCCTTGCATGCCCAGGATGGTTGTCAAGCCACTGGACCTCTCGATGCTTGATCTTTCACTCCCTCCAGGAGTCTCTCTCTCTGAAGGACAAGTCATCAGAGAACCTGTTCATGGTATTTGTGTAAGCGACAACTCCAAGATACTACGCTTTCAGCGTTTCAGCGAGCTACACAAAGCACCATATGAACACTTGGTTTCTGTTCTCTTCACTGCTCAAAGAGACAAGAAAAACCAAGATAATAAAGAGATTATTCGCACTGTCAGAGCTATACTCGATCATCGACTCGCCTTCAGCAACACTCCAGTTCCAATCGTTGTCAAGACTGAAGAATTTAGCGAAGACTCTGATAGTTAGAATATTTTTCTGTAATTTTACTTTCAGTACTTCACTTATGTACTCTTGTATTTTCTTTACTCTTGTAACCTGATTGAGATTAATGAAAATGCAATTCAGTGCATTGTACTTTATTCCATCATAGTACTGAAAAAGATCCCTCAAAACAGTAAATGGGACATGTACCTTTATGAGTTCTATTTCCTACTGTTTTATCTAGACTTAGAAATTTTTTTCTTTCTAGACTTAGACAATTTCTCTGTTGTCTTATCATTATCATTTAGGGGGAGATTGTTGATCCAGCTCTCCTAAGACCTGATGAAATGATAATGATCCTGAATCTTTACTTAGTGAATAGGTTTTTACTTCTGTTATAGCTTGTGTTTGGGTGAAATTTTATCATCGAACGATCGAACGAATAAAATCGTAAGATATCTTTCAGGATGATATTCCTGTATTAAGATAAGGTCCTGAAGTAAGGATATAACTACCTTCCAACAAGGATAAGTGATTATCGAAGAAGATCGTACAATATCGTCATATGATCATACGATTAAACTAACGATATACATGTTCAAAGTTTGCTCTTATTGCAGGAAAGCTTATCCAAGATAACCTCGAAGCATAGCCATCGTCCATTGAACGTAAATCCGACCGTTTGAACCAGATACGTTCATCATTAAAGAGCTCAGACGTTACGATCTAGAATTCAGCTTCAGTTATGACCGTTGCATTTATGGCTCAATAATGAACGAGTAATTACGACATCAACAGCTATAAAAAGAGACCAAAGACAGTACACTGAAGACAACTAATTCTGGGAGAGAAATAACAATACGAATATTATTCTCTGTATTTACGTTCGATAGCATTCATTTTCTCTATTGTAATCGTACGATACAACTGTAACATCGAGGATATCACCCCTTATTGGTGATCTATAGTGCAACGTCGACTATCCTATTTAGTCGGCCGCAGGTTTTTTCCTCGATTCAGAGGTTTTTCCTGCGTCATCAATCTTCTTGTCAATTTACTTTTATTTATCGCACGTTTTATCGAACGAGAATTCTTTCTTTTAACGATTTTGCCTCACGACATCTTACGATAACGATTTAAGTAAATTTTTACACAAACAGTTTGGCGCCCACCGTGGGGCCCGTTTTGAGAAAAACTTGTTCGATAAGGCGTCAGTTTACTAACCTATTTCTTCGAGCTTCTTTGTGAATTGAGTACAGGAACATGGCAAGTAGTTCTCAAACAACCTTGCAGCAACAATTGGCAGCAGCACAAGAACAAATCCAATGGTTGAATGAGCAAAATTTACAAATGAACGGTGAACTGTCTAGATTGAGAGCATCGAATCCGCAAACTTCTCACATCCCAGTCTCCATTCATCAACAAAGGCCATTTTTTCCTCAAAATCCACCCCCTGTTTCTCAACCTCCATTTGTCCAACCACAAATGTCACAATCTTTCATTCCACCGCAAATATCGCAAGTTAGCTTACCACCGCCACCTCCAGTCAACAATTCACGTCCTATCTTCCCTCCGTTACCATCAGGTCCTTACCCAGGAGCAACCACGTTTACCTACAACCAACCTCAAACAGGACCTCGTCCCTTTATACCTATTCCAGAACCTATATCGCACGTTCCCACCGCAGCTACCCCCATAACTCATATTCCGAACTTATCAAACGTTTCAGGATCCTCTAATAATCCACCACCCAATGATATCGTGGATATTCGGCTAAAAATGCTAGAGGAACAAAATAAAGCAATGCTCGCATTGTTAACCAAACTTCCTGGAGCTGCTGTACCCATCGAGTTGAACCTAAAACCGGATTCCAAGCCTCACCCTATATCGATGAGATTGCTCTTGTTGATATCCCCAAAAAATATAACACATCCCGGCTTTTACACCAAAATACTCTGGAATCTCTGATCCTGTGGAACACATCGCACAATACAAGCAGCTAGTGTGGACAGTTCCTATTCCAACCCAGTTTCAAGAAATATGTATGTGCAAAGGCTTTGGATCAACACTTACCGGAGCTGCGTTGCAGTGGTTAATCAATTTGAAACCTAAGAGCATTGCATCATGGTCCGAGTTAGTAAACCAGTTTACTCGACAGTTTGCAAGCAGTCGCAAGATGGAGAAACAAACAAGCGATCTCTACTATGTCGTGCAAAAAACAGGCGAAACCATTCGTGAATATTTCAACAGGTTCAACGCAGAGATGATCGAAGTTAAGAACTGCGATGTGCGGACGGCGATCGAAGCATACAAACGTGGATTAGATACATCCTCGGAGTTATACACAGATTTAACGAAGTATCCACCAGAAAACTTCGATGATGTACGAGCTCGTACGTTGGCACACATGAGAATCGAAGATGACGCCCTTTTCCGGCGTAAACACTCGAACGATAAGAAAAATCTTGGAGCGCAGAAACATGATTTCAAACCTAAACGAGTAAACAAGATTGATAATTCTCGACGCGATCAGAATAAACGTTCGAACCAAGGTAAAGGTAAAGTAAGATATCCAGATTTGTCAACTTACCATTTTGCAGGTACAGCGAAGGACTTAGTGGATTCTCTACGGAACTTGGAAGTCAACGTACGATGGCCTAAAAAACCAGAGAGTCCTAGCAAGGATAGAGACCAAACAAAATGGTGCGACTTCCACAGTGACCACGGACACAATACAGACGATTGTATCAGCTTGAAGAAGGAGATCGCATACCTCAAATCGAACGGACATCTTAAAAACCTTCTAGGCGATGATTCGAAAAGACCGACGTCACCCGTTCCAACGAAGGTTGTAAACTGCATTACAGGAGGATCAGAAGTGTGTGGCCTTACCTATTCTGCAGCAAAAAGGCATGCACGAGAAGGACCTGAAGGACATCCCATCCCAAATGAATCCAGAACTGCGGAAGACAAGGAGCTCGATGCTACGAAGATATCGTTCGATATCGAAGATATGTCAAACACTCATCAGAAACACCATGATGCACTGGTTATTCAGTTGACAATTGGTAACTGTCTAACCAAGAGAGTATTAATCGACGGAGGCAGTTCAGCCAACGTCATATTCGCAGAAACACTCAAGATCATGGGTATCGATCGGTCCAACATCGTACGACGAACAACAACGTTAATTGGATTCAATGGAGATGCCACTAGTACTCTTGGAGAAATCATACTACCAGTCTTCGCTAAAGGCATAAACAAGCAAACAAAGTTCAACGTCATCGATTGTCCTTCCGCTTACAATGCCATACTTGGAAGACCTTGGATTCACGATATGAAGGCTGTACCATCAACGTATCATCAGAAGATCAAGTTCCCATCTCCCTGGGGCGTGCAAGAGATAGTCAGCGAAAAGAAAATCGCAAGGGAATGCTACAAGATTACGATGAAGGCCAAACCGCATGATATCTAGCAATTACAGAGCCAGGATGCAATACGATCGTACGATGACCTTCAACTTGAAGAAGTCGTACTGGATCCAAAACATCCTGATCGCAAGGTCTTCGTAGGAGCAACTCTAACCCCTGATATAAAAAATAGTATAATTTCTTTTTTGCAGGAACACTTGGATTGTTTTGCGTGGTCACACGAGGATATGGTAGGAATTGATCCTAACATCATATCGCACAAGTTGAACGTGGATCCTACGTTTAAACCCGTTAAGCAAAAAAGACGCAAGTTTGCACCAGAACGCAACAAGGTCATCAATGAGGAGGTAGACAACCTACTCAAAACAGGAAAAATTCGAGAAGTAAAGTATCCAGATTGGCTCGCCAACGTGGTGGTAGTACAAAAGAAGAATGGAAAGTGGCGAGTATGCATCGACTTCACAGACCTAAACAAAGCTTGTCCAAAGGATCCTTTTCCTTTGCCGCATATTGATGCGATGGTCGATGCAACTGCGGGGCACGAGCTACTAACGTTCATGGATGCTTATTCCGGATATAATCAGATCCTAATGCACAAAGATGGTCAAGAGAAGACTGCGTTTATGACAGATAAGGGCATATACTGTTATAAAGTAATGCCATTTGGGCTCAAGAATGCTGGATCAACGTACCAAAGGCTTGTAAACAGGATGTTCAAAGATCATCTCGGACGTACGATGGAAGTATACATCGATGATATGCTCGTAAAGTCGGAACGATCACAAGATCATATCCAGCATCTGAAGCAATCGTTCGATATATTACGAGAATACAAGATGAAACTCAACCCAACCAAGTGCTCTTTCGGAGTGCGTGCGGGAAAGTTTCTTGGATACATGGTTACACGACGAGGGATCGAGGCAAGTCCAGAACAGATCAAAGCAATCCTGGAAATCCAATCACCAAGGACTGTAAAAGAGGTACAAAAGTTGACCGGACGAGTAGCGGCCCTGAACAGGTTCATCTCGCGATCATCCGATAAATGTCACTTGTTCTACAACGTGCTTCGAAAAAACAAAGGCTTCGATTGGACAGAAGCACACGAGGAAGCACTACAAAGCTTAAAGAAATATATGTCCAATCCTCCACTGTTGACGAAACCAATCGAAGGTGAGAGCTTGCAATTGTACCTCGCTGTAAGTAACAACGCCGTTAGTGCAGTGCTTGTACGAGAAGGTGACCAACATCAGCAACCTATCTATTACATAAGTAAGTCTTTCCTCGATGCTGAAACAAGGTACACGTCTATGGAAAAGCTTTTACTTGGCCTCGTAACTGCAGCAAAAAAGTTAAGGCATTATTTCGAATCGCATCATATAATCGTTGTTACTAATTATCCTCTTAAGATCGTACTTCGTAAGCCTGAACTTACAGGACGATTAGCAAAGTGGAGTATTTATCTTAGCAGCTTCGATCTAACGTATCAACCAAGAACGGCGATAAAATCTCAAGCGTTAGCAGATTTTGTAGCTGAATTCAGTCCTGGAATTGAAGAACCATCATACGATGAAATCAGTAATGTGATGATTCATGACAACGGACCATGGATCATGCATGTTGACGGAGCTTCCAACGCACGAGGATCAGGATTGGGAATTGTCCTGAAATCATCACATGGGGGCAATATGGTGTATTCAGTACGATGTGAGTTCAAAACCACCAACAACGAAGCAGAGTATGAAGCCTTGATTGCCGGATTGGATATGGCATATGACTTGGGGGCACGATGGCTACATGTACGAAGCGATTCACTACTAGTAGTGAACCAAATCAATGGCGAATTTCAAGCAAAAGATTCAAAGATGATATCGTACCTCAAAATCGCAAAGGATAAGATCGCACGATTCGATAAGTTCTCGATAGAGCAAATCCCAAGAGACCTGAATATGCAAGCTGATGCCTTGGCTAACTTGGGATCCGCATTCAATGAACCAGCTTTAGAAAGTGTTCCGATAATACATCTTATGTCACCAACAATTGAAGAAGTTCAAGTGATCGAAGAAAACCACGATTGGTCAAGTGATATATGGAATTATCTCAAAAACGACCAGCTCCCTGAAGACAAATTAGAAGCCCGGAAAATCAGATTTAAAAGTTCTCGATACACGATCTTCGATGATCAACTATACCGAAAGTCTACAACGGGTCTAATCTTACGATGCGTGGTGAGTAAGCAACAAATCGATCGAATCCTTCAAGAGATGCATGATGGAGAATGTGGAAACCATTCTGGGGGCAGAAGTCTTGCTAACAGAATCTCGAGACAAGGATATTATTGGCCTACCCTTCGAGAGGACTCGATAAGGTATGTTCAAAGGTGCGATGCTTGTCAAAAACACTCAGGTACGTCACATTTACCTTCTGAACCCCTACATTCTGTCTTAATCCCATGGCCATTCATGCGATGGGGGATGGACATCGTAGGAAAATTACCACCTGCTCCAGGTCAAAAAGTATTTTTACTTGTTCTTACTGATTATTTCTCTAAATGGATTGAAGCCGCAGCCTTCTCACAGGTTAAGGATAAGGAAGTTATCTCCTTTATCCAAACTAACATTATTTACAGGTTTGGAGTACCATCAGAAATAACGTGCGATAATGGATCCCAATTTATAAGTGAGAGAACTCGAAAGTTCTGCGATGAACGTGGGATAAAACTCATTACATCGACTCCAAGATATCCACAATCCAACGGCTTGGCCGAATCCAGCAACAAGACCATTATTAATTCTATTCGAAAGAGATTGAAAGCTGCAAAGGGTCGATGGGTCGAAGAGTTACCATCTGTTTTATGGGCAAACCGCACGACACCTAGAACTGCAACTGGGCAAACTCCTTTTTCCTTAGTATATGGATGTGAAGCAGTCCTTCCAATCGAATCACAAGTTCCTGTTGCTCGACATCGTACGATTGAACAAAACTCGATAGACTTGTGTTACGATGTTGATGCTTTGGAAGAACTAAGAGAGAAAGCCTTTCAAAAAATGGCATCGCAAAAAGCTATGGTTGAACGCTACTTCAATAAAAAGGTAAAAGTCAAGGTATTTCAACTTGGAGATTATGTCTTACGACGTGTCTTCCCAAATACGCAAGAATCGAACGCTGGAAAACTTTCCATCAAATGGGAAGGACCTTACATCATTACCAAAATCGTGGGAAAAGGTGCCTATAAGATTTCAACCATTGAAGGTATTGAAATCCCACGTAGTTGGAATGCAACTCATCTAAAAAGGTACTATTTCTGAAACCCTTTTTTATTTTTTACTATTATTTCATCGAACGATTACTGACTTAGGCATCGGAGCGCCGTTGGTCAATCCAACGGCCACCCCTTAGCCAATTTTACTCGCAGGTAACGCACGATTATCGCAAGACTATCGCATGATATCGCACGACTATCGCAGACATCGCACGATCTATGGCAAACATCGCCCGATAAAACAATATGCTTAAAATCGCATAGAAATTAAAAGATGCATCAATTTCAAATCGCAAGAGCGCAAGTCAAAACGCCAGACGCACGATTAACAGAAACGTTTCTAAAATTTTTAAGTGCCTTAAACTCACATCGCAAGACAAAACGCACGATTAATTAAGGCCTTAAACGACAAATTAGCTAAAAACGCACGATTATCTATTTACTAAAAGTACTTAGAACAAAAATAACAAGTACTAAAACATCGCACGATTGCAAAAAATAGATAATTTCATTAAAAAGTACTTGAAGTACTATGATTACATCGATTAAACTTCAAGGGTGGCCTCTACGCCAACACCCTCTTCTACGCTAACTTCTACGATAGGAGGAGTGACTTCAGCAGCCTTGTCCACGATGCCGGATCCAGAGGCATCTTCATTTTTATCCTCCTCCTCGATCATCGTGATTTCGGCCTCTATGCTCTTTTCAGCACCTTCCTCCTCCTCATCAACATCCTTGGCGTCATCAGCATCCAGGAGCTCATCAGACCCCATCGCATCACGGAAAGCCCCCAGCTCACCTTTAGCAGCTTCGATGGTGTACGTGCCACCAATAAATTAGCGTATTACGGCTGCACGGGCCACCATCCTAGATAACACCATCTCGTCTTTGAGATCCTGGATCTCAGAAGACGAAGCCTTCTCTCGATCTGCCATCTCCGTGCGCATCGCAGCAAGTTCCTCCTCCAACTTGACAACACGATTATTCGTCGCTGTCAACCTCGCACGTTGTTCTGATCGAACGTGCTCAGCCTCATCCAGCTTAGCCACCAAGTCATCCATTTCAACCCGCTTGGCTTCCAGAGCAGCAGCTATCTTCGATGCCTTCTCCTGGGCCTTCTTAGCCTCGTTCACTACAGCCCTCTCGCTGGACATTTTCGCCTTCATGTCCCTCTGAACAGTCTCCAACCTTTGATGAAGACCAAGACACGCCTGGAAGGCCTGCGCAAATATGAAAAGTTAGAACAGCACATTTAATATAATCGTAAGATATAAACATCGAACGATAACTTACCATGAAGGAGTATCCAACAGCACCGGCATCGAGCTCGCCAATTCGACGAGTATCCATGTGAGCCTTCTGCGATGGAAGCAGGTATTGCTCGATGGCAGGGAATAAGTCATCCTGGTTGATGACATCGCCGTCGAGGAAATTTGAAGGCAGGGATATGTTGATCGACGTTTCACCCTCCTTCCCTCTTGGAGGCTTGACCGAGGCCCTTTTTTCCTTTGACATCGTAGGAGACATCGCAGGAGGAGGAGCAGTGTGAATCGGGGTCGCATCGACCACATCATCCGCCTGTCGTACGGCTTCCTTTGATGCAGTCGAAGCACCCGAAGAAGACCTTGTCTTCTTAGGTTGTGGCTCCATGCCACTTATTCCTTTCTTCTTCTCCAGAGCCCTCTTGGCCGCCGCCAAGTTAGCCAATTTCTTAGCAGGTTTCTTTTGGCCTGAAATAAAAAAAAAGTACGATCTTAATCGCACGATAAAATTGAGAAAACGTAAGATAAAAAAGTTATCGCGCGATTTACCTTCCATATCTTCTTCTTCTTCTCCTTCACTTAACACTTGAACCTCGAGCTCTTCGTCGCTGTCCTCCTTTGGGCTTTTTCCCTTCGATTTGGCGTACGATCTCTCTTGAACACCGTACTCCAAGAAACGGTTGACAGCTTCAGTAGATTCCTCGAAGGTAAACTCGATCTCTGTAAAAATAAACACACGATAAGAAAATTATACAGTAAAGATTATGCGAAACAAAAACACATAAAATGACCTATACCTAGTGGATTCCATTCTGGAGCTACCCATCCACCGTCCTCCAAGACCGATGAGGATCGTACGAACGCATATCGGGCCTTCCACCCTCGATCGAACGCCTGAGTACCATGTACTAACATGGCATCACCCCTACCCTTGGGATAAATCCCATACCTATCGTAATCAGAAGGTTTAACGGTATACGCCGACAAAAGATCATCGACGGTGAAAGGGTCTCTACCCCAATTCTCGGTGACACGTTCGATAACGCTCACAACCCTCCAAAATTGGGGCATGAGCTGTCCAGGAGATAAGCTAAATCGTGTCATAAAGGCACGAGACAGAGGACTGAAAGGCCAAGTAAATCCTATCTTAAAGGGGTATTCGAACAACGCGAAGAAACCTGCCGGAGCATCGGCGGGCCTAACCTCACCAGGTGATTTGATCACGGTATCCTTGGGCATCCTAGCAAGTTTCTTAAGGTGAACCAGGTCAATTTCTGCTTGGATTGTACTCTTAACTTCCATGATTTCCCTAAAACTAAGCCGATCTAAACTTCTACGCAATCTATCGAAACGCAATAAATCGAAGTCCCTAGGATTTTTCTCAGCTCTAACTTTCAAACGCATGAACTGAAATTGAAACAAAGGGTAGAAAGATACCTTATAGGCGGCTTAGATTCAAATCTTCTTAAAGATTAGAAGGATTCGGTTTGAGTTGAATTTGAATTCGAAAATTGGAAGAGATTTAGAGATAATTATGGAAGAAATCTTATCTTTATATGAAATTAAACTCCTTCCCAAGAAATTGAGGTCGAATCGAACATCGACACCTGTCCCTTATAACCGTTGCATTTGACAGCTTGCAATTAACCAGGTTATGACGCCGTTAACGTGAAAAACGGTTCAGATTCGATAAATTAATCCTGATAAAATCGATGTACTAACGATTTGATTCTGCAGATATAAGATTCAGAAAATATATAACTTATTTTCTAAATCTTGGGGGCAAACTGTTTGGGTGAAATTTTATCATCGAACGATCGAACGAATAAAATCGTAAGATATCTTTCAGGATGATATTCCTGTATTAAGATAAGGTCCTGAAGTAAGGATATAACTACCTTCCAACAAGGATAAGTGATTATCGAAGAAGATCGTACGATATCGTCATATGATCATACGATTAAACTAACGATATACATGTTCAAAGTTTGCTCTTATTGCAGGAAAGCTTATCCAAGATAACCTCGAAGCATAGCCATCGTCCATTGAACGTAAATCCGACCGTTTGAACCAGATACGTTCATCATTAAAGAGCTCAGACGTTACGATCTAGAATTCAGCTTCAGTTATGACCGTTGCATTTATGGCTCAATAATGAACGAGTAATTACGACATCAACAGCTATAAAAAGAGACCAAAGACAGTACACTGAAGACAACTAATTCTGGGAGAGAAATAACAATACGAATATTATTCTCTGTATTTACGTTCGATAGCATTCATTTTCTCTATTGTAATCGTACGATACAACTGTAACATCGAGGATATCACCCCTTATTGGTGATCTATAGTGCAACGTCGACTATCCTATTTAGTCGGCCGCAGGTTTTTTCCTCGATTCAGAGGTTTTTCCTGCGTCATCAATCTTCTTGTCAATTTACTTTTATTTATCGCACGTTTTATCGAACGAGAATTCTTTCTTTTAACGATTTTGCCTCACGACATCTTACGATAACGATTTAAGTAAATTTTTACACAAACAGCTTGAGGAATTATCACTGAGTCTGTTCAGTGTTATTCCATATTACTTATGCTGTAACTTATTTTTATAGTAATCAGGATCAGGATCAGGAGACGAACGAGTCTGTTCTGCAGTCGACTGATCCTATCCACTGAAGTGAAGACCTCCTGAAGACATCAAGATCATACACAAAGAACCATCAGCGACGTCGAAGAAATAGCTGATGACAGGAATAGCATGCTCGTGATCTGAAGACGGAACTCAGTGATAGCAGGCTGCTCAATATCGTATGACATCCTGAAGACTCAACAGGATACAAGTGACCCTGAACAGCACCAGCTTCAGGACTCTAGTCACTGATCAGTATCCTGATCCTGAAAGGATTAGTATAATGTCTTAGTCTAATGCACAAAAGGATTATCCGTCTTTACTGACACAAAAGTACATAAGGACAGTCTCTTTACTGTTCCCTCCGTACTTATCAGACCTCAAGGCAACTGTTTACACACTTCCTCTTTTGCACACCATGCAAAGAGTATTTGTTTATAGTAAATAGTACAACAGACCAACTACAACGTGACACGTCACAAAAGTAGGTCTGCATGCATTTAATGCATGGAGTATAAATTGGACGTGGAGAAGATTTTCTCCATACCTCTTCTGCATCCAAAAATACTCAAGTCCTTTCTTTCTTATTCCCCTCTATCTTTCTTTCTTACATCTTCTCACTTAGTGCATAGTGAAAGAACTTAGATTGTTTAGTTTAGACTATTTGTCTTTTCTATTTCCGCAACAATCTGTAAATTCATATTGTTAATATAACAAGAATTTAAAAGTGAAAAATTGTGTGATTATATTCAACCCCCCCCCCCCCCTTCTATAATCCCAAACACTATCCTAGCTTGAAGGTCACCTACTTGGGACCAACACCTGGGTTGTTCCTCGTTAAAGTCCATGAAAAATGAGCTATGCCTGGGTGGTTCCTTTTACTCACCAACTTTTGGTGCAGAAGAATAACTACGTCTACAACTTTCTTGAGGCTCGGAAGGTTTCTCAACACGCGTTTTTCTGAAAGATTGCGTTTTCAGGGAAGGACGCCCACAAGTAGCGGTGTGATTAGCTGGCTCACGAACCAAAGTTGTTGAGGGTGCGATTATCTCCACGAACTTTCTTAGTAAACTACGTTTACCGGATCTTGACTGCTTTTTAAACTGGGCATTCAACATTTCAAGCTCAGCTTCACAACCAATATCATCATCTTTCATAGATATGCATGGCGATAAATCAAGTTTCCTCCAAAATAGATCGAGAGAATCAAGTGGGATCGGTTGATGTTTATTCAAGTACATGGATTGTTCATGCGCACATGGTAACCCATGACTTGTACGCAGTTGACATCCACAGTTTTCAGCCAGTGACCCAACAACCTTTGCTCGCTCATATTCTTTGAAGATTATATCAAGTGCATGGCTTGAAACAAAACCATGCAATTTATCAAAGTGTGGATTTTTAAAACGATGTCGAAACACGATCTTGCTCTATTCAACACTTGCCTTGATAGACGTGACTTGCGACTGAATGACTTGATGAATATACGTAACCGCCGTCTCCAATCCTGGTTTTGATGAGTCCAAGTATCGTTTTAACTTGGCATGCTGACTCTCGACTCTATTAGTTGTGTGATTTCCAAAATTAAGATATTTGTCGGTCCAACAATGTACAAACATTTCCTTATACGGTGTCAACCACACTTTATTCAGAAAAGCAAAAAAACCTGAGACGTTGGATAAACTTATTTCAATTTTATTATGCGATTTATACATGTTAATATTTCAAATATAAATATATGTAAAATCATTTTCAAGGTATTACTAAAGAAACATGAGATAGTAATCAATAATTTTTAAATATATGTATTTAAAAATACCTGAATAATCGAGTAAAATTGCTTCAAGTTGTGCCAAATTGATCTTGTATGCATTTTTCGTTTGAGATGCAACTAATGTAGTCCATGCCTTGTTGAAAGAATTACATTTACTTTTTGATCGTACTGATTTGCGCCTCTTAAAAATATTACTTTGTATGTGCCATGTACATAGTAATTTTTTAGCATCAATAGAACATTGCATTATTTCATTAGAGCTAAATCTCTATCTGTTACGATAACACGTGGAAAAATGCATTCGCCCATTAACAATTTGAAACAACTTAGAGCCCATGTATAGCTCGACTTATCTTCTTTATGCATACGCACAATTGCAATGCAACATGTCTTATTTGTTGGAGTTACACCAACAATCTCAAGAAGAGGCAATGAATATCTGTTTGTGTAGTAATAATATAAAAATTAATAATGATGACAATAATAATATCAAATCAATTTAAACAAATTTACATGTTAAAGAGATGTATAATGTACCTGTTTGTTTGGTAGGTTGCATCTATCAACACCACGTGTGGAAACGCATGCCAAAACTCCAATGATTTTGGATGAGCAAAAAATATCTTTTCCAACTCGTTAGTTGAATGATTTACACGACTTTCATAAACATAAGATTCCTCATGGAAAAATGACATAACAACCTGCATTTGTGTTTTACCTGCTCTCTTAACATTCAAAATTTACTGCGTGCATTGTATACCGTCGAGCTAGTAGACACATTATTTGGGTCTTGCTTGAGTATTGATAAGATATCTCGTGGTTTCACATTTTTTTTCTTGATAAATCTTCCACCAATGAAGCTTCATTATCTGTCAATTGACGTGCATACGGATGACCTTCCATATGTAAAGCAGGTTCATGATTATGCATTTCACATATCACCCTTAATGTCCAAGAATCTTCCATTAACGAACGCTTCCCTTATAGTTCGAATGGACAATTTATTTTTTTGGTGCCCGTATGTTTGGTGGAGATTTTTTTTTTACTTTTGTATATACCACCTGTTAGGATTATGTGCGAGACAGTAACAAGGGTTACCGTGTCCAATGTTATAAGACACTAGTAGGTCACACCGCTGCACGCCAAAGTGAGAACGTTTGGATTACGTGAGAGAAATAATTAATTGTTTAATTAATTAATGAGAAAGTTTTAAATAAATAGTTAGTTAAACTATTTATAAATTAATTAAGATTAATTAATTATGGAAATTATTTGGAGATAATTACCAAAGAATCTTATATGGAATAAAACTCTTATTAAGTTTTATCCATATAAATAAAGGGTTAAGGGTATCAGTTTAAACACAATTCAGTTTTAATCCTACAACCCAGAAAACTTTCTCTCCCTTTCTCTCTCTCTAAAAACCGGCGCCAACTTCTCCAGAAGGAGGATTGTGTTCGTTTTTCCGGGTAATCCAAAGTGGTGGTCTAGCAACTTTCTCGATCGGTGTCAGTAGCGGTGTATTCCCTACAAGCCTTCCGGAAAATCAATCACATAAGGTAAACCATCGAAAACACCCTTTTGATTGTATCTGTTATGTTTGGGATTGGATCCTCGATTGGGAATCCGGTTTTATTTTCGCTGTGCATGTTTTTGTAGCCCCTGATTCCCAACAGTGGTATCAGAGCCACTTCCTAAACCTAACAGATCAGGTTTAAGCTGCTTGTTAGTTAATTAGGTTTTGTAAAATCGTTATTTTTCGTGTTTAAAAATCTGATTTTTAATAAACCTAATGGAGCAACGATCGGCGGTGGAACGGCGGCAGTTAGCCGGCCGGACCTCCAGGCCGATCGCCGGTGAATCGAACTACCAACCGACTACACCACAGAGTGTGGTGGTCGCCGGCTGTCATCGCAACAAACCACCAGCCGCACCACCGTAAGTGGTGATGGCGTCGGCCATGGATAAGACCCACCACTGCACCACCGATTGTGGTGGCGGTGGCGTCGATTGAAAGACGGAGCCGCCGGTCAGCGACAGGCGGCGATTGGTTATCGACCACCGCGCCACCGTTTTGTGGTGGCGGTGGCGGTGGCGATCGATCGAACGGGCCGCCGAATGGCGACGGTGGCCGGTGCTGCTGTCGTCGATTCCGACGGCGGTGGTTGAGCGATGATGACGACGATGATTGATTCCGGGAACGGCGGCGATGGTGGCGCTCTATGGCTGCCGTTGTCGAACCACAAGCGGTGGTTACCGCCGCTACCATCAATGATGGTGGTGGTGGTGTTTCCGTTCGCCGCGCAACCACGGCGACAGTGGTGGTGCGAACCGCTGCCGTTGCCGGTGGTAGCGGTGGTTGTTTGCTAGCGTGACGTCGGCCACGATCAAAAACCGACAGGCGGCGGTGGTGGCTCTCGAGCCGCTGCTGTCGCCAGCAATCATGCGGTAGTCGAGTGGTGTTCAGGCCGGTATCGGTGGTGATGATTTCGGTCGTTGCCATCGGTGCCGGATTTCGAATCGTTAAGTTTTTCGATTGTTTTTCGTTAATGGGTCCCGCGTGAGATCCGTTTCCGGAAAGGTCTCTGATAAGGAAATCTTTTAACCGGATAAGTTTTAAAAGGTTTTTAGGATTAAATTAAATTGTAACTTAAATAATTATCTCTAGTTGAGTTTTTATTATTATATGAAGTCATAGTCAAACCCTTATGACCCGTGATTATGTCTTTAATTATTATGTGTGTTGTTACGGGAGGCCTGCGTGCCATTTACAACCCGGTTATATTGTAATATTTTAATTGAAATAAAGACCTGAAGACGGAGTCAAGGAGATGATCATGGAGCTTGGAGCCAGTGGGAGCACCGAGAAGATTTGTCCCTTAGGAATTGGACCGTCATTTTGTGTTGGCTCACAAGATGACAATAGTTAAGGGGTTTTGACTATGACATGTTATTTAAACTGCGTGGTTGTTTATGATTATTCAGTCTGCGTGGTTGTTTATATTTAATTGTATTACGTAGTTACGTCTTTTAAATTAAATATAAATGGTTTTAAAATTGGATAAAATACAGTTTGTGTTTAAATCCAAAGTTTTTTGAAAACTGGCAATTTTTGACCCTTGTTAAAATCATAGATTAGTAAGTGCAACCCACTTTAGGGGCACCTCCGGTGTAAGGTACATAGGGCGTTGTAAGTGCACACACTATGAACGTCCGTGTTCAAACCGAAACTGGAGGGAGATAAAACTCTGCGAATTATCTCCGGGTGGTACCGGCCAGAGTTTGTCCAGGTCCCGGGTGGTACAATCTATTTTGGTAATTATTTATTCACTGGGTGGTACCAGGCCAAAATGCACTAGAGGGACTAAATATGCACGGACTATGAATATCCGATGTCCCGACGATCTAGAAGTCGTATTTTCGAGATTGGAATACGATTGGTATAGTCTTACCTACCATAAATCGCATGAGTCGGTTTGACATGATCACATGCTTCCCGACACATGTGAAATATGGATTCTAGTCTAATAAATTTATTTTAAGGGTAATAATTTATTAGAATTATATAATTATAAACTAAATTGGAATTTATATTCTTCTGTAGATGTCTCCAATTAGCATTCCGTTTTATTCACCTGAGGAATCACTTCGCCTTATTACGGGCAAGTGGAAGCTTACGGGCCAGAACTTTCCAGTTTGGAAGTTACACTTACAGAATGTTTTGAGTGCCCAGGGTAAGCTTTATGTGATCAATAAGCCCATGTCACGACCTAAAAGCAATGCCCCTGAAGAGGAATTTGCTGAATATTTCAGATTCATGGCAGATGAATCGGATGTAATGTCCATTCTAGTTTTCTCTATGTCACCCGAGTTCACGGGAGACTTAAGAGTGAAATTCTGTCACGAGGTTGTGAGAAATGTAGAAAACCAGTTAGGTTTCTACAAGCATACGGGCAAGCTTTTGATCATGCAAGAGATTCTCTCCCTGAAGCTGCAAAAGGGTCAGTCAGTTAAAAACCATCTTATTGAAATGAGAAGGCTTTTTAAATGTTTATCACGTCTGGGGTACAAGATGACTCAGGAAGAGTTGGTGTACCTCATGTGGTTCTCCCTCACAAAGGAAGTTCAGGACACAGCTAGTGCCTACATGAAGGAACCAAAGAACGACGTGGATAAAGTTCATGAAGAAATCCTGGCCAGTTTAGAGCCAGCACCCGAACCTGCGAATCTCATGGACACTGATATAATTGATGAGCTGGGAGATCTGAGTTGCCCAGAGTGCGGCAGCGAGGATATTTGCGAGCACTCGATGAATATCGACCAGATAGAGATCGGTTTGCCCGATGCTCCAGGTATCTTTATGATAGATTGCTTAATCACTTCTTATGAATCATGGGTAATTGATACAGGCAGTGGTAACCACATTTGTAATCATTTACAGGGATTCACTAGAAGAAAGACTCTGAGGAAGGACCGTTCGAACCTACGAGTTGGCGAAGGCACTCCGTTGATTGCTGAAGCCGTGGGATCTTATAGTCTTAGTTTACCCTCGGGTCTAGTTTTGGAACTGGACAATTGTTATTATATTCCAAATATGATTAAGAATGTTTTGTCTTTTGATTTATTAGTAGACCAAGGTTTTTATTATAAATATGATTATAAAAATGATTTCAGTCTTTAAAGATAATATTTTCTATTTTAAAGCTACACCCGTGAATGGTCTATACACTGTAAATCTACAAGACAACAGTAGTGAAATCTATCATATAAGTAAGCGATCCAAGGATATTGAGGATCAGACTTACCTCTGGCATTGTCGTTTGGGCCATATAAACAAGAAACGCGTTGAACTACTCCTAAAAAGAGGTTTTCTTGGAAATTTCGACTATAAACCTTTTGATAATTGCGAATCTTGTTTATCTGGTAAAATGACAAAGCAACCTTTCAACAATGAAAATGAAAGGGCTACTGACTTGCTTGAAATAATCCACACAGATGTATGTGGACCTTTCAGTCATGTAGCAAGAGGAGGATACCGGTACTTCATTACCTTTACTGACGACTTCAGTAGGTATGGTTATGTCTACTTGATGAGACATAAATCTGAAACCTTTGAGAAATTCAAGGAATATCAGAATGAAGTACAGAATCTACTTGACAAGAGGATCAAGTTCTTACGGTCGGATCGTGGTGGCGAATATCTAAGTGATGAGTTTGACAATCATCTAATGGAGTGTGGGATTGTATCCCAACTCACTCCTCCGTATACACCTCAGATGAACGGTGTATCAGAAAGGAGAAATCGTACTTTGCTTGACATGGTACGAACGATGATGTGTCATTCTTCGCTGCCAATATCATTCTGGGGACATGCGCTCGAAACAGCAGCACACATACTGAACAGAGCGCCAACAAAGTCGGTAGAAAAGACTCCATACGAGTTGTGGAAGGGTAAGAAACCCAACATATCTTTTCTGAAAATTTGGGGTTGTGAGGTTTACGTCAAACGACCTACCTCAGAAAAACTCAAGCCCAAATCCGACAAGTGTTTCTTCGTTGGATATCCCAAGACCACCGTGGGATATTACTTCTACAATCCTGAAGAGAACAAAGTTTTTGTTGCTCGAAATGGAAAATTTCTGGAAGAAAAGTTTCTCAGTCTAGAGAACACCAGAAAGGATGTAGATCTACAGGTAGTAGACGAAGAAAACACTACACCAGTTGTTGAGCCAGAAATTCAACATAACAATGTTGAACCTTAATCAGAGCTGATCGAGGAAGTACAAACACAGGACCTTCGCAGATCCAGCAGGGTAAGACAAAAACCAGATAGGTATCTTGGGTTCCTAGTCTCTCAAGATAGCGGAGACTTAAATGAACCAACATCCTATGGAGAAGCTGTGTCAGGCAGTGAGTCTGAGCAATGGCAGGAAGCCATGAGGGCCGAGATGCAATCCATGTACGACAACCAAGTTTAGGAGTTGACTGATTTGCCACAACACTGTAAGGCTGTTGGACGCAAATGGGTTTTCAAGAAGAAAACCGACATGGATGGGAACGTACACACCTTTAAAGCCAGACTGGTTGCAAAAGGATTCACGCAAACTCATGGCATTGACTATGATGAAACCTTTTCACCAATGGCCATGTTAAAGTCAATTAGGATTCTTATGGCCATTTCAGCGTATTTTAACTACGAGATTTGGCAAATGGACGTCAAGACAGCCTTTCTGAATGGAAAGTTAACAGAAGACGTCTATATGGAACAACCAGAGGGGTTTGAAGATCCTAAGAATCCTAATAAGGTGTGTAAGCTGCTAAAATCCAATTATGGATTGAAGCAACCATCTCGAAGCTGGAACTTACACTTTGATGATCGAATCAAAGAGTTTGGTTTTACCAAAAGTGAGTTCGAGCCGTGTGTCTACACTAAGTTCAGTGGGAGCATAGTAACCTTCTTGGTCTTATACGTAGACGACATTCTACTCATAGGAAACGATGTACCAACTTTACAGAGTGTTAAGAGTTGGTTAAGCAAATGTTTCCAGATGAAAGACCTTGGAGAAGCCGCTTATATACTAGGTATAAAGATCTACAGAAATAGATCCAAGCGGCTTATCGGGCTTAGCCAAAGTACGTATATCGATAAAATCCTGAAGAAATTCAGGATGGATGAATCCAAGAAAGGATTTATCCCGATGCAACATGGCATAGTGTTGAGTAAAACACAGTGTCCAGTTTCTAGTCAAGATCAGGACAAGATGAAATCGGTCCCATATGCTTCTGCAATTGCATCGATTATGTATGCCATGCTATGTACTAGGCCCGATGTTGCTTACTCAGTAAGTGTTACGAGCAGATACCAACAGAATCCGGGTGAACCCCATTGGGTGGCTGTCAAGAACATTCTTAAATATCTGAGAAGAACGAAAGAAATGTTCTTGGTCTTTGGAGGTACTGAGGATGAAATTAGTGTCACCGGATACTCTGACGCTAGTTTCCAGACCGACAGAGATGACTTCAGGTCACAGTCAGGGTACGTCTTTACCATAAACGGAGGTGCGATCTCATGGAAGAGCTCGAAGCAGGACACGATTGCAGACTCAACTACAGAAGCAGAGTACATTGCAGCATCTGATGCGGCAAAGGAAGCTGTCTGGCTAAGGAATTTTCTATCGGATCTCAGAGTGGTTGCCAGTATCTCGAGACCGATCGATATATTCTGTGATAACTCGGGAGCCGTGGCGCAAGCAAAGGAACCTAGAGAGCATCACAAGTCAAGACATGTGCTCAGAAAGTATCACCTCATCCGAGAGATCATTGGAAGAGGAGATGTGAGAATATGCAAGATTCCAACAGAAGACAATGGCGCAGATCCGCTGACAAAGCCACTAGCAAGGGTAAAGCATGAGGCACATGCGAATTCCATTGGGATGCAGTACCTGGAAGCCAGTAGCTAGTTCTTAGTTTATTAATTATTACTATAGTTTAATTTAGAAACAATGTAATCATGTAAAGTTTTTATTTCACAGAGTGTTTGAAATAAATGGAGGTTTTATTTTCATGATTGTTCTAAATTAACTATTTTTTGCATATTTAACGTATCCGTGATTTTGCAAAGTTTTGTATGAAATCTAAATTTCCGTAGCCACTTATTGAAATGGGAATTTCAATAGGGAGTTTAACGCTATTATAAATACTTGATGATTTATTCAAAGTAGAGAATAAAAGCACAAGTGATGTGACCAAGTATTTATAGATACTCATCAGAGTGTTTGGGTATTGGAAGTGACCAGTAATCAAGTCTGCTTCATGGAGCTTCAGTCATAAGCACTGACTTGATAAGTTGTCCTTAGACCTGAGATACTTGGTTTGGGAACGCGATGACTACTGTATTCTTAGCACGTACTAACGCTGCACCGTAACAGGGCGGCCATACGGGACGTGACTAGATGCAGCGGAAGCCGTGGATCGAAATGCAAGTAGTCAAGAAGGGATTTGCACCTCTTTCAAAAGAGAGATATTTCCGGGCCCCTTGACGATTAAGATTGGCAGAAAACGCGTGGCCACGCTCGGATAGAATAACAGGGGTTATTTAGTAATATCCGTTACTGCAGGCAATCGAAATCAGAGTCAAGAAATACTTGATTTTAAGAAATGAATCCTCCACTCCATGTCTTAAATCACTTTAGAAATATCGTGTGCAAAAGGAATGAACCTGTGTACAAATTCAAGCGTGAGTTGTATCTCTGGATGTAAGAGATCTTATAACCTGGTTAACCTAAGTGTCTGGCTAGGGACCTCCTTAGGCTAATGGTGACAGAAGAGTTACATGTCTAGCACAAGTGGGAGTCTGTTAGGATTATGTGCGAGACAGTAACAAGGGTTACCGTGTCCAATGTTATAAGACACTAGTAGGTCACACCGCTGCACGCCAAAGTGAGAACGTTTGGATTACGTGAGAGAAATAATTAATTGTTTAATTAATTAATGAGAAAGTTTTAAATAAATAGTTAGTTAAACTATTTATAAATTAATTAAGATTAATTAATTATGGAAATTATTTGGAGATAATTACCAAAGAATCTTATATGGAATAAAACTCTTATTAAGTTTTATCCATATAAATAAAGGGTTAAGGGTATCAGTTTAAACACAATTCAGTTTTAATCCTACAACCCAGAAAACTTTCTCTCCCTTTCTCTCTCTCTAAAAACCGGCGCCAACTTCTCCAGAAGGAGGATTGTGTTCGTTTTTCCGGGTAATCCAAAGTGGTGGTCTAGCAACTTTCTCGATCGGTGTCAGTAGCGGTGTATTCCCTACAAGCCTTCCGGAAAATCAATCACATAAGGTAAACCATCGAAAACACCCTTTTGATTGTATCTGTTATGTTTGGGATTGGATCCTCGATTGGGAATCCGGTTTTATTTTCGCTGTGCATGTTTTTGTAGCCCCTGATTCCCAACACCACCATGGTCACACTAAAATAAGATTGTAGAAGTCTCTGATCTTTTAGTAACAATAACATAACCAAGTGATTTTCCCACATGGGGCACCCAATCTATTAAATTTTGACGAGAACTAAACACCTAAAAATTAAAAAAACGATAAAGATAAGAAAAATATTTGACTCATAACATCTCGGTTGAAAAGTGGAATTCTTTATTTTCACCACTTGAATATATAGAAATGCAACTTAAAAGATAATGAATATTTACTTCATACCATGTCGGTTGAAAACTTTGATTCTTTATTTTCGTCACTTGAATCGTCATTCCATTGCAAGTCTTTATTCCAACTTGTCATTTCAAGTATTGAGAAACTTAGAAACGAAGAGAGAGTGGGGGAGATATATAAAATTATTTGATGTGTGGTATGATATTAAAGAAAGATTAATTTATATAAATAAAATAGTGTTGTTAATAGTAAATATATATGTTACAAAAATACGAGATTTGTAAAATAACAGGATTTGTATAGAAACAAGAAGTATATAAAACCGAGATTTGTATAGAAAAATGAGTTAGAGTAAAAATGAAAGTTATAAAGACCTAACAAAAAAAATCGGATGATAGCTTAAATTAAAAGCATTTATATTTTTATTAAAGTAATTTAAAACTATTGTTTAAGGATAACTTGAAAATAAAAAACATATTTAGGATTTAGATTTGTAATGTATCAAAATATTTTTTTTAAAAATGAAAGAAAAAGAAAACAAAATAAAGCTTATTTGGGAAACACCCAAAAAATATTCAAAATTTGACTTATCTATGTATGGAAAAAGAAAAAATCTCTGCATAAATAGACATAGATAAAGTTGATTTTTTTAAACAAGGGTGTAAATAAGGGTGTAAATAACAGAACCCTTCAAAAATAACCTATGACTTCTCTAGAAACGAAAATAAGCACATCCAAACATTTCAAAAATAGCTTATGACTTCTCTAGGAAGGAGATAAGTCATAAGCACCTTCAAATAAGTACTCTCAAACACCCCTTAAGTCTTATTCATAGGACTTGTAGATTATAGTTTACTTATTAAACTATACATAAATCATCCACTTAAAAATGAATTTTTCTAATTGGATATGTATTTATTGTTCGTTGCCTTCAATTATCACTTGGATATATATAAACATAAGGTTGAAGATAACCTAACACTTGTGTTGCCACCACAAGACCAGTGTTAGGTTATCTTCAACCTAACACCGTGGTGTCAGTATAAGCATCGACAGGATCAACACGGATCTACCCATAGTTACGACAGTGGTGGTCTTGGCCACCTGATCATATGTTGGTGGTTTAGGTGGTGATTTGCCATGGTTGTGATTGAGGTAGCCGAAGTCGTGTATGTGCGTGTATATATAGAGAGATCGGTACCAATCCAAGAAACGGTTATAAAGAAAAGCCCGTTTTAGTCATAACACCAAGGTGGCGTTTGTTTTTTAAGACGTTATGAAGTCTAAAGTTTGATTTCATTTTTGATTTTTAAGAGGTGTTGCTAAAGTCTAAAGTCTAAACTAATAAGATTGTTTGTTTTTTTAAATGCTTGAATATTTATAATTCTCTATTTTATCTATCAAAACTTCAACATAAATATGTTAATTAAAGTGAACATAGATGATCGAAGGACGAAAGTGACAGAACAAAAAAAAAAATGAATGATGTCGGTAGAATTTGTGAAGTTTTAATCATATCTCAGACATCAAAACCTCAATTTAAGCAATTCAAGATGTTATGAAAAGCAAACACACATACATGATCACTTTAAGAAACCTAAAAATAATGAATATTAAGTTATGTCATATACCCGACCTACGAACGGGTATAACACTAGTTATCTATTAACCGAAAATTTGCTTTTTATCTAAGAACTTCCTAAAAATATATATTAAATAACAAAAAAAAAAAAACAATAACAAATATATGCATTGATTTTTGTCACCAATGAGTGGCCACGTCATCACATTATCCATGAAAGCACCCAAATGAGTGGCACCTCTGCGTTTTCATAGATTTTCGGCAGGCTCCACAATAAGAAGATGAATACCCACCAACGAAAATTAGAAATTGGAAAACGAAAATTATACAAAGTTTTCAAACCCTCCAAACCACAAACAAGCAAATGGGGGAATTGAATTGAAACTGATGAGATCATGAGTTTACAATGTTGTTGTCTATGGCAGCCAAAAATCTTTATACATCTCTCAATTGCACTCTAAACCCACCCTCTTCAACTTCAAGAAGATACTCCCCACATTCTGTTTTGCTTCCTGATTCTGGACCTTCTTACAATCCCCTTGTTTTCCAGGTAATCTCTCTCTCTCTCTCTCTCTCTCTCTCTATATATATATATATATAATGTTTTGAATTTATAATGTTGTAAACTACTGATGGATGGATATATAGAAACCTAAAAGGGGTTTTTGGATATACCCTTTTGTTTTGTTTTAACAATGTGGCTAGTTTATGGTATGAAGATTGGCTTTGATACAAAGGAATTAATCTGCAAATATACAGCACTAAGATGGTAGATGAAATTGGCTTTGCTTAACATTGTTTCATTTTTTTTAGTAACTTAATGGGGTGGCTTTATTGGTGTCATTACATGTAACAATTAGAAGGATATGAAGCAATACTCTTTGCTCTATGCACTTGTGACCAAGGGTTTACAAGTTTTAAAGCAATGGCAGCTATATTAGTAGGTGTCAAACTGTTCAGTTTCGAAGCAATGAAAACATTGAGAAACACCTTAATAATTGTTCATGTGTAAGATATGCACGTATGTATACAAGTAACTAGAGATTTTTTTTTGAAAGGGTGTCCTGGACTATGTCCTAGACTAATCGTGGAAAATTATACTTGTACGAAACATATATATAGTGAGAGAGAGAGAGAGAGAAAAAGCTTCAAATGAAAATGCTAGCTATCTAAGAAATTAAACAACAAATCATGAGCAAAGTCATATGTGAAATTTTCTTCTTACCTTCTAACAATAACTTCTCTTCTCACCGTAATCCAATCCTACATATAAATGGTTACTATATAGGTTGTTCTTCAATATTTCATTTTTTTTTTGCAATTTTCCATGAACTAGACCCTATATATATAGGGGTGGATTCAAATGTCAACCACTTTTTGGTTGTGAACGTGAGAAAAGCCGAGAGCGCGACACGTGGCGGATGAATATCCGCCACGTCAAGTCCACGGCATGGGAGGGCATTGAATTAGGGGGGGGGGGCTCAAAGCCGCCTTTATTGACTAGTCTCCGCCACGTGTCGCGCTCTCAGCTGTCCTCACGTCCACCACCAAAAAGTGGTTCACATTTGAACTTTCCTCTATATATATATATATATAGGGTTAGGTTTAAATGTGAACTCAATTTTGGTTGTGAACGTGAGGACGAATCTCATCCACACATCTTCGGTTACAGTGGACGCGATCACGGTGGATAGACATGATTCATGGGAGGGTAGAGATTATTAGGGGGGGACCGGTCAAAACCACCTTTATTGACTGGATGAGTGACTGAGATTCGTCCCCATGTTTACAATGAAAAAGTGGGTCACATTTGAACTTTCCTATATATATATATATAAACGTCAATATAAACTAAAAAAACGTGAATATATAG